>VZTX01008255.1:903781-963649 GCA_013400915.1 Pardalotus punctatus
GCGCCGCTCCCCGCCCGAGCCCGCGCTGCCACCGCGGGGGCCGCGCCACCGCTGCCGCCGGCAGGGGGGACGCGGGGGGGACCGGCCGCGGGGAAAGACGCCGAAACAAAGGGTTCCCGGCACGGATCGTCTTCCCGGGTACCTTGCTAGGAGGTACTGCACACCCGCGACAGCCTCCACATCAAAAGCCCTGAAAAATATGGCTCTGAATAATTTTTGTCACAAAGAGCGAGGTATTAAATCACTACTTTCATACGTGGGTGAGAAACCAGATCTGGAAAATGCTAGGCACACCTGGATTTGGGGTTTTAGTGGTCTGCCTCTAATGTCCCCCATGTATACTTTGGAAAGTAATGTTGCATTTTCCTTTCTTTTTAAACATAGCTAGTAATCCACGCAGAGGGTGGTTGGGCACTGGAGCAGGGGCTCCAGGGAAGTGGTCACAGCAGCAGCCTGGCAGAGTTCTAGGAGCGTTTGGACAATGCTTCTGGGCACGTGGGGTGACTCTCGGGGATGGTGCTGTGCCTGGCCAGGAGTTGGACTTGATGATCCTGGTGGGTTCCTTCCAACTCGGCACATGCTGTGACTCTGTAATCACCAATCCAGCACTTGTAAGGCCTGGGCTGGTACCTCATTGCCAAAACGCTGGCAGCACGCCCTGGCAGGGACACCCGGAATGCTCCCACCAAGGGGAGATGAACCCTGCCACGTGCTCCCCAAGATCCTATTGAAGCAGAACAGAGATTGTTGGAAAGTGAATTCACCAGGAGATCTGGAGTCAAGAGGTTTGTGACCCAAAAAACCCAAAGAACAAAGTCATGCATTTGCGCATCATTTTAAGATCCAATCCTCACCAGAGACCGTGGTGCCACCTACGGCAATACTGGTAAGACCTGTGCAACACTACTGTCCACTTGTTTACAGCCACAGTGAACTTCCAACTGTTTGGGATTAACCATTCCACAACAGAAGACCTTCAACCTGACATTTTTTTTTCCTCTCTTCACATATATCTCAAGTACAAAGCCTCAGAAATTTCTGAGAACAGAAGATGAAAAGCTGGATAGCTAGATTAATATTTTTTTCCAACCAAAGTTACAAAAATATTATTACTATCTGAATGAGTTTATCACCCTCATGCTCTGGAGGAAGGCTTGCATGCTAGCAAGTGATCATCATCTCTTCAAGTATATGCCACTTGTTCTTCCCAAAACATACTGATCAAAGGAACCTTCAAGAAGTATCTCACTTCTCACATCCAAAGTAGATGCTTCTCAGATCTTTGAAAACGTTTCTGTGAAATGCCAGTATGTCCACAACTGGCTCTACTGCACGACTGCAAGTACCATAAAAAACTTCTTTTACCATTGTCCATCCCAGGCAGCAGGTGCTCCTACAGTCACAGCTACTGAGATACTTCCCTGCACACCTAGACCCACATCCCAATGCAGGGATGAACTAAAGTTCATTTCCCCATCACAGATTCTTGACACCAACTGCCTATAAATATGGTCCTCAACCTCCAAGTCCAACAGTTATTTTAATTCCTTCTGAAGATACTTAAAATTGAAAATTGATTATATAAACAGATATTCACAAGGTAGTATTTTATAGCAAAACAAAATCCACAGAGTTTGGAATAAAGTGATCAAATTATCTATTCCATAACTAAGCTTTGCAATGAATGTCTAGAGATTATTACACTAAGACTTTATTGCTAACAGTACACTACAAGATGTTAAAAACAAATCCAAGATGTAAATTACTTCACTGCAAACTTTGAGTCCCCAGATGCTCTAAGAGATGTACAGACATTTCTCCATTATGGTATTAAAGCACGTAATTTAATTTTACTTTTAGCAGTCAAGTGACAACAAAGATTTATTTAATATAGCAGCAAGAAGAATTTAAATAAAATGAGGCTTCATAGGAAAAAGAAATTCTAATGTCTTAATGAGCATTCTATTCCACAAATTGATAAAACTTTCATCACAAGGTCTTGGAGTTTTTCTTTCCTCTGTTTCTCTTCTGTCAGTTTGAAATATTTTCTTATTTGGGATTTACCAGTCTTTTGTCTCTGCTGAGATTTTTGCAAGTGGACCCCTTTCGTTCATTTTTAAAAGCAAATCTGTACCTTTACACATCCAAACTGCACCAATAAGGTCAGGTTGATACCATCACTATCATTCCTCATACAAAACTGATCATTGGAAATAATATCACCAAAATAAGACACACGAGTTCGATACTAAGTGCCTTTAGGCCATAAAATAATAATGGCTGCAGAAACAGCACTGTTCTCATTTGTTTATTTTGATTATTTATAAATTACATATCCAGAAATATGGGCTCATTTACAGAACTTACTGAAACTTAGAAATTGCATCCCACGTCCAAATAACAACAGGAAAAACCCTTCAAATGCGGTCACCATAGCACCACTCTACCAGCCCTTGTGTCCAGAAGAATGCAAATTACAGTAGTATTTGTTAAAGTAACAGAAAAATAAAAGAGAGGAAAAAGTAAAGTTTTACAATTAAACAGCTCTTCCTAGATGTTTCTTGGTTCAAGACCCTCCAATCTAACATAGAACTAACACTTCCACTTTCATTTTACCTCAAGGACAGTTGCACAAAGGCAAACGCTGGGCTGTTCAGGACCAAAACCTGTTACAGATTCAAAGAAAAATCTTTAATGGGCTTCATGAGTTCATTAGATAACTGTACTGATCAGCACCCGGAGGTACAATGAACCTCTGCTTAGTGAGCAAACATTTACAGCCTCACTGAATATTCTTGGGTTGTCCTAATTTCCAAGGCTGCAAAAAAGACCGAACCACATACATAGAACCACATCTAGAACATACAATAACACTGACTGAAAAAAAGTTTAAGATGAATGAAAATTAGTGCTTGCAAATCTCTAAGCCTCAGTTAATAGAGTAAATTTCTCCAGCTACAGAAAAACAATAAATTTTGGTATGGGGTAGTACTGTCACCAGCTCCTCAGTCATTCCATGCACTTTATCAGCCCACTTTGAGTAATTCTGCACTGTGTACAGATCAAGTGGCAGACAACTGGCTCTCAGCCAAGGTCTGAGCGAAGCAGATACACTAAGTCTCTAAAGCCATACTATTCAAGCTGTGATTGAATGAAAACAAAAACCAGAAAGGCTCTGCACTGCCCAAAATGGCTTCCTAATCATTATGATTTTTATTTTTTTTCAACCAAAGCAATGCAGAAATTAACCATAACTATATTTTTAAAGCCTAGATGTTTGCCTCCTCCAATATGTTCAAATTGTGTGTTAGATCAGAGAAAGAGGCATCAGATGAAGTTAAAACAGGAAGGAATCTCCTTTTAGAGAAAGATCATTTGCTTTGTCAAAAAATAAAGAGACCAGAGGCTTGGAAAAATGGAGAGGAGAGTCCTAGAAAGAGATGCTGGCAGTTTCTAAACTCACAGGGGCTTTTGTCAAGAGAGCATGATGCCGAAAGCTCCAAGCAACCTGAAGTTTTCACACCAAATCTAGAATAAACCATCTCAGAAATTATATGGGAAGAAACTCTTCACACAAGACAAAAAGAGAAATTCTTTTATTTCAACAATGTGAAAGAAGAACAAAAAAAAATTTATATGGGAACTGGGAATCTCTGAGGAATATATACCTAATTTGGGAAAAAAAACAACAGGGGAACGGAACTAACCTGGAGTTTTGTTTATTTATTTTACCAACAAAAAAAAAAAAAACTCACAAGAGCTCTCCACAATAAAAGAAAATAAAAAACCCTAGCTGCTGCTTAAGCACAGATGGAAAAGTGCGGACAAGGTATATGGCACTGCACAAACTGTTCCCTATGACATATGGGCAGATATCAGAGTCACCACAATTTCAAAGTCAACTGACAGAAGTCACTGTTTCACTAAAAATTTAATCATGTCTACCGCAAACAGATTATCTCAATGGTCTACAACATGTTCATCAGTCAAGATTAAAATATCTTACTGACAGTGCATGTATTAAATTTATCCAGGGCAGAGATCCACTGTTGCAGAATTTACTTAATACAGCTTCTTCCCCCCTGCCACCCCCATGCCTTTTGGGAGCAAAGGAAGAGACGAGGTAGCAGGTAAACAATAAGTACCTTCAATTTTTTGCAAGTAAACCCTACCATACAAGTTCCCATACACCCTTTTAAAAATATTATACTAAACAGATGCAAAAAATATATACTTAATTTTTAATTAATAGGTAGGCTCATCCACACAATTTGTTAGTCTAACCCGATCATAAACTAGCAAGTTTAGTGCTTTTCTTCCATTTTCTGTGTGGTGTATATGTTAGGACACAAGCTTGAGGTGCTTTTAGCCTTTCTTCTGCACTATCTTTAAATATGTACTTCCTTATCAAATCCATCCTAGTCTATTCTCCACTGTCTTTTCCATCCTTACATTATGGCTACAGATGCTTAGATTTCACAGTTTGCCTATAAAACCATAATCCTGCTGCAAGTTGACTACTTCCAGTGTTACTGTTAAAAGAAATAGTCCTGCTTCCCAAATGAATCTATGAAAACAGATCTGAAAGTATTAAATCAAATTAATCAAACTACCTATTCTAAGTAATCTTTCAGTTTTGAAGTCATGAAATGCATTAGGAACTTTGGTATCAGTAACATGATTTTATGTGGATAGATCATGTTTTGAGCTTTGGATAACTGTTGTACAAGTGATGTGTTAAACAGCACAAAAGGCAATAAATTTAAATTCTCCTGATGAGGCACTGGACACCAGACAAAATTAGACAGATCTGCACACAACTTGAGAGGTTCACTCATTTATATGTTTGAGATCATACACTTTTAAAATAAATAGTTCTAAAAGACTGCTAGAATCATAGGCTCTGTGATTGAAATGGGTTTCAAAATGGCACAAACACAGAGCAAGCCTAAATGTCATAAGCATATGAATACTAAATGGGGTGGTATGGCAGCATAAAGAGTATAACTGCCCTAAAATAAATTGTTCTTCCAGATGTTACTAAGCTTTTGAAGTGAGGAAAAAAATATTAGCTTTATGAACTTCTTCAGGTCTGTCATGCGTAACATTCTTATCAACGCTGATACACACGCCAGCGACTGCCTCACTGAAGAATAAGTGACAGAAAACCAGCTGTTTGCAATCTCCTGTTGAGAAGATTACATTAATATTCTTAGTATTATTCCTTTCAGTATGTTAAATAATATTTCTGCTCAGAGCATGAAGAAATTACAATAGAACGTTTAAGATTATGCCATACTTGAAGTATTAAAATCACCATTTTAAGAAACTGTTTACTTCAAAATGATTAAGCAAACCGTCTCCTTTGCTAAAGACACATATAAGAAAAAGTCAGTAATATTGAAATGCACAGCATTTTAAACATTTCTGTAAGAGTCATGTTTGAGTTACTCTCTAAAAGCATGTTTTGAAAAAACACTCCCTCATCCCACACACAAGTCTTAGGAGCCAAATAAAAGATACAAAGGCAAGTATGGATCCTTTTTTCTATACAATGCACAAGTTCAACTACAGCTGGGTCCCACTCATGCTCATCTCGGCAGACACGCATAATAGGAGTCAATATATCATGAGGGGAAAAAAATACATAGATTTTTTTTTTAAGTCTTTCATTTTCCCTTGCATAAAGGGGAAGACAGATTTACTCAATATCTACAGCTACATTAGATGACTTAATATTAATTCTTTTGGGGGTTTTGAGGAACTCTGTGTTGCTTCTGATCTTCTATTGATCGCAGAGCCAGTGCTTTTTACATTTCTGATATACTTAAAACTACTGGAATGACATGCTCAGGTACTTTTAAAGAACATACTCATAGTAATATCAAGAGTTTTCCATACAAACTATAAACAGTTTTCCATACGTGGCTGTGGTTGAAAACTAATACTTTCACAAAATACTCTGAGCAAAACATGTCTTCTTTCAAAATAGCTGCTACTCCCAGTTAGTACCCAAGAGTTAAGTCTACCCTAATTCTTAAAGACGCACATCTTTCATCCAGATGACACTGCCAGTAGCTTGGCACTGTTCTCCTTAACAAAAACAGAGGCCAAAGCTGATCTGAGAGACAGTATATACATTTAATGGTAGCTGTTGCCTTGTTCTTGCAGAAGAAAATGAAGACTATTTACTGAGAACTTATGGAACAAGGGTACTTTAATCGAGAAAAATAACAACACCAGTGCTATCATTTTACACCTTCATTTCCCTGAAAACATGGGATACAGAAGAGAATGAAACATGGGAGGAAGGAAACACACTGCAGATCACAAAAGTAAAAATAAGCTTGAGAACATCCACCATACAGTCCAGTTTGTTTCTGCTTCTCCAAAAGGGGAAAAAAAAGCCACACAAAAAGCACAGGTGAATTTGCCTTTTACTTGTTTAAATAAGTAGTTTCCAAATATATAAATATATATAATTCACAAAAGTTACACCTCTGAAGAATTTTTAATACAGTTAAATTATATATGAATCATTTTGAAGGAAGTTTGTAGATAAATTTGAGGAAACATTAGATATGCTACAATGCTAGAAGAAAAGCATTACAATATGCTACAATTACTCAATAAATGGCCCATTATGAACACAGGGAAGTAGAATTACCTATGTTTAACTAGTTAAACCTAACTATTAACTTTTTAGTCACCCACATAACTAAGCCTTGTTGACATAATCTGCCATTTGATGTATTGCCAGACTGCAATATTCATTAATAAAGTGCTTACTGAAACACAAAGCTGACAATAAGAGGAATTCTTCATTCTCATAGTTCTGCTGGGTCTGGCAGCATTTGCTGTACCAGATGTATGCCCAGCACCAAGTTACTGCTTTTCCCTCCCTCCTCCCACCTCAGGCCAATAACCAGCTCTGACCAAAGTTTCTTGAAAATCTGTGCTTTTACAAAAAGCCATTCTGCAAAAAGAAAAAAAATCTTTTTTCTACTTGTCATATTAAACACCAGTAAGCACATCAAAGAAAGTACGATTAACCCCAAATATGTCTGTGCTTGTTATTTCCTAATTATTGATGTACTGAACTTTATTATTTATAAGTACTTAAGGTTTATGAGAAAGGTTTTGTTTGGAGGTTACAGGGACAGAGTTGAGAACATTTCCTAGAGCTACTAGAAAACAGAAAGCTTATTACTACAAGCTTATTCATTTTAGGGGGAAAAAAACCCAACCTAAAATATTCTAAGTCTGTTAAAACATATCCTCTATCCTTTAAAAATCAGCTGCCAATTGCTTCCTATTACAAAAAAAAAACCAACCCCTCTATATAGAAATAGTTGGACACAAGGTAGCTAGACACAGAGTGATGTAAGAACTTATTACTCTGTTAGATAGAACACAGTAGGTCATTGGCTGTATTTTCCAAACCTTGTCTAGAGGCAAATGGTTTGCCAAGCATACATGGACAGCTCTTCTGCCAAAGCTGAAAAAATTTAACTTCCAGCAAAATAATGGAGCACTAGACACCCTCAAACTACATCACTTCTCCCATCTTTACTATCTTAACTCAATGGATGGAGTAAATAATTTCTGATTCCTAATCTGAAATATTTCTAATTTATTCCTTTTACACTCTAGTATACAATTATTACTGTGTTAGGATCCTTCTGATAATAGCATTTTCTTTTGGGTCTATAATTTGCCTAAATGTCTTAAGTGCTGTTCAAATTTTAAACTACTATTATTTTTCCATCATTTGTTATTATGTGTTTTTTTTCAAAATGCAAGAAAAAAAAAAAAAATTGCTCTAATGTAGCAGAATGACAATTCCAGTCTTAAAGAAAAAACAGGTTTCTATTCATCCAAACTGAGTCAAGTGTATGTTACCTTATAAAGACTAAAGCAATGACTCATAAAATCTTGCACACACTGATTCCTCCCTCTCCTAGGAGATGAGGCTACATGATTTACCCAAAAGGATTAAATGGGGTCACAGTTGTTGAATACATGTTATAACCTTAAACTTCAGGTTAGAATTTCTTCTTAGACTTATTTTTTAGTATCATTCACTGTTCTAAAAAGCTTTATATTTTTACTTTTTGTTGAAAAATTTGCAGCTAGAAATCTTTGTAATAGGAATATTTTTAAATTGAGATATTTAGACAGCATATTCACCTAATGCCTTTCAGTAAGTCTTTATATTGTGATTATCATCACAGTATAGACACAACTGGTTTTTCCACACATGCAAGGTTTTTGACATTTCTTTTCCAGCAGATCATCAAGCTCTTATACTCCCTGAATTTTTGGATGCAAAGACATTCTCAGCTCTGTTCCTCTAGGACATGAGAAGGACTTGTTTCACCTTTTCTTGGCCTCATAAAAGTACAAGCAGTTCTCAGAAAAAGCTCCATCAAAAAAGCACATCATCCCAAGCACAATGCAAGCCAAAAACCTTTCTACTTTAGCAGTGACTTGTGCCCCACTGGCACGTAGGTCCACATGGTGGTCAGCTTACCCAAAGTCTAAATCTTGAGGAACAATGGACTGGTTGGAGTTGTCTCTGCCAAACTTCATATAAAATTCCATATTGTTTACAGTGAAGGAGACAAGGGGCAGAATAGGGAAACAAGAAGTGTTCTTATGTGAAGCAGTAAGAGCAAGAGGAATGCCCTCAGCAGCCATTAAAAGTGCCAAAACCAAGATACTGATGCCAGCTGTACCATGCCATATTCACCAAATAACATCATATACTCAGCTTTACCTCTAGTTGCCACATTTGGACATGGTACAACTCCTGTGTAAATAAGCCTAGCATGTCCACTCAGTAGTACAGGCTCTGGAACCAGTCCCCAGTGAATGAAATGGATTAGTCTCACAGCGAACACTGAACAAACCTCAAAATTCTGTATCTGACCAGTCACCCATCCTGCAAGTATGCTCTCTGCGGCTTGGTTCTTGTTGAAAAGACAACTGAAGGGCCAATGCAAGCTCTGAAGTCCTGCTAGAGCCTGTCAGACTAACATAAATCAAGGAAAAGGCTTTGGATCTGTGGCACCTGCACACACCTTTGCTATCTCTCAGGTAAAGCACACAACTGGCAGAAGAAACTTAACGTGAAAGCACCACCATTTTCCACTGGAAAGCACCATGTTTCATTGGAAATGCACGTGTGCTGACTGTAACCATCCCTGCCTCTCACACATGGATGTGCCTTCCTGCTGCCATAACCACCACCACTGACAGCAAAAGAAAAAAACCCGAGACACTGCACAGAAGGAATCGCTGTCCACTGCAACACACATACCCAGCAACCACAATAAAGCTGTAATGATCACACCTGAGAACAAATACAATCCTCCATTAATATAGCATCATTTTATTACCTTAAATATTTTAGTTAAGTAAATGGATCTACCTATTCTTAAATTACATCTTGATCAAGTTAAATCTTTTGGAAACAGTATCATCAGGAAAGCTGTAACACAGAAAAATTAAATTTCTGAATTATTACTGGAGATAAAATTGTACCGATGACAAATTTTAAATACGCACGCAGTGCCCACGAAAGGAGGAACCTTCTAATTATATTTCAAGTGTTTTTCTCACATGTACCATTTTCACTCTTTAATTGCCAGTGCTCTGGATTTACATAGCAACATGAGAAGACTGGGGATTTTTCTACTGGGCTTCTCCCTAGTGCAGTGAACATCACAGTAACACAGGAAGGTATTTCTTTAAACTGACACAAATGTTAAACAACCCAACAATGATAACTTGGCACTCAGCCAGCTTACACTTCCGTTTTCCTAGGGACCGGAAATACCTTTAATTCTTCAGATGCCTGTCTTTGTGAAGTCTGCATGTAACTACAGCATAATACTACATGTATTAAATATCTATAATTGGAAATATAGGAAAAGAATATACTATATTCACAAAAACAGAAAGAGGAAATATGGGAGGTTTCCATGTAAGGGAGTGTTATGAAAGCCTTCTAGTCCTGAAGAACTTCCATTAGGAATACTTATAATTTTAAAAGATAAATTATAATTTGTGTAGATAAAACATACAATATGCATGCAAATACATGTCAAAATATCCCATTGCTTTGATTTTGCTCTGTTCTTCGAAGAAATGGGATTTCTTTTTTTTAAAGCAACATTATACATATGCAACAACAATAAATGATTGAAAAGGAATCTGGAGAAATTATCTCTAAATTTTTTCTGCAAAATGTGAGGAAAAAAGGAAGCTATTTTTTAAAATCTCATCAGAAACAAATTCTGGCTATTAGGGACAAAACATATTTATAGGGAAGAAGAGAGTTAAAAGCAACCCCAGTAATGGAGATATTTACATGAAGCAGAGGTTTGTCCAGACCTGATGAGATCTGATCCTGTAACTGGTAAAGCTATTTACATATCTCTTGCTTGCCTTTTTTTCTGTTGTTCATTAATAGCTCATCTCTATTATATCATAATCAGCCATTGCTGATGAAAAATTACAAGTGTTCTTGGCTGGCCTGCAAACTTACCTCTCACACATTAAGACTTTCAAGGTTATTTTTTTTAGCTCTACCTTTTTTTTCTTTTCACACCCTCTCCTCTTCTCCATCTGACTTCCCATCACTTATTCAGCAATCATATGAGAAACCTGCTATTGTCTTGCCTAAAAGCTGGCTACAAATAGTTTCTTCTGTAGTGAAGACACAGAGATGTAGGTGGCGAGGCATCACCCTCCACTCTGCAAATGGGTGGTGATGTCATGGCCCTCTGGTACCTCCCATCTTCTCCTAGACTGCATGAAGCAGATTTTATTGAGCGAAGCTGCTGGAAGTGCAGGACATCACCCAGCCTGTCACCCAGCCTTCTCCTCCCCTGCACCCCTACCCCGTCCCAGCTCCACCGCTCGTCCCAGCACTGGTGGCTGCAGCGAATGAGCCAGCAAATGACATCACTGCCACCTGCCCATTCCCAGCCGATGGCATCTTAAAACCAGGAGCTCAGGACTTCTACACGTGCCAGTCTTTCCCTGCCCACGAGGCAGAGACTTCACTGTTGGCAAGACAGGTTTCCAATGCAGGTAATCACAAAGACATCAAAAGGAAAAAGAAAATGGGAAGACAGATTGGCAGGTAACACTCTATCTATTATTTTAGGTTTTGCTGAGGACTCAGAGCAAGGGTGCATCCTCAGAGCATTTCCCTTTATATAAACAGAGGGGAAAAAACTGAAGACTTTGTTAAATAAAATAAAAAATCTGACTAAAGAGCATGGAAAGTTGTATTATCTGAATTCACTTCCAGTTTCACTATTCCTATTCACCATTCCCTAAAGTATCTACGTTTACAGTCACAGAAGATACGTGCTTGAAAATCAGAGCATTCAAGTTTCAACAGGACTGGCAAGTCTGGCCCAGACAAACCTCACTGATGATCATCCTGCCTCCCATACAAGGAAACACACTTCAAAGATTATATATTTTTAAATGCTACTACTACTTCACTCTACCTTTGGAAAACATGGAATGTGAATACATTTATATAATCTTTATTTGCTCCTGGTATTTAATGCCCATAATGAGAAACTATGAATAAGCATCATAAGAAGATACCATCTAACAAATTGATTCTAAACAATGGGATTTTGTTAAGTTGTAAGAGTCACCAATATAGCTTCAAATGTTAATTAGTAACTACATGAAGGAAAAGAAATTAAAAACAGTACAGAGACTGTTGGGAAATACATGGAGTAAAATAAAATGGGCAGAAATCACTGAGAGCAGAGAAAAACAAAGCAGAAGAAAAATACAGCAAAATTTCTAGAAGAAGGAGAAGGAACACTGACAGAGAAAAGGTATGTTGCCAAGGCAAAAATAGATAGCTGAAGACAGTAGACAAAGAAGGATAAGAAAGCTCAGGAGAGTGTAGGAAGAAAAGCAAACTAAAAAAAGATGAGGACTAAAACGTGCAAGGGAAAACAGTAAGTGCAGCAAATGTGTTCAACTTAAGTGAGCTGATACGAGGTTGTTAAGAAGAAGGACAACAAGAGCATTTTGAACATTTTAAGGAAAACTGATGGGTGCTTTCCTATGCAGTGTCAAAACAATACCCCAGAATATGTACTGGAAAATAACACTTCCTTTCCCCCCAAAAGGACACAACAGTAAGGACATTACTATTCTCCCCCCATGCCTGCACTGCTGTTTCTACTCAAACAAGCAGCTAAGGACAAGAGCAGCTGAGGAAATGGCAGGTCTGCAAGTTGCACCCATCACCTTATATATTTAAAACTCTGTTGTGGAGCTTTATATACACTGGAAAATATGATATCTTCAGTACAATTTAGCCTTACCTTAAGAGAGCACAAAGTGTATTTAGAGAATCTGCAGCATCTGCTTTTTTACATTAGAATTTCAGCTTTTGCCCATCGTGAATAAGGCAGAACAGTAACATAATGGAAACAAAAAGTAGAACATACATTTAAAAATTGGATCTTTTTCAGAGTTTTGACTAGTTTTTGCTGTTATTTTTCATGCTTATTATACAGAAGACAAGGGAAAAGTGCTTGCTTTTTTTTTTTTAAATATGCAACACCCCCAAATTGCTACGTTAAAGTTGGAAAAACTTCCAATCCAAATGAGTCAGCAAGCCACTCCTCCAACAAGAATAATAAAAAGTCAAGACTTAACATTGCCCTTGTTTATTTTTGCTTAGAAATATAATTTGAAAATAATAAAATATTCAGACTTTATCCCTCTAGGATAATTATTACAATAATTTCATTCTCCTGCTGATATGCTTGAGAAAGCACATAAGGGGACTAGATAAAGACCAGATCCAGAAAAGTGTAAATTAAATTATTTTACGTTATGCTTGGCTATGTCCAAAAGTCCTCTTAAAAATCTAGCTGGAATAGCTGTAAAAGCTATTAAACCTAGATCATTGAGGATATCAGCATTATTTTTGAGAAAAAATGGCTTTCCTACAGTAACTTGTTCCATTGACTAAATAGGCATAATGACAATTCTCAAGCACTAACTTTTAGACAAATTATACTAATTCCACCTTTTAGTGTCTTCATCTGAGTTACCAAACTCCTTTTACCATAGGTAGGGAAATTGCAAACTCAGGACAGAGTTCAACTCATTACTTGGTTAATCTAATCCCTGACAGGCTGAATCACTCCAAATACCAGCATCTCTCTACCAACAATAAAGAAGTCTGTAACCAGATCAAACGTGGATCCTACACTGCCTACACTGAAGATATCCACATGAGATCAAGTGAATCCTACCTTTACTGTACAGATTCAGGTAGTTGTGTCAATTCATATAATTTTCACCCATTGTTTACCAACTTCTTTTGTAATTCAACATGGGATTAAAACATCACTTAACATCACCCTTCTTTGTGTATTAATGACACCAACTCACTTTCCTTCTATAAGGTATGAACAGTGAAAGAAGGCTATGGCTTGGATGGCTTTTTAATTTTTTGAGCAGTAGAGTCACTCAGCTGTTCAATTTTTTTAACTGCCGTTATTCAATGCAATCCACACACAACAAGAATTCGAACAGGTACTAATATACCTCCACTAGCGCATAAATCCCCTTATATAGACACAAGTCATCAATTACATTAACATTCCATCTTCATTGAAAAGGAAAATAACATGGATATGATAAAGTTTGAAGACAGGAAAGGCACAACAAACCAGGGAGGGTATCAGTGGAGAAAAAGTGGAGTGCTTATAAAAGTTCAGAGAAATTGTATGAAGAGTCCATAGGCACATTGGCTGAGAAAAATAATTTTTAAAAAAGTAGACAGGGAAAACCAAAGACATTTCTGTTGTATTTCCTTCTTATCATCATTCTTGTATTTACGCAAAATAACGAACAGAATAAATTTATTTTTTTTTTAAGTACTATGGCAAGGTAGACAAGGAAGTAAACAACAGCACAGGGAAATTTAAATACTGGTGGAAATGCACTCAGGCTGATAAAGTTAAATGGGATAAATCTAAGCAGATATATTTGTGGATTAAGAGACACATACAGGACTGTAACAACATTTTCAGACCTATAATGCCCCTAATCTCTATTCATATGAAACTCCTGGTTACCAAGCCAAATTCTTAAAAACTGTGATGGGTAGAGTAAAGGCCATTGCAGAATCAGTATTTTTATTTACTGTCCTAGAAAATTTAAAATTTCAGCAGGGATAAATCTATTCCCACTGTTGGCAGCACAACAGAATTACCAGTGTAGCCACTCTGTTGTTTCCAGAGAACAGGTATGACCCCAGTCTGTGTTCTGCAGCCAGTGCCAGGCTCTGAAAAACTCTGTATACTGACACAGTTATTGACACCTTTTCAATTCAGTTGTGCCTTTCATATTTCTTTTCAAACTTTGAGGCTAATACCATGCTATCTATTCATGTACAAATATCTGAATTTCTGTCAGAAGACAAGATTTTAGACACACAGCAGGTTCAAGAAAAAACTCATCAGAGAGATTGAAGTATCATATAATAGGGCACATTTTAGCAAACATCAGTTGAAAAGTGGCTGACCAGAACAGTTAAACCATAGAAGACTTAATCCTGTAACCATTTATTGAACTAAGGTTTTAGCAAACCTACGAGCAGGCAGCTGAATGATAGAATAAAATTGAATCTTCCACAGTCCAAGTAACAGGCAAAAGAGAAATAGGTCAAAGATGTCATCTTTTGCTGGGTAGCAAAATCGATCCCAGAGTGCTGACATGTAGTGGTTTTTTGGTTCTGACTTAACACTTTTTATTATAAATGTTTATATTGAAATAAATAATGCAACATTTTAAAATGTAAAGATACAGTTAGAATTCAAACCAAGAGTGTGATCGTTAAAGTGAAAATATTATCTAAATTGTAGTTAGCTTTTATTATTAAATCATGTCTCAAAGTATAAATTATTTTATTCTGCCAATTAACCTAGTGTCACATCACTGAAATTTCTTTAAAGAAGCTAATGAGAAGCCATCTAGCAATGGCACAGGGAGGGCTGGCTCATGCCTTGCATCCTGCCATGCATACAGATCAGTAGCACAGCAGCTTAGATTACCTCTCCATTACACTCCTGACAACAGCATACGCATACCGAGTGTCCAAGCAGGAATAGTTGCATGAGATAATCAGAGTTTAAAAACAAACACACACAAAATACAACCATACTGTAACTACTTTTCTGTAACTACATTTCTGGCACGGCACCCACAAAAACTAGTCAACTGGAGGATGACTGGATAATTTCATTTCCCTCTACTTTTTTTTATTTTTCTGGTTTCTTGTTTGGTTGGTTTTTGGGGATTTCTTTAATTTCTCCTCTGAGATGGGGATGTCAGTGTTTTGCAAAACAGCCTGAAAGAGCAGAGGAATCCTAAAGGTGTGGGATTTTTAGTCACTACAAGTCATTTAATTTATTATAAAACACCAGAAATGCCTAACTTGACCATTTGGCCCTACCTGAACAGCACTGGTGTATGTGCAACTGGGGCAGAGCCTCTTTTTGCCTCCTCCCTCCTGCCCCTGGACAACAATCAAATATTCAAGACTGCTGCTAATTTCACAAATTTTGCCTTAAGTCTTTCAAAGTTTACAGCCAAAATTTGTCCCTCTTTGCCAGTTACGGAGGTTTTGGCAAAGCTAAAATTGGCACAAGTACGAGACTGAAATGCAACCACACTTAGGGGGTTACTAGCACAGTAATACCCTGCATATCTTTAGCTACTAACACATGCTAAAAACAAACCTGTGATCTGCATGCATTTACTCACAGGTAGTGTCATTAGCCAGAATCCCAGTTTAAGCCCTCTGGCAGGCCTTTACTCGTCTTTCCTTACTACATTGTGAGTACATGGTCTTGAATCATGTCAAGGATTCCCTTATGTTTTTTGCCCTGTCCTTAAGACTGTTTTTGTACACCAGATAGATTATCTATATATTTTAAGCTTAAGATCTGCCCAGAGACAATGTGCTCAGAGAAAACATGTTTTAAACTCCTAGTCTCCTTTATATTGTTCATTTTCTCAAATAGCTTCATTACATGGTGGTATTGTTTTGACTGGCTCAAAAAGCAGCAACCTTCTACTGAATATGAAAAGAATATGTAAATTGTTATGCATTAATGAGGAAAACAAGCATGGTGAATAGCTGTATTTTCCTTTTTTAAATACAAAGCTATATATTCCACATCTACCTCAAAATATTTCTCCTGATTAAGTAATATTCACTTCAATTTGCCTGAACCTGTCGGTCAGTTCGGTGTTTTCCATGTTTGAAGAGTTCACAGCAGGTCTCACCACAGGTTTCTGATGCTGAGACAAGAACCATTTCAGTCTTGCTATACCCACAGAGCTAGACTGGCTCTCTGGAAGAGGGCGAGATGTTTATCACTGACCTGAGTTCTGCCCTGTAAGACTGATTTTTACAAAGTACAATGAAAACTTTCATTAGTGTGGCAGAGCAGAAAAGGAGTTGAAATCAATATTTTATTACAGTCTGTGTTGACGTCCCTCTAGTAATCCCTGTTCCTTTGCAGTTTGCTCTATTCTTTTTTTTAAAAAATCATTAGTCATCTTTTTCTTGTGGCATTCCTCAAGGCAGACTAATTACAATATTGCCTTCCCTCTCTTTGTAAGCAAAACACTGTAGAGGACACTTGGCACTGATGATGCTCTTGAAGCGCTGCTTTCATCTCAGAGACAGCTGTGCTGCACACTGTTCCTCAAAAAACCACAATCGTGCCCAATAACTACCAGGTCACATTTGTGTTTTCTTGACGCAGCACAAGTTCATTCAAAATCCAAAATGCACATTTTCCCAGTGATTGTGGAGAGTGTGAACTGTCAGGGAGATCCCAGACATGTTTCCCTTTTGAGGACTATTATACTGTCTTCCAATTAAAATCACTTTTTTTTTTCTTTGCACATTAGTTAGTACTTTCTGTACCTTTACAAAGAAATGGTAGGATAAGCATGCTCCAAATACATACCTACTTTATGGTATTAAAGCCATTTTAAGATATATTTTTATGCTAAGTCCTTATTTTTATCTCCTTTAGCACTAGAGCCAGGGAGCATTTGTGACAGACTTCAAAGCCTACTAAGACTCCAGTTTTCCATATTCTAGCTCCAACACTGCCATCAGACAGAATTCACAGCAAACACCAAGGATCCCATTTACACCAGCCAAAACATCTTACCTAATAATGAAGTCTTCTTATAGAGAGTTTACATTACCTATCCTCAGTTAGGGTTAGAACATACTGTTCCGTATAAAAACACTGAGACAAGACTGCTTCCCTGAATGAAGAGTTTGCATGCTAAGAATACAAGGATTATACCATAGGGAAGAGAAGGCAAGCATGGGGAGATAAAAGCATTTTTAAGTGCATCTACACAGACAACATTTATCATTAGATAATGCAATTGCCAACCATATCCATCATCCCCTCAACTCCTTATGGGTATGATGGCAGAAACAGCTAAGGAGGTTGAAAAAGATGAGTGAAGCAGCTACAAATGCTGGTGATGAAGGGTACTTATAGGACAGGAACACCACGGGAAGAAGAATGGAGCATTTACAGGAGATAAGGAATAAGTGGGCAAGGCTTACAATGCTGACAGATATGAAGAGACAGATGATGCAATCAGATTTGCACATGAGGGAGGAACACAGTGGGCAAGTGCAGATAATAGGGGAAAAATAAGCTGGATCAGCTTAACAGCAAATTTTCATGAAGAAATTTTGAAAGGATACTTCAGACAAAATAAGAAATAGAATTCATTGTGCATGCTTCTTGGAAGGACTCAAGGGGATGACCCTGCAGCGATGAAGTTAGTAGATAAGGCATACATATTTCCTTTCTCACATAAATTCTTCTGCCCACTTCAGAAGCTGCCTTTTAGCATATAAATATATTTTACTGCTCCCAGCCTCAATTAAGATGCTCTTCTGCATTTTGTATTTTAAGTCACAGCACAACATCACACACTCCAGGGGATTTTTTTGGGTTTTGGGGGTTTTCTTAATTCTTTTAAGAGCTTTCATGATTCCATACTAACTTCACATGGAATGAATTGGTAGTCTAACACAATTTCATCTGCAATATGGTATCTTTAGAAGCACAGTGTTCTTTAACATATGGAATTAATGTTATGTAAAATTTGAAGGAGAAGGGATTGGTAATAATCTTGCTGCAATGCCTCTGAGAGCAGGAATATGAAAATACGATGAACTAAACGACTCTGTGTTCTAGAATAATTTACTTTAAGATACCTTCCTGTTATTGGTTGGCTTCACTAAATTACAAAACTACATTGATCTCTTAAATAAATGTGCATTTCTTTAAATCTCAACTGAATTCTGTATTCACTTAATTATATGCCTGAATAGTAGGATATCTCAGCATTATTGTTTAACCTTTAAAACAAAGGTGCATACATTTAACACTATGTACATCTACTTTTTGCCTCTAAGAATGCAGCAATATGGAGAGACTGCTACCATTCATTTATATTCTAATGGTTTTCTTGAATCACACATTTCTGTATCATGAACTGGGCAACTACACAGTGTCAACTGCCTGCAAATAATTATCAACAATGTCACTTGACCAGTCAACATTTTCTTTCTACAGCTGAACCCAAAATCACAAAAGATGCTAAATTATTCACCTTATTCTCCAAAAGATGATCACGGGTCTCTTTCCCAGATTCTTCAATAACTACAGAGATTGAAGTAGCCTTTGATCACTCCAACTTTCACTCTCAACATCCGATGTTAAACTCCTCTAAGAGGGTTCTAAGCATCACTTCAAGGACAAATTCAGCATGCACAATTTCTAAATGTATGTGGCTTGCCAAATCATGCAAGAAAAAGGCTAAACAACTTTATCTATATCTATCTTTAAATAAAAAGACCAAAATAAAACAAAATCAAAGGTCATACACCTAATGATTTTCTAGAAACAAATACCAGCTAATAAATGAAGATCTAAGCCTTTTTTGTCTATTGATTGCTTCTCTTCTCATTCTTGAGCAGAAAAAGTCCTATTTTAAGTCAAATTATGCTAATTAAATGTAATGATCTTGTAGTATTGTCACTGCCATAAGCACTACCTGCTCACTGAGGAGAGCCCCTGAAGACTTCAAATTTTAATAGTCATCAACACAGGGGTAAGTGTGTATCATCAGCACAAACCAATTCAAGGCCCTTGCTTTTCTACCGTCAAGACAATCAACTAAAAGCTCAAGGAGAATCAATCTACAAGTGAGAAAAGTAACAATTATTCAAACCACTGAGTGATGCTTCTTCAGTGTGGCTGTCAATTTAATCAAAGGCTTAGCTTTACATTTGCATGTAGTTTTCATACAACCCTGAATCTCAGAAGGTCCTACCTCTTCAATGAGGTCTTAACTGACCAGCATATTTAATCTATATCCCATTAAAAATAAAGAGGTAAAAAGGCAGAAATAAAACTTCTAAAATCCAGTGGGACAGGGTTTCACAGGATAATGCTTCAATACTTGTAGATCATAAACCAAAACATGGAAGGCCACATTTAAGGGAATTCATTTTCAAAGTAATACTTCCTGTAATTACTTAAAAATAAATTTACTATTGTATATTTACAGTCAAAGGATACAATAATGTAGAAGAATTGTCATTCTCTTTGAATTAAGATATCACAAGCAATCCCCAGATTAGGGTTTGTGTTTGAGGTATTTTTTCCTATGAGAAGGGCACATCTCAAAATTCAGAACTGCTGATACTGATGAGGGAGTTCATGAGTTACCCTGAGTGAGAAATATCCAACAGGGCTTCAAGAGCCCTCAGCGCATAATTTCTTTCAAGAAGCAGGCAAATGAATGAATATAAAACTTACTAAAAGGCCAATTTTAGAGAACGCAAAGTCTTTTTCTCAGTTGGAAAGCTGGCAGATGGTGAGCTATCACAATGTTCAGTATTATTTACAGAAAACAATTACAGAGCCTACTATTAACTGAAAGGTAAGTCACTATATCAGGTATAAACTCCTTCAAAATGAAATACAGGTATACAAAGAAAAATGAAACAAAAGACACCACTCTCAATGTTAGAACAAAAAACATATACACAATATGATAGCCTAATGTGTCTCTGCCCTGCTTGGCAGTCCCTGTACAAGTGACTCTTCCTTACCAGTGGCCTGTGTTCTGAAAGCTGAAATCAATGCCAGCAGGGAAATCCTTCAGATAAAAACTTTGAAGTAATGAGGTTTAAACCAAAATCTTTCCCTTGCAAGGCAGACTAGAAATCAAATACTGCTCCAAATTTAAACACCTTGAGAACATTTATAGGAATTTATCTTTTCTCTTTACTTACAGGCTATTATTAGCGAGTTATTTTCTTACCAAAGCACTAGAAAAGCTTGCTTTCATCTATGATGTATTAGGGCTTCAGGTTTATAACTATACAGTTCATGTGAAAATATTGCTATATAGAACTAACATCTTCAGTCATCTCTAAAGTATGTATCAAGAGCAGGTAAAATGAGTAAATAATTTCTAAAACACATATAGTAAAAAATAAAAGCTTTGTCAATCCACAAATGAGTCTGACAAGTAATTCTACTTTGGAAATTCTGTAGTACACAGATACATCACTTGAAGGCATAAAAAAATAAATAACATTTGTTCTGTTTAAAACATCACAAGTGTTAAACCCACCCTCTTCTTTTTGATCTGCTTTAGATCTGACAAGCAATTCCTGCTTTGATGGAGGATCTGACTGTACAAATATTCTGAGTGCCTAAGACCGTATTTAACTTTCATTTGGTAATTTAATAACTGTAAATGAGATGCACATAAACAAAGAATTTGTTCGGAGAGCCCCATCAGCTGATGTCTGAGATGGGAATGAAAGGTCTCCTTTGTCTACCTAAAAGATGTTTTTCCAAGCGACCTCTGGCATGTCACTTAAATTGAAAGGAGGAGCCTGAAGCTTTCATTAATCTGAGGTTATATTCCTATGTGATCTTTGCTAAAGGCTTTGAATTTAACTAGCGTAAGTTATTACAAAAAACACCAGTTTGTTAAATTTAGAATATCAAATGTGCTACAAGTAACATCAAAAATTAACAACATGAAGAGTCCAAAACAAAATTAAATGTAGGTCTCATACAAAACAAAATTGTCTGGATTACTGATGTCTTTCAAATAATGATTCAAGAACACTTGACTCAAATACACGCCTTGCTGCAAGTAGCTAAAAATCAGTACAAGACTGAGATTATAAATCTAATCATATTAATCTCCTTATATGGATTTATTAAATTACCAAAGGTCTTGATTTCAGTTCATCATCAGCAGCAGCACAATCAAATAATGAAGCAAATTCAGACTGGCTCATGCTGGAATAATCCACATTGACTTAGTATTTTAATTACTCATGTTTCAGCCTGCTGTAAGATACTGTAAGGTTTTCCTTTACAAATCAGATTTTTTTTTCTCCCATCAGTGTCTAAATAAGTAGCTAAGTATTCCTAGTTGCTTTGGGTTTATATTTCTATGGAAGTCTCCACAAATATGAATAAAAGCCCTAACGCCTCGCTTAAAACTTCATTCCCCAAACCTGACCCAGAAAAACTTAATATGCCAATTTATATGATTACTTTTTTTTAAATAATTCCCAAGCAGCCTCCTTAGTGATCTAATTTTTTTAAAGTAAAATTAGCTTTCTCTCCCTGTTCTTCTGGTATTAAAATGAAGCTCTGTCCCATTGCAGTTTTTGGTGTTTTAACTTGATACAATACGACTAACTAGCATTTTGACTGCTCTTCTCACACAACTGAATACAAAGCCTTTCAACCATTTCTGCCCACTCCATACTTTTCACCTCAGCACGAGTGTAAAATGCCACATCTAAGGTGATTACATCACCCTAATGGTATTCAAAAAACTAAGTAAAACAATAGTAACTTCACTGACACTAGTCATTTCTTTATGCACTGTTAAATAATACCATACAAGCTAAAGCACAGCATGAAAATCATAACTATGGCTCCCAGGAATTATAACCCTGGTGGACCATAACATATATATTGCAGTCCTGAAACACCACATCTTCAAAGCCAAAACTACAGTCCTGATCGCTGCAGTTAAGATATGCAGATAGACCTATAGTCTAAAGCCAAAAATAAAGCAGTATGTATAGGAATACCTAATTCCTGCTTAAAGTTCCAGTTTTAAAACCACAGTGATGATTTTCATAAGCTTTACTGTCTACAGCCAATCCACCATAGCCTGGCAGTGAGTCACAAATGCAGTCACAAGTCACAAATCCCTGTTAGACACAAGTTCCAGGTCTGCAGAACACAAAAGCCATTTTCCAAAGCAGCACAGCATAAGAATAATCTTCACAGCAGCACAGCTCCCTCTCTAGCACAAGGTAAATCCGCAGCAGGAAATGGAGTAACAAGGTTATCCAGGAATGTTTTTTTCTTAATGACAATTCTGATTAGTATTTATGGTGATTTTAGGAAAAAATTTAACAGAGTCCACAATTTAAATAAGACAGAAGTACCCTTTTCATCTTCCTTCCCACACTAATTTTCACATTTACTAATATTTATTAAGATTAAGTTTGGATTATATTTTTTAATTCTTAAAATACTGAGATTTTGAATATGTTCACTGAATAAATTCAAAAGGGGGGATAGAAATACTTGGAAAAATAACTAATCACAAGAATACTGTCATAAACAAATTACATAATTTACAGAACATGATTTCCTATGATTTGAACCATTTTCCCCACTACTCTCTTACTCCAATTACTGAAAACTTCTCCAACACCCTTCTAATACCCCTTCCTGACACAGGACAGCAAAACTCTGACACCTGCCCAACCAGAGGTGTTAATTCAACACTCCCTGCCCAGGAGGCAATTCCAATGCATTTTCATGGTTTGTCTTTGAGGCCCCATCTCCTTCTGATTTGGTTTTAAGACTAGTCTAGAAAAGGTTGTCACTTGCAAAGCCTGTGAAGTTCCTGGAAGATCTTGAAGCTCTCAACTTCTCTGGAATACAACCTGTATTTAGTAATTACAAAAATAGGTATTTTAGCATTCGCTACTATTTTCAGTCTAGGACTGATTTATATGCACATCAAGGGGTTTATTAACATGTAAAGCTCATCTTAGCCCCTCAATATGCTAACATGGAGATTAGTTACCTTAGCTGGTGCAGTTTAAAGCAAGTTAAAATAGTATTTTAAGCCTACCACAGCATGAAGAAGTGAGACCCCTTTTACTTCACAGACTATTTTAGACAAAAGCATAAGCAAGTATCCCCTTGGCTATTAAATCCACCAAAGCAAAATGTAATTTCTATGCTGAAGAATAAAAAGAAGTTTGGTTCAAAGAAAACCTCATTGTAGAAGAGGACAGCACTCACAGAAAATCTGTACATGATAATAGGTGGGACCTTTCACCTATCTCACAGTAGCATATTACTTAAGTTGCTTATTCTTCAAGTGAAAAAAAATGAGGATGTGTACCATATCATGGCAATTACAAGGGTAGTTCCATTTTTATTATATATTCCCCATGCTCCTAGCAACAAACTACAAAATATCTAGTTCTGCAAAACATTCCAAATAGTGCATTTTTGACTGATTTTATCAATCACACAATATAAACAAAAGTAGGAAAGAGGTCAACCCAAACATACAGTTTGAGTTGTAATACTAACTGATGGCCAATATTCTGCTTGCTACCACAGAACTGCCAAACCTTTGTGGGAGGAGTAAGCAAAACAAAGAAACAAAACCAAAAAGAAAAAAAAAAAAAACAAAAAAAAAACAAAAAAACTTTAAATACTTAATGGGAATCTGAAAAACACAGCTTTTTTTGTGGTTGTGGAACTGACTTCCCTTTACTATTTGCATTTACGTTTATGTTCAAATTGTTCATAAGCACAGATATAACTGTTTTGCCACCTAAAATTTCGATTTTGATGCTGTAAACATCACTTATAATTTACACATCTCTTTATATGTCAAACTTAATTCCTGTTTGACCAAGCAGTCACCTTTTATTGCAGGAGAAATGAAGTAAAATTCAACATGTACCTTGCAAACAAATAATTACTTGGAAACAAATGGAAACAAAGTTTAATTTAATGGGAATACAATAGATGATGTAGCATATAACTTGGTTATATTTCAAGACAAGATCTTGGTCCTAGGCTACTTGGATAATTTGCCTACTTTAGTTTGCCTGAGACAACATAAACATACAGGAGAAAACTCAATACAATAGAAACACAATTTTAGTTTGTATTCAGGATTTAACTAAATGAGCCCTGTAGCCAAACTGCATTGTATTCACTTTTCTTTTTCAAAGTAAAAAAACCCACGGAAAACAATTCTACTACACACAAAGAAATGTTTTTGTATCGCAGCTATCAAAAATAGACCCGTGCTTTGCTGAACCCATTTCTCAAAAGAACACAGTACTGAATAGGAATGAAAATCCACACAGGGAGCAGATGGACTCGCTGATTTTGGAGCAAAGAGGACTGCCATCCTCCAAAATTTCTCAGACCACCACCAAAACTTATTATCAACTTTGTGTTTGTTGTAGGCCTGCAAAGTCACTGCAAATCATTTCTCCCTGCCTGTCAGGTCAGAATTAAGGAGCCTGAACACAGATGAACCAGAAACACCTTTTATTTCAGGGTCTACAAATACATACCGGTAGCATCTCCTGAGCACAAATCATAAGGTACAGTAAGAGCAGTGAACTGTTTTACACACTTCTGGTGATTTTAAAGAAACAACAGATCAATTGGCTTGGGTGGAGTGTTCAAGCTTTGCTGCTTTCAAAGATCTCCTCCCCAGGCACCACATCTCTCTCACTGCAGAAGCAGCCTGCAGTCCCTGCTCCCCGGGGCTGGATTGCTGCGAGACACAAAACCAGGGACTGCTTTGCTGGATCCCTGGCAGACATAAACCGAGGGCACACCTACAGAATTTACTCTATCTTCAAGAAGCAGAAGGGAAAATAACAAAGCTGTTATTTGCATGGGGAAAAAACATTAAAAGCATGTGCAATGTTTAAACTTTAAACTGAAAAGCACTGCAAGAAACAGAAGTTACAACTGCCTTAAAGGAAGGGAGTTAAAGCTAACATTTGCAGCATGTGAGGGAGACAAAAAAAATAGACAACCCTCAAAGCATCCCACTTTCTGATGTGGCTTAGACAAAAGCATAGGGCTGTGTTCAGAGCACCAGCCCTGATAGGATACTTGCTGAGGCAGGTAGTTCAAACAGTCCATCTGTTGGTTTTTGCTATGGTTTTGGTTTTTCAACTTATTCGAGTATTATTTCCAAAGGCGAAAAAAGCTCTCCCAGACATAAATGTGATCAGGGACCTGCTAAGTGATTAACCCATCTGAAATTAGTAAAAGAAGACATAGCTTTTACAAGAACAAAGGCATTCAGGATCTATTCTTAATGGCATTCCTCAGCAGAAAAAAAAAAAAAAAAATTCTAATGAACGACCATTTAAATATCAGAAAAAAAATTCACAACAAGGAAAGCATGATGGACACTGAAGTACAGGGAATGTTCAGGTTGTGTCAGGGATCTCCTTGTCCCTGTAGAAACAAGAAGTTGCCTGAAGAGGCAAGGGAGCAACACTAAGGCAGAAAATCACAGAAAACTGTTAAAGGAGACCCCTTTGGAAAGATTCAGACACGGTAAGCCTGTGGTAACACAGACACCAGACCATCACAGGAAGCAAAGTACTCAGAACAACGCCAGGAGGGCACAGACACCCACTGTGCAAAGTACATGCCACACCTGGAAGAAAAAACTGTTAAGCAGAAATGACATAACATTATTTTTGGCTACAATACACCCTGAGAAAAAGGACAGCTAAGAGGATTATAGTGTTTCTTTGTAGTAGAAGAAATACCACCAGGATTCAAAAATGACACCATCACAGAAAATACACTCCAATATGTAACACAGGCCATTTCAAACATAACTGGGATACTTCACCCACAGAAACATGCAACAATGAATACCAAAAAGAGGAAAAACAGCAAGAAAGTCAGCACAGGACTCTGGGTCAGAGTCTAAAAGCCTTTAACAGCCTTTGCCAACTCATTTTGCCTGCTAAGTGAATTTTAGCATTTACATTCTCTGCTCAGTTATCCCAGATACAATATTGATGTGACTTTACTGATCCTTATGCCTAAGACAGCCCATAACCATGAGGCACTTTCTACACAGTCTCTGAGAGTATAGTGCATAAATTATAAATTATTAATCTTTATAAAAACCTTAATAGCTGCACACTCTACAGCCATAGGTCTTACCACAAAATAAAGTTTTGGAAATATTTTCCTTTTATCCCAGTAGTGTTTAAATGTCTACTGTAATACAGTAAGATCAAACTACCTACACTTACAGAGGCAGAGCATGCACAGAACCACATTAAAGTGACAATACCACCATGTACGATGTAATTACTTATATTGAAAAGAAAATGGAAAAGAAAATGAATTTAAGCCTGTAAAAAAAAAATTTAACAAGCAAACAAAAAAAAACCCCAAAAAAAATCCAGTCCTTAAAGGCATGATCCTTAATTGCCTAGACTGCATATACTAGACATAGCAGCTTATGGGAACACTACCACTGACTTTAGGAAGCACCACTCACCCACCACCTCTCTAACAAGCAGTCCAATCTGATCTATGACAGAGTTCACTGAGCAAAGACTGTCAAATTAAGCATTTTCAACTCCACTTGAAAAACAGCACTTGAAGGGAATGTTTATGCTGGATCAACCACACCAGAAATAGATTAGGAGAAATTGCATAACATAAGGACTGAGAAGCACAGTCACTGCAAAACCCTAATAACACAGCAGACAGAATGGAGAAAGGCAAAATATAAATCACTCCAAGATAAATTAGTTCCTCCAGCCACTGCCTGATAAAATTATTATAAATCCTAACAAAATAAAGACCAATTGTTAAAGCAATAGACAGCACCGCCTCAAAACTACCCAAGGGCCACAGCAGGGTTACTGACATGCCCATTATTGACAGGACAAAGCATTGAAAATAAACCCCAAAAAACTAAGGCACCCAGGAAGAAAAAGACAGCCTAAGAAGAGAACAGCATACTACATAGATGTTTCAAAAATGCATGTGGAGCAGGGCAGGCAGGATGGAGCAGGGCAGGCAGGAGGTCCAGTAAAATCAGACTAAAGCAGAAATGCCAGTTACCGCATGCCAGCGATTTCATTATATCTATTCCCAAAGTAACAACCCAAACAGGAGCTTGAACACTTCCTGAGCAGGAACACCACCAAAAGCATCTTCAATAAACATGTTGAAAAAGGATATACATATCTAAATAAAAGGAGCAGACACCTCTGGTAAGACAAGCCCTGTGACATAAGGATATGGTTTCTGTATGTGCTAAGCTGTGCTCACAAGCTATTTAGTGACCAGTCTCTTCATTCTTCTCTCTCACATACAAAGCCAGCCTGTGTGCCATGCAGTGGCAACTTACACCAAAGAAGATATAATCAGCACATCCTTTAACAAGTGTCTGCTTGTAACAGACAAATATTTCATAATTTCATCCACAGCTGTAAGTAAATTCATATTGATTTTATATTAACTGGTTTTAAATGTTTCATGTTCACACCAGTGAGAATTTGTTTCTCAAGTGAAACTGATACAACCCAACTGATTCTAACTGGCGGGTTAAAACAAGTTTCACCAAGAAGTAGTATGATAATAGTTCACCTTTTCAAATATCTGACAAATATTGCAGACATACAAAAAAGGCGAAACCACATTTCCTCTCTATCCAAGCAAATACACCCAGCTGTCCTCAGCCACCAATCACCCACACCAAGTGCTCTGGCAGAACACTTCCTCTTACATCAAGAAAATTTTGCAACAAATTGTAATGTTTTCAATTTAATCAAACCTACTCCTTCGTGCCCCATTTTAGATGACAACTTGAATTGCACATCTTGGAAATTTTTTAATTGATATTGCCACCTAGCGGCTTGTTTCAACAGTATTAAATAACCATAAAAGCCAGCAGGAGAACATCAGCATCTACAGTAAGTTTCCCAAAACCCATCAAACAGGGTTTTTCACAAGTACAGAAAAATCTAATACTGCTTTCCACCCAAAACAAAGGAAATCCTCAAGGACCACTTATAGAATTAAGCCTAAGGTAGCACATATTCCTTAAAAGAAAATTATTTCTATGGGCAGAATAAAACAGCATCATAAAATCATTTGGTTTATGTTAGGTAATAATGGAATATTGAAAAACTCTCCAAATACATAATTTTAGAGGAGAAGTACCACTCCTAAAATCTATTAATAAAGACTACTTTTATCACTTTCTTGAATGTAAAATAGAGAAAAGGAACATATTTCCCATCTCTCTAGTCTTCAGTTTACTGTAGGGTTTGTTGTTGTATGTTTCATGTCAAGATGATCAGAGTACCCTAAATACAGAAAATACAAGTCCTAATATAAGGGAAAATCAAAACACTTCTGCAGGCAAGTGCATCTTAGTTATAAAAGAAAAGAAAAACTAGACAAGAACTTCTTATTATTTATGCAGCTTTTCCACTGCTATTTCATATAATAATAAAATTGTTCAAGTTGAAAAAGCCTTTAAGATCATCAGCTTGAACCATTAACCTAGCTTCACCATGTTTACCACTAAACCATGTCACTAAGTGACACATCCACATGCCTTCTGAACACTTCCACAGATGGTGATTCCATCATTTCACTGGGCAGCCCATTTTTTTGGCAGCCTGACCACCACTTCAGCAAAGAAATTTCTCCTAATATCCAATCTAAGCCTCCCCTGTGTGACCTGAGGTCATTTCCTCTGGTCCTGTCACTTGTTCCCTGGGAAAAGAAGCCAACCCCTACCTGGCTACACCCTCCTGTCAGGTGATTGTACAGTGATAGGGTCTCCCTGGAGCCTCCTTTTTTCCAGGCTGAACACCCCCAGCTCCCTCAGCTGCTCCTCATCAGACTTGTGCTCCGGACCCTTCCACAGCTCTGTCGCCCATCTCAGGACACGCCCCAGCACCTTCATGTCTTTCTAGTGAGGGGTCCAAAACCAAACACAAGATTCAAAGTGCGCCCTCACCATTGCCCAGGACAGTGGGACAGTCCCTGCCTGGTCCTGCTGGCCACACTATTGCTGATAGAAGCCAGGATGCCATTGGCTGCCTTGGCCAGCCGGGCACACACTGGCTCATTCTGATCCAAACCAACACACACACAAAACAGAGACCTACAGTTACAGATAACCCTGCTTTGCTCAGACTATAGCCATTTTCAGTGTCTTGTGGTGCTTATATGCAGCATTAGTAAAAGCTGATTGACAACACTTTCATTTTCATCCTTTCTGCATCTACATCCCTATTTCTAATGGACAAAAGACTTTCTTTTTTACTTCACTGCTTAAAAAACCTACATAATTTTCATGTGTCTATCCATCCAAAGTTTTTTTACAGCATGAGGTTCAACAAGACCAACGCCAGTCCTACACTCTGGTCATAACAACCCCAGATAGCACTACAGGCTTGGGGAAGAGTGGCTGGAAAGCTGCCCAGTGGAGAAGGGCCTGAGGGTGCTGGTCAACAGCGGCCGAATGTGAGCCAGTGTGTGCTCAGGTGGCCAAGAAAGCCAATGGTACTACTACAGCACAGCCCATGAATATATATATTTACATATATACAGAGAAAGTGGAGTAACAACCAGTTTCTTTTTTACACATTTTAGATTAAAATGCTACTGATGTCATAATCAGGAATGAAAAAAAAGGAAAAAATATATTTTCCTTAACCTTGAGGAGATACATAAACCAGGTTTTTTGCTTATAATATCATCCTCTAAAATACTCAGATGATCTCTCCATTATTTGCTGCCATGTTTCTGTTCTACTTTAGAACACTAGATATTTCTATAATGAAGGAAGACAATACCTTGAAAGTGCATTCAAGCCCTTTCAACTATATTTAGCTAAAATGTTTATTCAATACACAGTTCTACATAGCTTTGTCCTCTTATGCCTCAAAGCCCTTAGAGCTTCTTTCATGACTACAGGTACAGAAGTTCTTTCGCAGAAAGAAATAATAGCTTTCTGATGAGGTTCTGAATAACTATATGTTAAATATAAAGAAAACCAAAAGTTACTCTGGAAACCACCAGTATTTAAAGGTAGTACTTCAACAAGATCCAGCCTTCACAGGTCTTTCCAAAGCTGATTTGCAAATGAGAACTTGCCCACTACCCAGATTCTCCCACTAGCTACTACTGCAGCTCCCATCCAGGAAATAATTCTAAATGTTAATAAAATAGTTTAAGACCATAGAGAGTTTCTGTAAAAACAAAGTGGATTGTATCTTAAAGCTAATCCTCTTAAAATTTTTCAAATGCATGGGAAGGATCCCTTTCTCTAATAAAACTTCTGCTTACACTTTCTGCAAATACTTTCTCAAATGTGCTGATTTAAGTATCATCTTTTGAATTCCTACATCATCCATCTTCCTGGAAAAAGGCCCAGAATGCCACTTCACTCAGCCATCACCAGATCAACAGTAAATTTATGCCTCGTCACTTCCTAACTGCCTCTTAACAGCTTTGAAATCACCTGAGCAGCAGCAAGTTCAGAACAGCAATTTTATGTATTCAGCATATTTGCATCCAGGCTACCTGAGCAGAAACGGTGATCACTGCTCACCCCAGATCACACTAAGCAAGACCATGGAGCCAATTAAAAATGGTGCTGCCACTGTTCATAACAAGCCACAGACTTTGCGTTAAGGTGAGCCTTGGGACCTACCACATTCTGTCTCAAGATTTGGCCTGCCTGGAGATTTGTTTTAGCATTGAATAGCAACAGATCAAAGGACTATTACATACTTTGTTTCAGCTACTGCTTCACCTTGTACAGTTGTGCAGTGTAGCACCCATTGTTATAAATGTATCTGCAACTAATATAACAATAATCATTATTCTGTGTAAATAACTATTTAAGATGCTGGAATAAAATGCAGAATAAAGGGTTCAAGCTATGGAGCCACTGCAGATGACTAGGAAGTGACAGGATGATACAGACTTGGGGCTACAAACACCTCACCAGTGGTCAGATGCTGGCTGCAGAACTGCAGTCTGGGAGCTGGGCAAAACCACTCACAGAAGGAACAAAGAACAAGCATCAAACTGATGTAAAACACATCATTGTACAGTAAATCTGGATGGCTTGACATGGATTGTAACATGGATTTATAAGGCAGCACAGAAACAACTTGAAGAATCACAAAAAATTATTCAAGTGGATTTTAGAATAAGGAGTAAAAAAGCTACCAACATCAACTTCATAGGCCTCTCATCAGACCAGGGGGCTGATTACTGGCCATATCCCTCCCTTCTCCCAAATGAAAGCATCCACCGCAGAAGGGCAGGCATAGCACCGGAGAAAGAGCAGATACTACAAAGTTTGGGTATGTATCATTTTGTCTGTAAGCAACTGGAAACCAATACTAATATCACTGTAATTCAACTATCAATAATTTTTTGATGGACCTTTAAGACTTTCTAGCAACCTCTCTGAAACCTGGGTGCAACAAAGCAGCGAGGAGAGACTCCCAAGATTTGAAAGGGCAGATGCAGATGGCTCCATTAGTAGCTATTTAACCTGCAGAGAAACACTCAGGTCCAAATTGCATTAATAGAATACCTCAGCAGCTGGTGGGTGCAGATCATGCTGCAAACATGGGAGACAAGCAGCGAAAAACTTCAGGCTGAGAAAGCATAACAGCTGGAATAGTCACTGGATTCCCTCCTTCCCAGCCTCCATAAAGAAAAGAGTGAGTTCAGAATTACCTTAATTTATCATCCTCTAAATAAGACATTATGTTACTAGGAGGGGATATAGCAAGCCTTTTTATTAATACATACAAATACACAGACATGCGCTCTTCACCCTACTAAGTCCCCATTTCCAATTTTCACAGACTTATTTTGGGTGCCTGCTCACATTAACTGGAGCGCATGCACATTTTTTCCCCATCAGTGAAACCCTACATTTTAAATCAGTCTTTCCAACTTCTGCTAAAGTAATAGTCCCCTTACCCTGACTCTCTCCAGTCTTCTATTTCCTTTCTCCAAACACCCTGCCCTATATATTCATGTGTATCTGCTAAGATAAGGCAATGTCCCTATATGCTCACTGACTTTTCATTCTGATATTCTAGGTATATTCTATTGACTGGCAGCAAATCTGATATTTGCTGCTTTCCATTGCTGTTGATAAAAGCCAAAATTAAATTCTATGCTGTGAAATGGGCTGAACATGCTTTTAATTCTTGATTAGGTATTATTTCCACATGATCTGTAATAATTCAGTTTGAAGGAAACCATGAAAAATAAGGCAGCTTGCTACTTTTTATTTCACTTGCTTGTAACATTGTTATGCATTGATGAGAAAACCACAAGAAGCAAACCCAAGAAGAAAGGTGATAATACTAATTTTTCTACTTTGCTGTTTCCAGTATCTCCTGAAACACTAAGAGATTGCACACTTCATCCCTGCTATGAGACTATTATCTCCGTAAAGGGCTAAGGGACTTCTTTATCAACTGAGTTTAAAGGATATTTAAAGACTCCCAAATAAAGTTTCTTATGTAAAGGAAATATTTTATATACATACATGTATGTAACTATTACTTATTACCTATACCAATGCGAATCAACCATGAAATATGAAGTATAACATATTTTCTCAAAAATAAAACATTGGCAGAGTTGACACAAACTGTAGGGGAAAAAATTGACCAAGGATACCAGCACCAAAAAGCAATAAAATATTTTTCTTAGCTCTGCAGTATTATTTTAAACCAGATCCTTTGTTACCAATGCAAATTTCACAGCATCAAAATTGAAATATCACTACAGAACAAAATCTGAGAAAAAGTTTGAAAAGCAGACTCTGAGAATTAAGATTCTTCTTGCTGGATATTGCTGCTATGCAGCAATCATTGCTAAATCAAACATGTCAGCATCTCGTGCACCACAGTTCAGAGTTTAACACAGTAATTTAAACCATGCACCGTTTCAATTCAACTGAATACCTCGGGCTGTGAACTGTAATTAGGAAGAAGCTGGCACATATTCAGTTCCATTGCCCTTGCATATTAATATCACTAAGTCTTAAAAACACTCTGAATAAACTAACAGGACAAGCATGTTCTCTGCACTTTGCCTCTCAGGTCCTGATGCTAAGAAACAACTCTCAGAGGTCACATGGGGTCTGGTTTGCTTCTTTAAGTTTTTATTAACTCTTGCATTGTTTTCATTATTTTTAATTAAGCACATACAGTACAGGTTTAAGAGAGACACTGTCAACATATGTATAATGCCCCTTACTGATTTAAAAACTCAGTCACATTCTTCTACTTTAAATGTATGTCCTCCATAAAAATTCCCACTCATTGAAGAAATCAGATAAAGTGATTTTTAGCAATCTATGCATCTCACAAATAAACTGAAAAAGTAATTATTTGCTGACACTTAACTTTTCGGTGTTAAAACCATCATGAGACTACCTTCTTTTACAGTTTCATAGTTTTATTTTTAAAGTGGCTTTATGACTTACCTAAAATGTTAAGTGCTTTAAAGTGGCAAAGGAGATAGCATAACAATGCAAATATGTCAAATTATTTGATTCCGATTGCGGCACAATTAAAGGACTGGATTATTCCTTTTTACATAGACAGGCCCCAAGTTAGTGTGTTCCTTTTTCATCATTTGCAAAGGCAGAATATCAGACAAAGCCATTAAGAGAGGCTTAGAACTATAATACGAATCCTGCTCACCAGACACTGATACATACAGTGAATCCCACTGATTCAGTGTACACTGATGTACAGAAAAACTTATCTTGAAAACAGCAAAACTTTCAAAATAAATCTGTGTTTCCACTTCAATATATGTATTCAGCTGTGGTTTACTTTAATGCTCCTTTTAGTTGCAACTATTAAAAATTCCCTGTTTTCACCAGCATGGCAAGGCACAAGTCAAGGATTAAGACATGACCTATTGCAGAGAAGGTACAAGTGGAAGAGAACGGAGTCTGATCTACTTAAACTTTATCTGGAATTTTCATAATGCTACAATTAGGGCAAGATATGGCACCCTGTGACACACAAGCTACCGATAGTCACTCTGGAAACACAAAATTAGATCACAATGATCACTTTGAAAGAATAACATCTTTATTCCCAAGACAAATATTCTGATTTTTTGGCTTCATAAATTAATATTAGAGAATACAAGTATACTATTTTTCAATAATAAGAACAGGATAAATAATTTTATTTCCTGCACCATGTTTCTTATACAATATGTCAAAAATTTGCCAAGCTTTGTTGCAACATTTTTAGATAAACTAATCAATTCTTAATAATACTTGCTTTAGACAACTGAAGAAAAATAGGTATTGTCTATTGGAATAAATAGTTTCAACCTTGGTTTTAAATGCTGGATTTACTAAACAACTTGGATTAGCAGGGAGAATGCAACACTTAAAAGTAACTGATCCATACTAAGATCAAAGCAGTTATGTAACAGGTGATCTAAAATATAGCGGTAACCTCAGCATAGTTCTTTATAGCTCTTTCTCACATTTTAAGTTCATTTGAGATTCACATATTGTGTTTTCACATCCAGATTCTCCAAGAGCCTTGACTGGCTGGTGTGCCCAAATTATGTCTGTCCACAACAGCATTACGGAGTTCATCACAAAGCTCCCAACTCCCAGAACTCCTCATTCCTGATTAAAGAGTGTCTCTATGAAGTGCACAGTGTGGAAGTAACTACCAAAAAATAGCAGTGTGTCATCTGCTCAACACTGCTGACACAATGCAGCTTTCAAGTTGCTATATAGCCAACATTTCTGGGAAACAAAAAAATAAACATTAAAATCTCTAATTAACATTAAAAAGAGAGACAGTGCTTTAAGAGCATTTGAGTCAAATTTGATTAGATGTCTAGGGACCAGCATTGTGGACATGGACATCAACATGTGCTGAGACACCACGTTACTAACATACAAAACAGGTCACGCTGAGCAATAGACTACCTTAAAAAATAGTAAAATGCTTTCTCAGATACTATTATCTGTGAAGATGATTTTTATTCTTTTGAGCTGGAAGTCATAATAGTACCATGAAGCTCCTGGTAGTATCCAGGTTTCCCTGACACTTTACAACATTCACCTGGGAATAGATTCTGACAGAAGGGATCTGCCATACTGTGCCTTCTGCCACCATAAAAAGGGTACTTGAAAGAAAGCTTAAGCCCTCTGATCTCTTCAGGGCTCCCTCTTTCATAAAAATGCAGAATTGTGATGGCTGCGCTAAAAAGAAAAATCACTTAATGACCCATACAGCCTCCCTCTAACTGAATCGCCCTGTGTTTGTTTTGTAACTCAGAGTTACCTGGCAGCAGTCAAGCAGCATGCTGATAGCTGTGTATTAGTGAAACTTGATAGCAACGCTTCCCTTTTAATCACTTGCCTTCCAACTCCACCAGTCTGTTGCCCTTGATTGTTCTGCAGAAGGGCTGTAAAGCTACTGGCCACCCCTTACACACCAAAGCCTAGCACAGCCTGTAATCTTGTGATTGACACTTACACACAGCAGGTTGAAATAAGAAGCTTGAAATTCCTCAGGCATCTTAACTCTTACTTCACAGGTGAGTGAACTACAGAGCTATTACATAAGCATGAGAACTGAAACCTTAAAATAAAGCCAGTTGTTCACAGCAACCGAGGAAATAATCTGAATTCTTAGATGCACAACTTTAAAGCAATCTCAGGCTCATTTTGGCATCAAACTCAGACCTGCAGATGGCATCAAAGCCTACAGAAAAGTAGCATTTCAAGCATGCCCACTCCTTCAGTGTTTTTCACTCCCTGAAAAACCTCCCTACCCTGTCATCATTACCTTACCGTTCTTGGGCACAAAAGCTCTTCTCAGACACACCTCTACTGATTCACCGTACACTCGGATTTAGTAGCTAACTCCAGTCTCACGGCTCCTTCCCGAGCCAGACACAGAAGTGCCACACATTACATCACCCTGTTTGGATCTAGGCTCACATATCCTGTCAGGCTTGTGCATACTGCCAGATGCTGCAAGTGATCCACAGAGGTGGCCTTGAAAATCTAAGGGCTGCCACACTAATTTAGGTCAAACACATACCTAGGCCAGTATTACACCACTGGGTGCCAGAAACATATGCTTAGAGATGAGTATACAAGTGCATCACTCTGTATTAGGACAAATTTACTTAACAGGGCTTCAAAAATTACTTATGGTTCTAGTTATCAGTCTTATCCTTAAACCCACCTGTAACTTGGATGCTACAACATACTGCAAAGCCACATTCTGTCTTTTGTACTGTACAACAAGAAGTTGGGTTGGGTTTTTTTTTCACTGAAGTCATCCTTCGGATACCATTGTTTTGTAATGAATAAAGGTAACTTATTTCTTCTTCCCTTTCTATACCTGTAATGATTTTTCAGGCATATCAAAATGCTCCTTAACCACCTTTACATATCTGAAAAGCACTAGTGATAAATTAAGCTGCCCGATATCACCTTTACTACCTCCTTCTTTGAGCAGGTTTTAGTTCTACATAATCTTTTTTGAAACACTAAGATGTAAACAATGTAACAACCACAAATGTAAATCACAATTTATAGAGAAGCACAATTTATTTTAAAACATCAGCTTTCAAACATTAAAATAGCCAATTTTAAAAGCTGGCCTTATTTATTACAGATTTAGTCAAGTATCTTACTTGACTAAAGTCTCAGCTGCACTTAACTGGCATTCTTTTAATTACTTTCTACTTGGATTTTAATAACTTATGCTTTCTTTTCCTAGGATTCAGTGTCCTATGGTTTTATTTCTACAGGGCACATGATCTCAAATTCCAAAAGTGCTAAGTGAGCACTCTGGCAGGAGAAAGGAATAAAACCAGCTGCCTCAATGCACACAGAGTGTGCTCAGCCTGTGTAACTGCCTACCCGGCAGCAGGATGAATCCCAGCCAAGGAAAAGAATATGGAATTGTTTCTTTCCTAAACATTCTAGAAGAGGGAGTCATCCCCCTCTCTACTGACTGTACCTTCTCTCTTGAAGATACCCTGCAGTCATGCATTTGCTCACCTTACGGCGACCTTGCAGGCAACCAGTCAGAGAAACAGCACTTCCTTGACCCCCATCTCCAGGCTCCAAGCAGCTAGCTAAGAACCTCTTCTAGAATGATTTTGTACAAACATCTACATCCCCGTCTGTGATGAAGGAATAACATAGAGGTGAGCAACAACAGGAGGGTAAAAAGCAGGAGACAAACACAATTATTACACAGAGAAATTACTGGGGTGAAACATGAGACTAGAAAGAGCAGAGCAGTGTGAAGGGAAAAAAAATATGTCCCAAGAGAGATTTCTTTAGAAACCTGAATACAAAACCAATACAATTTTAATACTGTTTGAAAAGTAGTAAACAACTGATTTTAACATCAGAATTTAAGGTATAGATGCTGTAGCTAGACAGCTCTGACCTTTATCACTGCAACAAGAACAAAAAAAATATACATTTTTTTCCTCAGGGATAGGAAAATATAATTGACCTCTAACTATGGAATTCTCCCCTCCATTTTAGAAAACTGCAAACTAAGCATTGACAATAGCTCAAGGCAACTGAAGCCCTTGATTCTTTTAATCTCCTACATTCAAATTATCGACTTTTAATTGACGAACTTCTGTTGAGGAAAAACAGTGAGGCACCAATACTGTCAAGAAGCATTATTTCACCAGGGTCTGTTCAGTGGTTTGCCTCTAAGCAAGATGCTCAAGATAAGATTCCTTTAGCATTAACACTCAAAGAGACTTTCTTAGCAGAACATTACTTCATTATGCAGGACATCGATAGAAAAGTCAGAAGCCTGCCAGCTGCTTTGCTGGACAAAAACAAATATATGTTATTTAGACATACACACTATTTTAATCATAGAACTGCCCAATGTATAGCCAAAAATAAAAACAGTATACATGAAATGCAAAAAATGTTAGTACCTTTACAGAGGTTCACTTTGAAACTCAGACCACCTTTTTCAGCCAAAAAGCTTGTTCAGAATATCTTCTTTTAAATACACAAACTTCTTCTATAGTTATCTTAGGCTCAGATGAAGACCACTGCAATTCTGTTCTGTAACATGTGCTTTATTATGTTATGCTTATTTTTTCCGCCACTTCTCCACATACCTTCTGCACATCAGAGATCCATCCAAACACAATAGTTTCCAAGAGTTCATCCTAAAAGTGTATTACTGGGGTAGGAAGTGGGCACATGAAGACTGCTACCAAAGCTCTGCCAACTTCAAATAGAATCGTCCCTCTTATACTTACCATGTGCTGTAACTGTTAACAGATTAAAAGTGAAAAATGAGAAAAGGATAAGGGTTGTGGTGGGGGGGGGAAGCCTTGCTAGGAAAACTGGGAAGCAAAGGGTTATCACTTCAAATATATGAAGGATGAGATACACAGTACTTTAAAGATACAAATACTGGGAACTGCAATGGCAGGTAGAGAGACAATTTTTTGTTTCTTCAAATATTAATAAAATATTTTTAATTTTTTTTTAAACAGCCTAGTAAAACCGTGCCCATTCCCAAAGTCCCCACAGGCAATTAGAACAGAATTAGTTATTGATTATTAAAATATAGGCTAGATTGCAAAGACAAGAGTCTGGTAGAATCACACAAAAGCAATTACTACTAAAAGGGAAGGGATCAATTATGAATACAACTGTTATACAGTTACATTTTCATTCTTATCAGTCCCTTTCTTGTGTAGACAACAGAGGTCACCTCATCTGCTTTCATTAGATACTGCCATAACTTCGGGCTCTATCCTTCTGAATCTTTCCTTATCTTCCTCTTTAAAAGCTTTTAAAATATTAGCTTCTCTGACATTTTTCAATAAATCATCCCAAGAAGAAGAAAAAATTAACCAACAACTTCACAAACGGTACACTTGAGGGGCAGATACAAGACCACTGCAGACTGTGAGAGTTCATGGTCATTCTCATATAGAAAGGCCAAGAGCTACATCCATAGCCTTTGGTCAGTGTACAAAATACATTTAGTCAATACTCATTGGAAAAGGAGCTACCTAACAGATGCTGCCTCTAAGAAAAAAAAATTTACTGAAAGAAGCTAAAAAACACTGTGGTAGAGAAACACTAACAAACAAAAGCAGTGAATGACACACATGTAAGATCCCACAGTAAGGTCATATATCCTAAACCTTGACAGGTGTACTATACTTGCAGGTTCAAGAAGGTAGATATCTGGAAGTGTACAGTACAGAAATCAGGCACTCCCCATGTTAGCCAACAGACATACTGCACCACTCCAAAGTAGTATCACATGGTCTGTATCACGTGTTCTAAAGTATTGCTTAAAAACAAAACTGAAGTCAATCTTTGTATCTGGATTTAAACATTTGTATCAAAATATTCAGCACATATAATCATCTCTCCATTGGTTCACACACCATTATCTGGATATTTTAACTTACAAAATGCTTTCTTTTAACTTTGCATTAAAAAGTACAGTTAACGTGCTAAAGAGGATAACTCTAACTGGGTATTCACTTGGTCTTTGTCATATTCACTTAGAAATAAAGCCAAGCAAAAAATAAAAATATCTGAGGTAGAAGTTTGCCCCATTTGAAGCCAGCACTAGTCTGAACACAAAGAGCCTACCATTCTGCTGAATGCAAAAGGTAGACATACCTGAGGCCATCTGTTAGCACTAAGGGAAGGACAGTAAACAGGCTTGTCTGTCTGTAAGCAAGTTTATCTCTGAACAGACTCAGGTATCTGTCAAAATCACTTAGATTTCACAGATCTCACTCAATGCAGACCTCCACTTTAAGGAGAAATAAATCACAGAGGACCCAAATTAATAATTTTGATTAAACTTTTGTCCAACTGAAAAAATACATAAGTAGTTTGCACACACTGCATGCAAGTCCATCTATTACAACCAAAATCAAGTGCTAACTTAATACAGTGAGATATTCTGTTTCAGTACCCTGGATATTTGATTTCAAAGTAAGGCCATACCAAGTTAATTTTATTATTACACGGAACAATAGATATAGTCTTGATTCAAGACAAAGTGCTTTCTCTTCAGAATATGAGACACTTAGCTTCTATTTCCTTTTCTTTCCCCATGCTATTAAAAAAAAAAAAAAATAAATAGATTCACCTCCACCAGTTCTCATCACTGACTTTGGGGGTCAACACTGAGCAGCTACAGGACCTATCTCACAGCTTTCTTTGGCAATTAAGGTCATAACAAACAAAAAGCTATTCAGAGTACTGCAATTTTTTCTTCTTGTGTCACCATCTTAATACTCTTCAAACAAAAGCCTGCAAATAAGCTACAATATGATATAACTCTCCTAGCCAATTCTACAAGAAGAATCCTGCAGTTCCCTTTGAAGCACATTGTTACCAGCAACAATGGAAGTTACTCCATAAAGCTATGACCTGGCAGAGATAAGTTTCCCTAAGAGCCACAGTTTAAAAAAAAACCTGCTTTGGATTCAAAACTGATTTCATGTAGTGAACAAGTTCACTACAGGGAACTTATGGTATATAATTTCCACCCCTCAAATCAACATTTTCATTTGCAGATAGTGTGCATTTGATGTGCACCACAGATACCATGCACCTCTAGAACATTAGTACATGCTGCCGCAGTTGAATTTAAAGCAAAGCTAGGAACAGGACAAAAGAGATACTGAAATAATGTCCAATGCTGGCTTTGCTTTGGGGGCCTCAACTATCTAGCCATATGCAAGGAGACTTAAACTTGAAAAGAGTTTTGCTTTCATATAGAAGCAGGAAACAGGGAATGTCTGCAGAGAATAAAAGTGGTTTGAAGAGAAAACATACGTAGCAGAAAAGAAATGATGGCTCTTGTCAACTACAGCAAAACCACTTTTCATGAGGCAACTGATCAGACTGGAGCATTGCAGCTGGAAATGCCGACTCAGTAAGGCAAATGGCCAGCTCCTGACTGTGCACCCCGACTTAACAGTAGCCAGTTTCTTCAGCAAACACAAAGACTAGCAGTTCTGTGCTTATTGTCTGTGAAAGAAAATTTTTAACAAACTCATTCAGCAAAACATCCCAAAGCAGCCCCACTAAGAATTGTATTAAATACTCTATTGCCTAAAAACAGAAGTTTATTAACAACCTTCTGATTCAGACTTAACTGAAAGCTGCAAAAACAACTCTGAACCTAAAGCTACAATGACATTTAACCCATTTCCGTTTTCAAACTGGCAAAAACCAAATCCATGTAACATTACAAACTGTATTTCCGAAAGGTTTTTGGAAACAAGGGAATCAATTACTGCGTATCTCACACATAACATTTGTTTCCATTGCAGTAACTCCGAATTCAAACAACTGAAAGCATAATACACCTTTTATACAATGCTGGAGGAAACAGCAGCATTGGAACGGGATGTGAACACAAGTTAGCTATCGAAGTCTGATCACTGCTACACCAGCACCTCATCATATGTTATTTTTACCCATCTTAAAGGGGGAAAAAAGCCCATTCCCTATAACTAGAAAAAAAAAAAAAACTAAAAAAAACCCAAACCAAACACTTCATGGTCAGAGATGTATTATTCTTCCTTCCCATATAAGTCATAAAGAAAAAGACTTTAATCATTTGCCATAGCACATAGTAAGATCTCTCCTCAACACATATATATCCATCCATCCATCCACCATACACTGCTTCCCAGTTGTAAGACTGGCCAACTAGGAGGAGAGGAGAATGAGTGACATCAGGATGTATATTTCCCTGTCAGAACAAAGGAGGTAGACTGGATCCCTAAGTAACAGAAACAAAGACAAGAGCCTATTGGCAATGTAACCAATAAAGTCCCACTGAACAAAACACAGTGAAAGTTAGTGACTGAAGCATGCAATCCTTCAAGGAGAAAAAAATGAGACAGTCCAAAGCCACATTATCCTGGGAAAGAGTAAAGCGTGAACACTACAGAGATGGAAGAATGTTCCTATGTGGTTCAGTGGAAACAAGTATCATGAGAATGAGATAAGAGCAACTGGACAGTGACAAGAACATGAAGGGCTAGCAGAAGACAAGGAGGGGACAGAGACTTCTGTCCTTATCTGTAAAACTAACAGACACTTAAACCAAAGAGATACTAGTATCAGCACTATATGCGATTAAACACATCTGGGAAGGGCAAATAGTCTGATGGTACCGAGGAGGATGAGAAAAGGACTGCTTATAGATGGGACAATGCTGCAGCAAGAAACCTCGGAACAGAAAGCACTGGGAAAGGAGACCATGAAGATGAGAGAACTGGAGGGAGAATCAAGAGGAACACGTGGGCTGGGCAGATCCCCGACAAACCGGGGGTTCTCAGGGCCGGCGGCCGGAGTGCCAGGCGCGGCTTCCCACGGGGCACCGGGCGGCCCTGCTCGAAGGATGCTCAGCCCGGCGCCCTGCCTGGGGACGGTCCCCGAGGAGCCGTCTCGACACCCACCGCGGGAGGGCCCGGCCCGGTGAGGTGCCCTGCCGGGGGAGCCCCCGTGTGTCCCGCGGGCGGCGGGACCGGGCAGCCGGAACCAACCGCAGGGGCGTTACGGGACGCACAGACAACGGAGGGGTCGCGGGGAGAGGCTCCGTCCCGGCCGGTCGGGGGTCCCCGTACTCACTTTTTGTGGGGCGCCGAGTGCTTGTCCCTCCTGCCGGCCGCCGCGGACTGCTTGGGCCGCCGCCTGCGGGCCTGCAGGGCCAGCACTGCCGGGAGAAGAGAACAGCCGGGAGCCGGCATGAGCAGCGGCGGCCGCGCAGCCCCCCCGCTCCCGCCCGCCCGGCACAGCGCGGTACCTTTGCGCGAGTTCATCGCCCCGCGCCTCGCGCTGCTCGGCGGGCGCGCCGCTCCCCGGCTCGCCCGGCTCCGCTCCCGACCCCGCTCCCNGTCAGACTGTCGAGCCAAATGGGAATTAACGTAGCCAAGTTTCGGGTCACGGTCGGAGGAGCGGAGCGATTCGCCCTGTTGCTGTGCCACGTTGGGAGCTGTGGTAAGGGGCAGAGGAGAGAGGCGTCAGGCTCTCCACGGCACCAGCTGGGGTGAGATCAGCTTTAGCTTGTCCCGAAACCTGTGTGGGGTGAGATGCCAAAACCAATTAACCTCGTGGCCAAATCCGGGGAAATTAGATTTCCTTAATTCTGATTCTCACTAAATTGTTTGATTATCATGACGGACAACTCTTGGCAGTTGGTTTTTTTCCTGCCAACGGCGTCTTGTTGCCCATGGTGCCAGACACTACTCAGATTTGGCATAGTAACGACCCAGTGAACGCTGTCCCTTCTTACTTGTGCTGTACTCAATGCTTGACAGTTATGACTGAAATTTTGTGCCAGTTATACTTTAATGCCTGGGGCCAATTATGATCTGGGTCATATCTAAAGCTCCAGTGTAAGTATGAGGCTTGTCTGGCTTGCCTTCACATGGGACTGGAATTCCAAGGCACAGTAACTGAAAGATAACAAAATAGTCATTAAATTTTGAGGCAGAACCACCTCCTTAAATGGCAACACAAAGAATCCATAAGGACGAAGATCCGAAAAGCAGCTGCAGTCAAGGCATTATGAGAGTGAAGGGAACTAGCAGTAATTGCTGGTCTTAAGTAATTGGATCATTGAGATTTCAACTAGACAGAAAATTGAATCCCTAGGTCTGGTTAGTTCAGCTTAGGAGTGGGAGAGCAAAAGAAAGATAAAGCTAGACAACCCAAAAAGGAGGCACTACACTGTATAATGCTTTTTTTGTCTGACTAGAGAGCCTGGTGAACAGAAAACAATGGGACCATGAAGTTTCTAAACTGCAGCTCTCATGAGGCACCCCAGCTGCGTTTCTAAATCAAAACATTTTCTGTGTCCCATCCTCCGTCATAAAAGTACACAGGAAAAAACATTTCTGGTATAAACTACTACCAGTAATACGCAATGCTGACAAGTTACATTTCCCCCTTACTGTAGTTGGTCTTTTAGTTCAGTGTGATATGTTAGGTAACAGAATGCTTTATTGAAATTTTGAAGGCTTTGTGCTGAGAAAGTTTAGGTGCATGAAAATTAATAATAGTTGAATGTTTAAAAAGCAGATTATTAATTTACTCATTGTTTCCAGGGTAATTTTAACTTTATGGGTTAAATTTTGGCCCTGCATGAATACTTGTTCCTTTGTAGAGAATGACAGAAACAAGCAGCTGATGATGGAGAAAACAGTAGGACTTGCTTTTTTTCTTTGTCAGGGCAGTGCTGCATTGAAGTTTTCTTGTAGCTATGGTTCTAGAGCAGAAACCATACCAGAGTCCTGATCATCTTTTCAGCTACTTGTGTGCCATTCTATTTACTACAACAGGAGTTTTATATGTAGAACTGATTGGACAGTTGGGTCTTAGATAAGTACAGGGAGCTTTGCTTACATCAACAGGATTATAAATCCACCAGATCTGGAGTCAGGAAGGAATTTCCCTCACGAGCATAATGTCAGCAGCATAATCAAGGCAAGGGAACAATCTGCCAGCACACAGAGAAAGGAATTGTTAGGACCAGGTGGGTGTATACTATATGCACAATTCCATTTGATTCTAGTGGAAACATATTTTGGGACTGTATTCTTCTGGGGTTTTGTTGTTTTCTTCCTCCCCTACCCTACCAAGAGTCACTCAGAGGATGATCATGCAGAAGTGCAAAAAAATCACTGAGAGTCTCTATGGATGTATAGAGGATTACCATGTGCAACTAACTGACTGGAGAGTAAATTAAGGTCAGTAGAGGCTAAGCATATTTCAGCAAATAAAAAGAAAAACAACAAACCCCTACCCTGTTTCTCGGACTCAAGAGAATAACTCCTTAACAACACAAATAGTAAATGAAATTTTTTTAAATTACAGGAATAATTTTATTTATGTGGTTGTTAAGAATTAATCTACCCTGTTTATTTGAATCCACTCATTTCAGGAAAATTTGCCATCCTTATGTAAATATATCTTATATGTGTGTGTAGCTTCACTTTTTCAAAAAGAAATGATGAGCCAAGAGAGAAGACAGATTAAATACCAAAAGGCATCATTTGCAAAATGAATGAACAACATAAAGGTGGACCAAGCCAGAATGTATCTGCCTGTTTCTCTCTGAACACTGTATGGAAATAAGTGTCTGTTTTGTTGCAGGGATTACCATGGAACTCATTCACCCTGGGGAAGGGCACTGTGACGTTCAGGTGATATGACCTAGGCAGAAAGAACGGACAACAGATTTAGGTGATCTTGGGTGCAAACATCAGGAGAGAAGTATCAAGTATCAGATTATAGAATGGTACTTTCGTCTGTCTATAATGTAGTTTGGAGCAGTCACCTGATACCCACAGATGTTGGTTCGTTTCCTTTGGACCTAACTTTGAAATATGTCCCTTACACAAGAAGACATTAACTTTTCCTTTTTTACAGAATGAGAAGTTACCTAGCAGCAGTCCTGTAAACATGATATTGTTATCCTCCTGAGAAAAATTGAGAATTTTTCATCAGCAGAGGGATGTTAGAAAATTTTGTCCTGATTTCTGTACCAGTTCCTTTTAGCACTGCATTTCCCACTGTGTAGTAGCATGGGCTCATATCCTGATTTCTGCACTTCTCAGAAATGAGGGTATGAGCCAACTTCACGCTGCTCTTGCACAGAATGGAGCACACATGAAATAACACATAAGGCAGAGGAAGAAAAAACGGTAAGTGCTGGAAAAAGGAAAAAGAAAAATGTAGTGAAAGGAAATTCCCAGTTACAGGCGAGCTCTCATTAATATGCAAGTCCAGCCTTCTCAGCCTCTCGCCTTTCATTGTTGTCTCTTGATCCTTCAGTTCCCACCCCCATTCTGAATTTCTTTGAGCGTGACACACCCAAGTAGGCATACAAACAATGAGTCTGTCCCTCTCTTGCTCACTTGAAGAATTTTCTGTCTACCAAAGTGGGTTTTTTCCTCCTCTAGTATGTAAACAAAGCAAAGAGGACAATTCTAAGCTTGATTTGAGCAACACAGACAACAAACTTAGAGATAGGAAGGATTAAGCAACAGTAACTAACAAGGCGAGTTTCTTGTAAGGTCAAGACTATTAGTTCATCAGTGCCGAAGTATAACCAGTTAACATTAATAGGAGCACTGCACAAGTTAAAGAAGAAAAGTAGGCTTGTTATCTCAGTAGTGTAATGACAAAAAATAGCAGGAAGCATGAGCTGGGATTTCCAAAAAAAAAAAACCAGGAGGTCAGAAATTCCTCAGTTTAGATTCCTGGCTCATTCACTGATTCATTGTGCCCTTCCTAAAGCAAATTACGTAACTCACCTGACTCATTTTCTTCATCTATAAAACAGTACAGTGCATGCCAGCTGCACAGGGTTTACATTGGTAGAGAACTCTTGTTTATTGAGTTAATTTGGATTACTAATACAAGAAGAAAGACAGAAAGGACAAAGCAGACCGGTTTAACACCAATTTGACATGAAATTAAAGACTAACCTATGCCCAGAAATAGCTGCATCAACCCAGATATGTATTGAATATTGTCTAAAATAGGGCATGAACTGGCATGACTTAACTCAGATCCGAAATAGAATTAAAACTGACTCTGGCAATATTTTTACAAAAATATTTCTTCTAGTGTTGAAGCACTCAGGTTTTCAGAATGACTCATTCTAGCTCCCCCATTACTTCCAGCAGGCTCCCAAACACCCCTTCAATTAAACTTCCTCTAGTTTCATGGGTCCTTGTCTTAAATTTCTTTATTAGACTCCGCTCCTGGTTTCCCAGCTCTTTACCCAGCTTGCCCTTCTCATCTTGACCTGCATCATCTTCTTTTTCAAATATATTGTCTATTTTTAAATTCTGTTTAAATTGGATGGTTTCTTTCTTTGTGTTGATTAGAGGTCAGCAGGGGAAGAAAGGATCACTGAAAGATTAGCAACTGCTTTTGGTTTTCTTTTCAACCTCAACACAAGCAATTATAGGGAAAGGTTTTTAGCAGTGATGCAGTAGTGTTTTGGACTCAGTCCTACTATTTCTTTCTGATTGGCAGCTATGCAGTCTGGTCATGCATGTGAGAGATTTATCTGCTAAGTAAGCATGGAATATTTTCAAACTTAAGTATTAAACCCACACATGTCTCCAACATGTGCAAAATGCTGTTTTACAAAGTCTCATAATTTGCCCAGATTTAAGCAGATTTTCCTAAGGATTTCAGTGGCACATCTTTGATATTAAGGCCTTTTTCTATGAAATCTCAGCCTCCTGTTCAAAGGTAGGGATTGCCAAGCAGTGAGATGATAATCCATTAGAAATCAGATGCAGGGCTTACCCAGTTTCCCTTTCTCTTGACTTGGACTACACAAACAATAATCACAAGGAAAACAATAAAGGAGAAACCATAAGTTTAAGCTTAATGTAAGAGGAAGCAATGGACTCATTTTCTCTAGAAGAATAAAGCTTCTTTCTTCCCTTTAACCTCCCCTGTACTTTTACTTGATACAAGATGTTTTCACAGCCTTCAGAAAAATCAGACACCAGCTGACTAGTAGGATGATGCCATGTTATGTCAGTAGTACCCCAAACGTCCTTTCTTCACACATCCTGCAGTGTGACATCGCTACAACGCCCTCGCCAACACCTTCCTGGGAAATTAACAGCCATTACCCTACTGCAGCTCAGTGAGGACCAGTGTTCCTTTACAACCTTTCAGATTACAATGCATTCTGAAATAAACTTCTGTGAGGGGAATGGCCAGTAAAGAAGCACTGGCCAAACAAATTTGTCTGGGTACCATTCCAGAGCTTTGTCTTGACAGCAGAGTAAGCTTGTCCTGTTTTGTAGGAAGTAGCCCTTTGGTGAAGGGTGGCTCAGTTACACAGGCAATGTGCATTAGCAGCTACAGTTATCAGTACACTATTGTTTGCCATTAATGCACAGAACATTGCCTCTTTTGCATAATTAGTTTTGACTACACACTGAATCCAAGGAACTACTGGGCTAGAGGGGCATTTCCAAGAAGTGGCTGAGGATTCTTTTCATATTATCAAATCACCATTCTAAAAAGTATGAGTTATTTGAATTATTTCATTAGTCATCTTGGGATATTTCATTCCATATGATTAAAATTTTACAAAGTTAACAGTAACTCGATCTTACAAAATGAAATGTCAGCCAGCTTCAATAGTCATAGGCATTACCAGCCTGGTTCATAACTGGTATGAAGTAGCCATTCATTTTCATTCTCTCTGGATATGTCTATAACATATCTATACCATGTAAAACAGCAACATTAAATTTTTCAAAAGCAGAAAATCTTATAGCGAATTGTTAAAAGCAGAAATAGCTTAACTTGTTAGCCAACCTTGTTAGCCTTCACAAAGAACACTCATGAATGAACCTCATTATTTTCAAAGAACTGAAGAAAGACCGATTATCCACCTCTAGGCATGGGAAATCCCCCGTGCTACTACTATAAGATGTGTTACATCAAATCACAGTGAAAATATTATAAACAGTCAGCTATGTTCAGTCAAAGCACAGAGAATTAATCTATTGCAATTTGGCCTCATGCATTGTTTCTCAGAAATTAATTCCGTGGGCTTGATTTTTTGGGTTTGATTTAATCATGTTTTACGCCCACTTTGCCATTCATTGTAGTAACACAAATGACTGTGGTAGGAAATATTCACATGCTTTTGCCTTCAGAGCTGCAAACTATTATAATAAACATTAAGAATGTAAATATTGTCACTGAAGAGTATGTCTTCATTGCACTGTTTAGTCAAGTCAGGCCTTTAAAATCACTACACTGTTAAAATATATTCACACAATAAGTCTGTCTATTTACAGTAACTTTCAAGCCATCAAGATTTTTACCCATTTTCCAGAACACTCAGTTCTGGAAGCAGAACACTCAGTGCCTTACTAGCTGGGCTGTCCTGGTACAGAGAGGGATAAACCACAAAACTAAAGGATTATGGCTATTTCAGTTCCTAGTGAGGAAGAAACCCAGTGTTTCAGATACCTGACTTTGTTTTGAAAATATGGGGTTTTATTTTCTTCAAATACTGGTTGCAATAGACATATAAGTCTGTTTCCAAAAATCTGCTCCTCTGACCTAATTTATGCATTATTCTTAAAGTAAGTACAAAATTGCAGAAAAAAAAGAATGACAAGAACTGATTGCCAGATAGTGATAGAATGTGCATCTGATTAGTTGAAGGTAGGATACATCCAAATCAACATGTTTACCAATATGCTTGGCACCATTTGCATTCAGTTGAACAATGCACTGGACCATTTATATGGGAACAGAAGCAATAAATGACACTGTGACCTCAATACACTCACAGCATGCCTCTTATCGTTGAAAACCCTGCAGAACAGAGTGCCTTTTCTGGCTCTTCCTTTGAACTGTAGTTGAAATCCATGTGGAAATATGATTATGTTGATGGGGTTTTGTACATACCAATTTATCTAAGATTGTTCTGGTTATAACAACAATGGTTGGACTTGATGATCTTAAAGGTCTTTTCCAACCTAAACAATTCTAAGAGACTATGATCTTTGTCTGCCCTGATCAATTTTTTTAATAATGCTTCTTGTCCTTTCTTTTCCCCCCAAAAAATACTACATAGTTCAAGATCAAGAATTCTGTTACAAACTACAGTACTGTATAAAATAGTACTGGGAATTTACCTGCAAATAAAATAGTATGCAAAAATCTTATTTGCAGTGAAATCAATCTCAATTGTAATGGAAGTCTGCATTGCCAGCATACTATTATCCTTTTCTCTAGAGTCAACCTGGTCCTCATGTAAAAGAATTACGTATGTTCAGATGGTCTTTCATTTCAGGAGTTAATTATTGGCTATTGCTCTTTAAAATCTGGAAGTGCCTAGCCAGATAAAGAACCTGGTTATGTGAAATACATGTACCCTGTATATCACATACAACCTGTAAAAATGTGGGTGCTACAGCTTATTGGACATCAGGGGAAAGAGCAACTCAAGAAACTGTACTTGATTTTGTAATATGTATTATAACTTTCTGATTGTTCTCTAAACTATTGGCAACTACGTCTTCCTATCTTCTTTTTCAGTAGAACTCAATATGCACATTAGGCCTATGTCCAAGGTTTATTTGCAGTAAGTTATCCTTGAATCTTTGTTCATTTTGTTTTGTTGGGGTTTTTTAATTGTTGCTTGATAAGGGTCCTTTTCACCAAATGTGTATCTGCTTTGGTCCACAGAGAGAAGAAAGAAAAAAAGTGTCACCCTGTAACACTTTGTATCATGCTGAGCCTTAAATTAATATTTTATGTGCTTACTGTGCTTTCATTTCATCTCTTTTTTCTGTTCAGAAACAGTTGTATCCCATGCTGCCAGTGTACAGGGCCTATAGTATTTCATATTAATGCATTCTTACACAGAGATTGTGATGGTTAGAGAGGCCCTTGCTGAGGGACTGGAGCTGTCAGATAAAAGGGATGTTTACCAGTTAAGGTTTCAAACAGCAGTGTCATGAGAATATATTAATCAGTTGGAGATCCCAGACTGGAAGAGGAAAAAACTTTTCCCAGTATCTGGTAGAAGACTATTTTAATCTAGCAGGCAATTAGCTAACCACTGAATGGAGAGAGACAGTAAGCTGTAGAACAGATACAGGGAGTTCTCTCCAACAATTTCACTGACCACTGTGATTTTCCTCATATTTCAGTCATTTGTAAGACTCATCAAGCCAGAACAGGGAAAATCTGCAGTTGAACATTAAAAGGATCCTGAATTATAATGCTAAGGCCAGGTAAAAATAAATCTGATTCTTATCTTTTTGGCTGGAAGGCATCCTGTGAACTAAAAGAGACAAGTCCAGATAGAGCAAATACAAAATTATTTCTTCACTTTAAACAAGTGGGACTTAGCATGGACACTCCCTGGAACAGTGCTTTAATGCTAGTACTTGTGTGACACTAACAGAATTCAGGTGTAGATAAAAAGACAGACACTTGGTTCTCACTAAGCATCTAATCCCAGCTTTGAGTAAGTTTAATAGTTACCTGTTAAACCATGCCTAGAGAAAATTGTTAATTGCATAGGTAAATTTTCACCAGATGGAATTATATTGGATTCTATGTACACATGCCCAATAGAATAAGGGTCCCAAGAGGAAAAAGGAGACAGAAGCTACAACTCCTGTCCTTAACCAAAGGAGGAGTCATGCTATGCTGTCTGCTGTACCCCATACTATTTAATACCTGCTCAAGTTATATTGTGGTGATGCTATCCATTTTATGCAGTGGCTCTGTCATCAGTTCTGTTTCTGTGTGAGTCTGTCCTTTGGTAATGTCATGGTCTCTGTCCGTTTGGTTGTTTTTGAGACCTGCTCCATATCTTGGTTACCATTTCACTACCTCTGCTGTAGGAATTTCTTACAGTACAGCCCTTTTTGCCCCAATCTAAAATCTGATACAAACTGTTCTGCCACAAAAGCTGTCTAATGTGAATGGACAAGCAGATGTACTTTATTTTTTTTTCTCTGGCATTGAATGACTGCCTGCTTGATTCTTTCATTATGAGACTTACAAAAACTGTTTATCTGTAAGAGTTTCCCATTCTGAATTATCTTGTTTCCTGTGCTCACCCTAGAGGACCACTAGAAGGTTGTGCAGGTCTCCAGCTAGCTCACAGCATGCCCAGACACAGCTGTCCCAGAAGTCTCTTTTTGCATTACTTTAGTCAAATAGGTGTACATAAATGGAAAAAGTCATGTGAAAACAGGGACTTAAACTTCTGTATGGTCTCTCATGGAAAATGAGCAAGCAGAGAGACAAAAACAGAAATTGTCTTGAAGTGTGCAAGGCCACAGATTAATATCACAGTGCACATACTGCAATTGATGTTCACTCCACTAAATAGGTGGGATGGATACCAAACTACTTTAATTTATCCACTTAGCTAGACAGATAAGACTAGACTCAGAAGACTTCAAGAACATTTTCAAATATGACTTTTTCAGGAAGAGATTGCAATGTATCAAAGTATAAACCATGCTTCCTCTCCTGACCTATTTTTGGACATCAGTGGCCTTGTGTAACTCTTAACTTTTCCCCTCTGTGAGAATAAATGGTTCAGAGTTGCATCATAGTAATTTTAGTTTTTGTTGTCAGGAACAAACATGCCTTCCTGAATTTTTTTTTAATTCCCACTGCAGACAAAGATCCAGGTGTAATTTGCACTAGCAGGTTTGTGTTAGCTCTAAATGAGCTAGTCTGGGTACTACTGTAGCAGCCTGTTACTGGGGACCTGTGGTTACTCTGCGCTAAATTAGTGAATTAATGAACTAGTAACCTAGAAAATTAGCAGGCTAAATTTCTGGATAAATGCAAGTCAACTAGATAAAATTAGCTCAGAATTGTTAGGACAATGTGTAGTTACTCAGGATCTACAGACCTGAGAACTGTGACCGTGATCTTGGACCTTAAATTACACTCTGCCATGGAGCAATACATTACAGTCTCATTGGCCAGTAGACCATTGAGTCAACCTGAAATTCAGGACCAGGAATCCCCAGCTATTTCTCAGCCTTACACTGAAATGAAATCCAGCCAAGCTTGACCTTCCACCACCTGGCTTCATGGGCAGAATAAGAATTGGGCATGAGGCCAGAAAGCAGCTATACTGTTCTCTGGTATGGTCTCTGATCTGGAGGAACTAAGGAACAAGGGTTTCAGTATATTGTGCAGCACAACACTTTGTAGTTTAGACTAGACTTGAGAAAGTTTAGACTGTTTTAGATTAATAATGTGTTTGTTGAATACTGTGTGTGTAAAAACCCTTTTTTTTCTAAATTTAATCACTGCTTAATCATGCTTCCCCAGCAGACAGTAAAAGAGCATAAACACTTTAGATTCTTCCCCTGTTTTTCTTAAAGTAGTGTACCATTAATTTCCTGTTTCTTAAGAGTTACTTTGGGAGGGTTTCTAGGCTTGACCTCTGGATAATAATTTCTCTTTGTGTATAGCAACAATTCACCCCATATATTTAAATACTTAGACATCTCTATATTTACTCCACTTATCTTTTAAGGAAGGCTTAATTTAATTAATGGGGTCATGGTACCCTAACTCCCAACTTCTGTTTGCAATGTCCAAAAACTTTGCAAAAAACCTATCTGAAAAGTATCATGATTGTTGTCATGATGCATTTATGTTGGTTTCCCAAGCAATACAACAAAGACATCTATTAATGAAGAGCAGACACTCAGTTAACCACACACACAGTTTTTAAATCAAATAGCCTTTAATTAAATTGGAAAATCGTCCTTTTGTAGGGCCAAAGTGTGGAACCTAAACTGAGATTTATGTCAAATTGCTCTCCTTTGAATACATACTACAGCTTGCAAAACAGTAATTGTAAAATGTCAAGAAACATTACCACCAGAACATTTGAAAAGCCAGAAATTTTTAGTTAAGTTTTTAGAGTTTTAATGCTAAATAACTTATTCATCTCATAACTCATTTAACCTCTTTCTTAATTTCTTTTTCTGGAGTGGAAAATTATTTGTTTCTACTGAGTGCAAGCAATCCCATACTCTAAGTTAATTAAAATATCTACATGAAACATCCATAAAGCCACTTTGTTTTTTACTCCTGTTTTAATTTTAGTAGGATTTCTATTCATATTTTCTTAGCATATTTTCCAAGGAAACAAGATTTATATGAAGAAGGGTTGGTCTCCATCTAATATATTTTTAATTAATTGTCTGATTTCAAATGAAGCTCGCAGTGGGTTAGTCTGCCAGTTATTAAGTCTCAAAGTTACTGTGAGGACACTAGGGATGGCCACTACTAATGTGTCTCTTGACAGCAAACGGAGGAGAACTGCGGAGCTTTCTACTCTATTTGGCAGGATTTGAATGAGTCAACCCATTCTCCTACTGTGGTCCAGGCAACAAGCTGGAAAAGGGCAAGCAGAGAGTGTACAAATGATGTACAAATGACTAGAACGATGTACAAATTACTAGAATTACAAGGTGGGGGGAAGGCATCTGAGATTAGAAGGGAGATGAGGGTATTGGAAGGGAGTTCAGGAAGCAAGGAGAAAGACTGGGAGAATATTTTGATGGCATCATGGTGGAAAGATGTAGGGAACAGAGAATATAAATTTATCAAGAAACAACCTACATTGGTTTTACTACTCATGAAACACAGTAGTGGTTTCATAGTTCAGCATTTTCTTATTTTTAATGGAACCTATCTGCATATAAATTATTTTCAGCTGATGAACAGATTGTGATTTATATGAAAGAGAGGTTTTAAAAGGGACATTGAACCTTATGCCTTCATTCTGATTGACAGATGTAAGAAGAATTGCAAAGTTATGATTTTAAGACAATACCTTCTCATTTGGACCAAGTTCAAGATCTTCTCATTTACTCTTGCATGGACCAGCTGAACTGCATTCTTCATAATGTCTAAAGTCTGTTCACATTTTTACCAGTGTGCATGAATATATCTGAAATCAAATAAATAAAGCTCTTTAGTGGGCATTCTTAGCTCAGAATGTATACCTGTCTCTATGTCAGTTATGTGAACCATCTAGAGTTAAAACAGAAGATCAGAATTTACCATCTTGTTCTTTAAAGCAAATCACAGAGTTGTCAGTCTGAGTTGCAGCTTTACTTAAGACAAATTGTTTCAGCTGCAGCCACGCAGTGACTCGAGCTGCCTGCTTGGTGAGTGTGCATTTATATAGCAAGTCTTGCTGAGAAAAACTGAGCATGCCTTTATCAATATGCTGTCATTGAGTGCGGGGGTATTCAAGCTACTTGCCCTTGTAATTTTTGCTGTTTTTTAAAATGTTATGAAAAATCTTGAACCTAAATTCTATTAACTTGGGTACAGCACTGTGAACTTTTTACCTTGAGCTACCTGGAGGTGATTCAGATTTCCTCAGTCTACCTGGAGCAAAACCCTTCTAAAAATCTGTCCGCAGTGTGTTGTAGGGCATTTTTTCTCAGTATCAGATCAATGACAAATACCCTGTGTTGCTAAAGGATGCAGATGCTGTTCACACACTATGTAAATGTATTTTGTAAAAATACACACATATGGAGGTTTTTTTAAGGGATCTCTTCTGAATGTATCTAAGGAAGTATGTGATTCAACAGCTCTCTAGAGGGATGCTTCAAAATGTGTTAAGAAGCTTTGGCGGTTTATTAGACTGTATGGTTGTCAGCAAGAGAGAAAGCATTGGGAATACAATGTATTTGTCCATGATTATTCACATTGTAATTGCCACTCTATTCTCAACTATATTTCTGTAATGGGAAAAGAAACACCAAGAAAATGAGTGGAATTATTATTTGTAGAACTGCAGTGACTAACAGTGGCAAGAAAACTCAATGGACCTATGAAAGGACACTCTGTCTACAGAGAAGTGTGCTGTCCATAGGAAAGTCTCTACACAAATTGCCCACACAGGGCTGCTGTGCGGTGTTACAGTGCAGCAGTGAGCACAGTGTTTCTGTGGAGGTTGTTTACCCAGCTCAGCCACCGTGATTTTCAAATGGGACTTTCTTACAGCACTGGAGAGAGTTTTTCACACTTTCTCAGTTTGTAAAAGGCAGTTCCAGACCCTATTGTAAGGAGGTGTGTAGAGCCAAATAGCTGCTGATTAATGCCTTCTGTTCTGTGCCTGGAGAATTTTATGGATTACAGTGAATAAAAGGCTAATTTGTCTCCTAAAGCATATATTGATATAAATGTGATCACTCTTCTGCACTACCTAACTTGGGTTAATGGAGTGTTGCCTCAATGTATTGTGTTTCTGGCATGTTCTGACTGTATCCATAATGTCTTTGTGTGGCCTGAACTTCCTATTCATTACAAATGGGTGAACAGCAGTAAGCTGTTCAACAAACAGATATTTCTTAAGCTGTCAAACTCAAAGCCTGAATAACCTAAAGAGGAGTGCAATCAGACCTGCCAACTGTAAACAATAAACACTGCTCTAAAATGCAGAATGGCTTACAAATAAAATAAAACTGGAAAGTTAGGTTGACCTGCAACTCAGCTGTAGTTTATGAAAACATTAATACACAAAAGAATGAAGGCAGCACCAGTGCCTGGTAACAACTGCCTGCTTTGCTGATTTTTTTTGTCTTTTCTCTTTCTGCTGCTTTCATGCACAGTGCAACACACTACAAGCATACAAAAGGAAAGGGCTGCAGGGTTCCCTGAATTGTTCCAGTCAAATCTCTTCATGTTTGACTGCTAACTCCCATGCATAGAGATTAGAGGGAGACTGGAATAGATTTTAAGGTCTTACTAAGAAGCTGAAGCAGCAGCAAAGCAAGAAGTAGGTGTTCATTGCTCCAGGCAGAAGCCTGAAAATGTACAGGTACTCTCCCTGTGAGTTTGGCCCATCCTTTTACCTCCTATATGTAAGAAATGATTCTGAAATGTTTGGGTCTGCACACACTTATACCTGAATTTGAAAAGATAGTGTCAATTTCTTAGTTAACTTTTTCCCCAGAATCTCCATTCTTCCAAACTGCTTCAAACTGCTTTATCTGTTCCAGCAGTAGTTCAGAATTACATTGCACATAATGTTATTTGCTGCACATTTCCATTTGATCTTCTGTAGCAGCATTTACTGAAATAGACAGGAAAATGCCCAGGCTTTCCAGCCTGGAGCATCAGACTGCAATGATAGTCTGGTCATTTTTGGTGTGTATGTGGTAGAAACAGATCCACCCCTGCTTCAATTTCTACAGAATAAAGCCAACAATCCCAGTTGTATCATTGTAGAATTTTTGCCTGGACCCTCACTCACAGGCAGCAGGCAAATGCTGGTCAACCACAGAAAAAAAATCACAATATATTAAGATATTAATTTAGATATTATTTTAAAGAAAGGCTTTTATTCTTTGAAAAAGCAGTATGACTGGCAGTGAACCAGTTATCAGGGAACAGAAAATAAGGAGCTTATTAGTCGAGGCTGTCTGTCTTTCATAGCAATTCATCAAAAACATGTATGTGTTGGAAGCCCTAGAAAGATGAAAAGGTGTCTTTTCAATCCTGGAAGAGGAGACTGTCCTTACAAGGATACAATGGTGCTTTTCAGAAGAGTAGTGACTGTGCAACATGTCCATCAATGGAAGACTCCTTTCAGAGCAAATCTTGCTCTACCACTTTAGGTAGCCATTCTCTAACATTCCCAATTGAGTAAAATTATTGTTGCATAAAATATCTGCAAATATTACTTCTTTAATATGAGTAAAAATCAGGTATATTGCTTAAGCAACCGCTTTCGGAATGTTGTCTGTTAAACCAGGCTCCTCCCTCACCACCAGTTAAGAAGAGGAAGAAAAAAACCCTGAACTTTAGTATTGAGGGCTTTCTTGTCTGACTTACCCCAGCTCAAACTGTGACTGGCCAACGGGACTTCAGCCAAAAACACTTCACCTCTCATTCTCTCTCCCGTTTTTTCCATTCCACTTCAACGCACAGTTTCCACAGAAACAGAGTAGCACAAATAGCACAGGTTTTGGGTGCCTTTCTGCAGAAGTAAATGTAACAAAAACAGTCTGCATATAACATCTCATTTAGGTGAAAAGCTTTATTAGATTCAGAGGTTATCTGGATGCTAAAAATAATATTTATATTTAGAATTCTCTCTCTACTTTTTAAACCTTGTGTAGTAACTCCATGGATTTTCTGACAAACTGGGAGCAGAAATACCAATCTAATATTCTATTTTATCACTTGGTTTAGGGCTTTTTCAGATTTCTTTCCTCCCTGCTATTAATCAGCAACATTGGCAAGTGTCTAATAGAAGAAACAGAATCAGGCAAACCACTGTGTCAGCCCACTATCCAGCTTCCACTGTGCCCCACAGCCAAGATTAGTGTTATCCCTAACACTGCACTTATTTTACAGCTACAAGGTAATTTTGTGCACTGAAAAATACACTGAAGGTGGTGGCTCTCAGAACATACTCCATGTTCCCAGCTGACCACCTGAGAGGATTCAGGATTCTGCTCCTCATCCTTGCCTGCATAGGACAGCTTATTTGTATGCTCCTAGTATGGATGCACTGGCCCAGTGAATGCTCAGATAAACAAGCTGCTATGAAATGACACACTTAATATTACCTATTTCCTATTTGAGATCATGAATGTTTTCTGTATTGCTTCTACAGAGTAGCCTGAAGTCGGTTGTGCTTTTTTTGTAGAGCAGCCAGGAGGAACCAGGGATTACTTTTGCCAGTGCTAATCAGTTTGAACAACTGCATATGTGAATGATGAATCAACAGTATCTTCAGACAGCAGGAAAGAGATGGATGATAGAAAGCTGAAGAATTACTTGGATTCTGGATTTTATTGTCCACAAACTACATGCAGAATTAGGCACATAAAAGAGTACTACAATGTGGCTATAGTCTAGAAGTTAACCAAACTCAGGTACCAGGATTTTCTGTAAGGATGATGAGGAATGGGATTTTAAAGTCATTCACAACTTTGAGTAAAAAATACCCCAGGTATTCCCATAATCCATTTGAGTTTCACATCTGTGAGTCTTCAATATGAATGCTGTGACATCTAAACAGCTTTTAGTGGCCAGATCCAGTTGCACTGAGGAAAACAGGAATTCAACCAGGAGCTTAATCAGGTACAAAATTTCATACCAATATCAGTGATCAAAGTCAGCTAAAATAATTCATGGAAAATCCAGTGTGACAAGCAGGCACAGGCAAGGCAGGCAGGCACGTAAAGAGCACTCTCTGCTACCCTGCAGGCCAGCACTCGAGCAGCATGAGCTGACAGGAGAGCTCATTTTCTCCCTCCACCTTTGTAGCCTTTGCTTTTCCTCCGTGTGTGAGGCAGTAGCTTTGCTGCAGGAGAGGGTCCTGCATGGCATCATTCCCCACCCTCGCCCTTTTGTGACCCTCATGAGCCCTGCAGGCAGCTCACACTTCAGCCTCTGTCCTGTCCCAGCTGTTCTCCTCCTCCCCTGCACAAATACACAGAAAGGTCTTTCACCCCTTAAAGGCCTTCTGAGATAATTGTGAATAGGGGCAGAAATATACAATTATTCTCCCAGCTCTGATCCCTATTTCATATTACACTTGTTCTTTACCATCTTTGCAGAAATTGAATGCTGCCACTCAGATAGTTGATCTGTGGGCGATCACATCCTGTTTTTTCCACACTGCTGCAAAGATTTACAACATCTCTGAATCAAATGTCTAACAGTGAAATTAAGGTAAATAAAGAAAATATACTTCACAGTTACCTCCCAATCCTATGCTTAAGGTTGATTTTCTATACTCATGTATATTCTTAATTTAAAATCACCTTGTAGAACACATTAATTTTTTTAGAGACAAACAGACTTGGTCAAAAAAACCCCTCTCTGCCTAAAATTTTCCTTGTCTGTCTAGAGAAGACGCTTTTCCACCTTTCTTCTATTGCCAACTAGTTGACCAAAGGATTTAGAGATGAATGTGAAAAATAAGCAGCTTTTATTAAAAAAAAAAAA
>VZTX01008255.1:966805-988614 GCA_013400915.1 Pardalotus punctatus
GCGGCCCGGCCCGGCCCGGTCCGCGGGCTCCGAGAGCCGCTGCCCTCCCCGCCCGCGCCCTCCGCGCTGCCCCCGCTGCAAGGGCTGGCCTTGGGGCGCAGCGGCTGCATCATCGCCCTCTCCTCCGTCGCCTTTTAATCCCACGTGCCTCGTCTCACGAGAAACTGGCTTCGTACCCAGCGTTGCCGTGCTCCGGCTCTGTTACTTAGTGCCCTGCAGCCCCCACCGCCCGCCGTGCCTGCTTGACAGGTTCCGCGCCAGCAGTAACCGCTCGGCGTTTCTTGTTGCGGACAATCAAGTCTTTTATTTGTAGTAGTAAACTCCGTCTGTGTTAAAACATTGAAATTGCTGCGGAGTTGATGTTTATGCAGATTCTGGCTTTTATGGAAACACCTGTTAGGAAAAGGGCCGAGACAGTTGAGCAGCAGTCAAAAAAATAATAGGCGGCTCTCCCTAGCAATCTGCATAAGTGAGGCAGTGTGTGCCCCGCTCACTTCAACATGCTTCTTCAAGCAGTTATCCTGCAGAAATTATCCCAGATGATGGCTGCCGTTGGGTGCAGGATAGTACTTTGTAGTATGTGAGTCACTCTTCTGCTGTGAGAATGGTCCGTGTGTGACAGCTTTGGAATGTTTGTGCCCAACATCGAATTCTTCTAACAGTTTGTATAATTCAATAACTAGGTATTACAGTTTTATTTATGAAGCATGAGATTTCTCTTGTTACCACCTTTGGCAGGTGTCTCAGAGGATTCCACTGTGCTGAGTGCTTTTTTGTTCGCCATGTGAAGATACAAGCCATCTAAAAGCCTTTTCCACTTCAGTGCTTTATAACCCAGCCTCTGTAAATTTTGGTACATGTGAGGAGAATCTGGAAACAATGGTGAATTGCTTCACTTGTGTGTAATTTTTATTTTTTATTCCTCTTGAAAGAAGAATTTTATGAACTTTTATTTGAAGACAGTCTAAAATTGGTGCTCTCAGCTTGAAGGTACATCGTTTTGTTAATTGTTCTGCTTTCTTCTTTGTGTGTCTTGTCACTGTTCAGGCCATACATACAGTTACTTTTATAAGTCTACTTATTTCCCTTTTGTTCCTTTATTTTCGTAGCATCCATTTTCAGTTCTTCATTTGAGCAAAACATTTCAGGTGTTTCTGAAACAGTTGTTCCTGCCTCTTTCCCTTGAGTTTGTGATCTCTTCAACGGGAACTCCAGGCCATGAAGTCAGCAGTGGCTAACAGCTGACTGGTAACGATTAGTTACTAACCCAACACATGCCGATTATCGAGATAGTAGTGGGACTTTGTTTAAAAACATGTCCTTTAAAATTTGATAGATTATGCTATTTAGTGGCTGGAGAAATAATACAGGGTGATGTGCGTAGCTCTAAAGTACTTCTCCATGCCTAGATTAATTTCTCAGTAACAACTGAATCCTATTAATTTAGAAACTTGGCTGTTGTGGACAAAACTGACTTGACATGGGAAATTTAATTTATTATCAATTAACTTTCAATTACCAGTTGGCTAGTGATATACAGAGAAGACCACTACTTAGACTCAGGGAAAACTCCTTTCCTCCCTTTCTTTCCTTGGCCCCTCAGGTTATGCTCTGTCCCTTGGACAAGGCAGTGGTAGTGCAGGAGATTGGGGTTGGTACACAGAGGTTTCTTTCTGCTGCTCATTTCTTCTGCTCCTCTGTGGTCTTCTCCACGGGCCCCTCAGTGGTGTCCCTGTCCCAGTGTGGGCACCTCCACAGGCCACAGTTTTATCAGGGATGTCCCTGCTCCAGTGTGGAGAGTCTCCTTCCAAGAGTGCATCTCCAGCTGTGTCCTCAGTAGTTGTCCCTTTCTCCATGCTTCTCTGTGCCTTTTTTTAGCACTCTGTCATGTGTCTCCTCCTGCACTTTCTTTTGCATTTGCTGCCACTGGCAGTTTCTCCCTGTTTCAAATAAACTGGAGTAGAGGCACCATGTGCTCATTGATGAGCTGGAGGATGGCAGGCAGTGGGTTTATGGGGCTAGCTGGAGCTGGCCATGGCCCACACAGGGCACTTTATGGCCTTCTCCCATGCAGCCCCTGCTACAAAAACCTGCACTTTATCCCTGGCACACTCGTGTGCCAGTTGGGTGATGCTGGAAGAAAGGTCCTGTCCATGCATAATTATAGGAACTCCAGTTTCCTTTTATAAACATAGAAATAAAAACAAAGTTCTCTCCTGTAGCTTGCTAAATAGCAATAATGTGTTGTGTCACTAGGATGTTAATACTTCTGCAATTGTATTTATTAACGTGTCCATCTGAGGAGTTGTGTCTGCTCCTATGCAACTGCTGATACCTGGGTCAGGGGCAGCTGCTTGCTCTAATGATTGAATGATTGTATTCATACATGTTTTCATAATCTTTTCTTTTTGTTGTAAAACTTTCTCAGAGTTAGTTTTCCTTTTTTTTTTTTTTCAGATCTGAAGGCAGTGGTTCTGCTGACACAAAGGTGGCAGCTCTGAGCCCTATTCCACCAGCGTGAGTAGTCATGTTCTTCTCAGAACATTCTTGTTTCATTTCCTCATTGTTTTGTTTGTCCCACTGATTAAATTATTTTGGTATCTCATGCCTCTTACCTTTTGGGCTGAATTGCTGCCACCTTGAGTCCTGTGTGACATTGTGTGTGTTGGAAGAACATAGAAAACAAAGACATGAAATTTCAGGTTTGGGGAACAGAGCCATTCTCTCTCAGTCTTTGCAAAATGGAATCTTGATAGAAAAGGGAATAATTGAGAGTAGTCACGTTTAAGAGAAGGCTTGGAAACAAAAGGTTTCTAGGCACTAAATTGCTGTTGATGGCAGAGCCTGTGTGTGTGTGCAGGACTGGAGGCAGCTGTGGTAAGGGTGGGCAAGAGTGATGATGGTGGTAGATGATCAGTGTAGTACTGAATCCTGCTCTGCTGTAGCCCAGCACGCATGCTGCACTGGGTGGGTCTTAAGTCCTCATAATATCTTCCTTCTCTCTTCCCGAGTGCATGTTGTTTCCAGCTGTTAAAAATGTTTACTTGATGTTTAACTTCAATGCAGAAAGCTCTATGGTTTTCCTGAAAAATTGCAGGGACAGAAGTGCTTGGAGTGAAGTGGCTATGTATTGATATTGCTCTTACCAGACAGAAAATAAGCCTTTTTCCTTCTTTCTCAGGGATTTCTATCCTACACTGTGCCTTAAACATGGAAACTGTAGAAATGAATAGTGTATCCTTGAAACGTCCCCACTCTGAGGATGATGTGGCCAATGCAGATGAAATTAAAAGACAGAAGATCTTGGAGAAGTCTAAGGCAGGGAACGACTCTGGGCAGAGTATTGAGACTGTTACAGAACAACCTGAGGACACAAAAAGTGAAACAATCCCCAATGAGGAAAGTGAGGAGCAGGAAGAAGAGGAACTAGAGGACAGTGATGAAGATGGAGATCCAGAGAGCTTTGCAGACATGATGAAGCATGGACTGACAGAAAGCGATGTTGGCATAACTAAATTTGTTAGCTCTCATAAAGGGTTTTCTGGAATCTTAAAAGAGAGGTAACTCTTTGTCTTGTTACTTATGTTAATTCCTTGTGTAACACAGCTGTAGTTCTCCATTTGCCTTTTTGGACTCACAGGATGCAACTGGATTATGTGTGGCCGCTAGAGAGGTTCATCATGTTTTTTACTGCTGAGACTGAAAGAAAGGTTTAATTTGGGACTTTTCTAGGTTGTTGGTTGTTTGGGATTTGTTTAGTTTTGTTTTTAAATTTATTTTCCTGTCACATGGGGCTCTGAAGAAAGAAGCTGTGTATGAGTAGAGATACATGATTACACTGACCTTTGCTGTTTCCTTCACTCTCTGGCAGCAGTACACATAAAACCTTTTGTACCTCTCTCAGTGCTGATGCACTGGAGAACGGCATCAAAACCATCCTTCTTTGGTTCTTTGCTTTGCTCTGACACTTTTGTGCTAATGTCTGTAAACAAGTACATTGTCAGATGGTCCGGTAGGCTTTTTAAATTATTGTCTGATCAGTTGTAATGTCATTTACAAAGCATAGAAGGGAGTTTTAAAATTCAGGGTGTGGAATTTTTTATATATACATTATATATTTAATATGATGTTTGGGGTTTAGTAGCTTTTTTAATGAAACTTCTGGGTTTTTTAAAGTTAAGGAATATCTTTGAATAAACAGAATGCAAATACAAAAGCTCACTGAAGTGAGAATCATTGCTTCCCTTAATTAGCAAAGCAGTTAAAGTTGCTTTGTTTACACACTGAAAAGTCTCTGATTTTAAATAGTGGCTTCATATATAGATAATATTACATAATAAAATGATACATAGATATTATATATGTGTTTAATCTTTATGTGCTGCATTAAGCAGCTAGTGTAATCCTTCTCTGGGAAACATACTGTGCTGAACCTTCTGGGAAATCTGCCAATTTTGGTTGGCCAAAGGTAGCCATGTGGTAGAAAATTCGTGGGTTTGTGGGTTTTTTTTGGATCCTAGTTTTAACACCTGTTATTAATTCATTTTTGACATTTTTATGGTACCATCACTAGCATGTCTAGACAGCTACAGATAATACAAGAGAGGACACATAACACTCCTCAGGAGGGAATTCTACCAATATGATGTATGTCTGCACAGAGGGATGGCAAAAGGGTCTTGGGGGCGATACAGTAGAAGGTTTCCCATGGTGAAGTTTTATTCATTTTTCAACACTGATAGAATAGGAATTGTTGGGGTTTTTTTCCCACTTTGCTAGCAAATCTCCTTAAAAATCATGTAGCAGTTGCAACACAAACAGACTGTGCTCTGTTATAGTTGGGCTGGTTTTATTATTAGACATGAGCGACTGGATTGAAAGTGTCACAGTAGAATTCTTTCTTGCTGTCATAGAGTCTGCAGAGTAACTTTATTTGAATGATGTTCTCTATAACTGAATATATGAACAAAGCTGAATTTGTCCTGGCTTCTGTAGAGTGGCTAAAATGCACTTTATTTTGCAGGTTATTTGAAGTGAGAGAGTTAATGCAGCAGTTAATGCATTGCACATTGTGGCAATGCAGTAGAGTCTTAATTGCCAGTAATGACTGGGATTGAGGATAGGCATTACTGATCTCTTCAAGCTAGTGAGAAAGTGACTCAAAATAACTACAGCAGGTGCTTGGTGATCTGCAAAGAAGTCTGCTGTGTTTAGATGTGTATTCTTGTGGTATCATTCTGGGGGGTGGGAATAGGTACAGCTTTCTCATGGTTAAGTTTATTTTATGTGAATTGAATTATGTGAATTCAGAATTCTTTAGTGAATTCTGCTAACAAGCAGCTTTTTAGGAAAGGACTTTATGAGATGTGGGATTTTTAGTACAAATGTAATGTGTGTTTCTTTCTATCAGATACTCAGACTTTGTTGTCCATGAAATAGGCAAAGATGGACGTGTGAGCCATTTAGATGACTTTTCTGTTCCGGTGGATGATGAGGTAAATTTTGAGGTAAAGATTCGGTAATGGCTATGCTTCTTAATGCTCCTTAAGCAAGAACATTAAAAGACTGGAAGTTTCTCCGTGACGGTTATTGGATGTTTGTTTTTTCCCCCCGAATATCTATTAGGACCCATCAGAAGAAACATTTACAGTTTTGTCAGATGAAGACAAGCAGCGTTTAGAGGAGCTCCAGCTATTTAAGAATAAGGAAACTAGTGTTGCCATAGAGGTAAAATAATAAATGATAAGAAGTTTGGGGTCGGGGCAGAGGGAGGATGAGGGAGGGAGGGAGTGGAAGGTACATGCTTTCTAATGCATGTAGGATGTAAGAGCAATTTGAATGTGATGTGACAGGTGACACCAAACAGTGTCCAGTTTAAGGTTTAATTCTGTAAAGTCTTACAGATGTACTCAAATTCCTTCATGTGTGAGTTGTCATCTTGATTTTGGTGGGACTGTACACAGGACCTTAAATATAGGTTTTAATTCCTGTGGAGTTAAAATTATCTTGCAGTATTTTGGTTTTCTGTCTAGTATTGTTTTAAAGAATAAGATTTACATAACACATCTATCCTGATGAAACACTACCTTCAAGGTCACTGTTTAGTGATTTAATAGAAAATAAGATAATTTAATAGAAAAGAAGATAAATATGGTCTTCTGTAGCAAGAAAGATAAGAAGGTACAAAACGAAATTAAAAACTTGATATTTTTAAACATTTAAATATTCCACATACTCGAAGAAAAACTGTTGAGCTAAATTCGGGACACAGAGATGAGTAGGATTACATCTGGTAGTTTCAAATAAGCATTCACGCATTAAATAATCTTATCTAGCTAATTTTTTTTCCTTTAAGTCACCCTCCCCTTTTCTATTAATTTATTTGGTTTCTGCATGTATGTGTATTAACACAGGTAATTGAAGACACCAAAGAAAAAAGAACTGTCATCCATCAGGCTGTGAAGTCCTTGTTTCCGGGACTGGAGACTAAAACAGAAGATCGAGATGGAAAGAAATACATCATTGCTTATCATGCTGCTGGGAAAAAAGCATTGGCAAGTGAGTTTCAGTATCACAGCAGATGGGTAAATAAATGCTAAAATTATCCCCAAAGTAAGAATTGTTTGTAAGTACTTCAAGTGAGTGTGCTTCCTAATGTAGTCTGGCTTCACTTTTTCCTCATTGCAACTGATGCTGTTCATCTAAAATGATGATAACCACAAGAAATGTTTAAAATTTCTACTTGTTTTTCTTTCCAAATAATTAATCCAGTGCAGCCATGTTAGAAGACAACATCATCTTCTACTTCAGTGGGAATAGGCAAAACAGAGGCTTTATTTTCAGTATTTTTTGAATTTAGCTTTTGTGATCTTAACTGGGTGTGTAAGTTTGCATTGTGGGAGTAAGAGGTTGTAGTTGGAGTGTGTACATGACATTGATAGCTGGTGTAATCTTAATTGTCTGGAATATTCAGGACAAAATTCTCAATTACTTGAATAGAGACAAGCATCTATTTGTTTTGTCAGATTTATGGTTTCATAGAAACATAGTTTATTTACCATGATCATTACTTCTGCTTCCCAGGCTAATTATAGTTGCAGAAAATGATCCTTATTCATTATAGATCACAGTTATTCCTTAGGAATAGTTGAATTAATGAAGGATTTTCAAAAAGGTGGTGTTATCTGCCTTAATCTTGCAAAATACTGTTTTGGATACTGGGAATAAATTAATGTGTTTTACATCTTTTAATGTTATTACAAATTCATTGCTACTGTAAGTTTAGAGGATTATCTACATGCAGAATGGTGTGCATTTAAAGTGGTTGCATTCCTCTGTCATTTCAACCTACTACAAACAATGGTATGTAAACCTAACCCTTTAATTTTAAAGACCAAGGACTTGGAGGAAGGATAAAGAGGTAAAATAATTTAAAATGGGAAATAAAATAATTTCTCCTTTAATTTAGTTGTTTGTTTAAGGCTTGTTATAAGCAAATATGAGAATGTTGTATTTTTATTGATGAAATTATAATGTGTTTATGTCTTATTTAAACATGTCTAGAAAATGTGTATGTTTGCATGCTTTATGCATGGAATATGCATACTTACCAGCACAAAATTCTCCTCAGCCAGTTTTGTTCTCTGTTGTTTGTAACGGTTTTTCCTTCACCTTTTCCTTCTGCTGCTTCTGTTCTTAACCATTGTTACAGTCAAGTCGATGTTGTTAAGCTGATTTAAGAAATAGTATATGAAAGAATTTAAGTATTTAAAATACGCTGACAAGAATTTAGTCGTGTCTCTAGGATTAAAACATTGTGGAGCACTATCTTGTGATGTAGAGAAGCATCTTCTATTTAAACTTGGATTCCCCAGCTGTGGTGCTGCAGGCACCTGTGCATGTTGGTTGGAGATGTGTCATTTTCTATGAGTGTGTGCAAATGCTTATGGATATAAGATTGAAGTTCTTTTAGTCAGGATTATACTTATCTTTCTTGTTTATGTAGCCACAAACTTGTCTTAGTCTTGAATGGGCTCCCCAGGCAAGAAACATTTCAGAAGTGTAGAATATTGGATTATTAGCTGGGATACCCGATTATTTTTGTTGATAACCTAAAACGTTACCAAACGTACTTCTTAAAATTTAAAATAAGAAGCTGCTTTGTGTCTATGGTCAGTTTACCCCGCAAATATTTAAAATACTGTCTTACTAAATTGTCAGTAAACTGTTGTTTCATCTTTGTCCACAAATTTTGTTGCATCTCCGATTGAAGCTTTCCATATGTTCACTGTTTGCCTCTGCACGATTCCATTGCATAGCTGTCCAAATTGCTACCATCCACCACCTACCTGTTGGATGCTCCCTGAAGCATAAACAATCCCATAACCATAAACCTGCATGTTCACCTCTAAAAACCCTTCGACAGTCTAAAAATTAAATGCTACTCTTTTGTACTCTTTATGCTCTGCATTGGGACAGAGGTCAGAACTGCAACAGGTAAGAGATGTTGACATTTCATCCTAACAAAAATGAAATGCCAACCATTATGACCTCCTAAATCACAACAGGACTGGCCAAACTAGTAACAATTTCTTAAAAATCCCTACACATAAGTATTGCTTAAAAGGCCCTGGAAGAGCCAAGAAATTAGGCTTGTTCTACCTATTTTTGTCGTGCAGTATAGGCAGTATTCATTTGATGCAGAGAAAGTCTGCTAGTAATAAGTGATAAGAATTACCGATTTTGATTACATGTTGACAGCTATGGTAATTTTTCCATGGATTTTAGTTAGCCAAGCCTTTGCCCTTCAGCCTTTATTTCAGATGCTGCTATCTGTCTCTATACAACTTTTAAAAGCATATGTCATGCATCCTGCTATTTAAAAAGAGCTTCTACCCCTCAAGTTTCAGCAAAAGGTTTGGAAAAAGTGCTAGGAAATACAATTTTTTTGTCAAAAATGTAACATGATTCTGAAACACAGCAATAAGGACTGCAAATTGTCCCACTGGTCCATCTACCCAGTTGAATGCTTTGAAGTATTGGGTGAAGAATGGTTGAGTACCGGGACTGTGGCTGCAGCCTCCATTGGATAGGCTCATGGCTGTGATGCCCAAAGCATAAGGAGCCTGCTGCTTTGTATAGTACCTACAGAATCCTTTTAATGTATGTCACATAAAGGCTCACTTCTTGAAGTGTGTTGAAATGACCATGTGCAAGATGTATTAGTTTAATATTAAGAATGGTTCCAGCTGGAGATTCTCCTTGTGAATTGAGCTCTGTCTTACTCTCTTCCCTTCTAATTTGCCAAGATCCTTGTGGAGGACCTTGCTCTTCCAGCTGAATGCAGTGTTTCATTGACTGCGTTTAAGAGCAGTGGTGGCTCAGAAGGGGAGACCAGCAGGACCGTGGGTCTCCAGTTCAGGTTCTATGAAGCTGTGAGTGGAGGGCTGTGCTTAGAAACTGGTGGTGCAAGGCAGGTGGTGCAGTAATTCTAAGTGACTAAAACCTTTGCATATAGTGTTTTATACAGTAGCATGCAAAATTATCTTTGCAGAAGTGTGTGCATGAATGGCAGCTTCTCAAAAACAAGCAAGAATTAAATATACTTACTGTCTGGGTGGGATATCTGGACTTCATAAAACTAATGTGAAAAAAAGAGCACTATTCTTTGTTTTGTTCTTAAAAAACAAGGAATTTATTAACCTCAGAATTGAAGGAACCTTACAATTAGTTGCTAAACCTGTGTAGAATCATACCCCCTTCCCAATAATGCCATCGACAGTGGATTATTGGAAAAGGAAAGTTTTATCTCTGGGGGTTTCTACATGAGAAAAAAAAGGCTTGACAAATCATTGATGGTTTTCTTCCTTCTCCAGAAAATGTCAAATAGTGGCACAGAATTGTAAATCAGTTACTAGTCTGTGGGATCTGAAGTTATTTCAGTCTCTGGTCTTCTCTAAGCATGACACAATATCTGCCATGGATTAATGTCTCTCTTGTACTAGATTTCTTGCTCCCATTGGATATAAAAAAAGAATCACCTTAAAGCAATTTTTTTAGTATGATTTTTTTTTAGGGTGTTGTAGCAATACGGTTCATTCTTCTGCATGATGCATAGAAAAAATCCTACAGAAATAAAGAATATGTCTGTACTATAAATAATAATGGTAGTCTTCCCACAAACAGGGCTCCAGTGGTTCTGAACTATTAATTATAGAAGGAGCTAGAAGAAATGTAGTATAGCTTCTGTTGCTGAAAGTCAGTATAAGGATAATGTTTTTGAGAAACTTAACCAGGTGATAACAGCAATTAAATTTCTAGGGTATATTTTCAGATAATTTCATGACAAAGGAACTGTCACTGTTTCATTCAAGATTTTCTAGGTGACAGAACCGATTAAAGAGAAGTTTACAGTCCAGTGGAATGGGAGGTCTTTTTCAATGTGCTTTACAGCTTTTGCTGTCAGTAATTAACTCTTTCCTTTTCATTTTTTTAAAGCAGATGGAAATTAGCAGAGAATGAATCTTGCATATATAAAATAAATGTAGCTGCAATGGCAAATATATTAAATATTTTAAAAAGTGACACTTTCACCTTTTTGCTTTTAAAGATCCAAGAAAACACTCTTGGCCAAAATCTAGGGGAAGCTACTGCCATTTTGTACTGTACAAGGAGAACAAGGACACTATGGATGCCATTAATGTCCTATCCAAATTTTTAAGGTAAGGCTGTTGTTTCTTCCATCCTGGCTGGCTTGCAGCCCTCACCCTCCATGTTTCATACTGCTGTAAACATTATGCTTCAGAATCATGTAAGAGCAACACAAGTGATTGCTATTCTCTAATTTGTAGACAGTTTAAAATGAAAAGTTATCTTAGAACATCAAGTTTGAAACTTAAAAGTTTTGTGAGGAGGTGAGATGGAACAAAATGAGCCTAAGAAATTCAAAAGACTACTCTACTGCTTCAGTGGAAAAAGGCCACAATTGACACTGGCTGATCTGAGAAAGGCTTGGCAGCTCAAAGCCTCAATGTGCATAACCTGAATTAAAAGCCATTTTTCCCCCAGTGTGTGAATATATGCAAGTATGTTATGAACCTCTCCGATATTGTTGTGATAATATGCTGATCAGTTCCTAAGCAGTTACAGTTGATAAACTGTTGTTCCATGTATTAATTTCTCCATGGCAACACAGGCTTAGTGCCTTTCACCCCATCAAGTGCAGAAACAAAAAGATTTGCCAAGGCGTGACATGAACACAGTGAATTGCAGAGGAAGAGCAATTTTAAAATTGGGTCAGTTCAGTGATCTACTCACAGGGAAACTTTCACACTTCTACCCTACTTTGTCCCTTTGCCCTTCTTGTCCAAAAAAAAAATAAATTGTAATCTCGACTGTAACCAGTGAACTACTTAGTATTTGTATATGAGAACAGAATGGCAAGAGCATAGTTAGGTGGAAAACTGTGTGTAATGGCAATCCTGCTACCCCCTGGTGCTTTTAACTGGAATAACTGGAAATACTCCCTGTCTAGCACAGGTTGTAAAGTACAAAGTGGAAAGGAAAGTAAATTTTCCTCTCAAGGAAAGGAAAGGATCAAATTTTAAATTAACTTCTCATACTCTTGCATAATGTGCAGGCATGGTATTCAAACAGACATGTTTGAAGTTTAAGGAAAAAGTGAACATGAATTTTTTTTTGTGAAGTTGGTGGTAGCTGTGCATTTGTGCATTGAGTGAATATATATATAGAAGTACTTCAAAGCTCATATTTTGAAAGCACTGTTGTATTAAAAGTGAATTTGTCTCCATTTAATTAAAACAGAGAAGTTTCCTTGTGTTTTATGTACTTAGTGATAAGAAAATGTCACACACATGTCAAATTGTAACCCAGTTCTGAGGAATCTAGGTATATTTTTCTATTTTTAAGATTAATAATTCTAGGTAATTATGCTGAAAATTATGTTTGATCTGTTGTTATTTTAATATACATAATATCTGTTGCTATTGCTTTTAAGAGTGAAGCCAAACATATTTTCCTACATGGGAACTAAAGATAAAAGGGCTATAACAGTTCAAGAGATAGCTGTTCTCAGGTGAGTAAAAGTACAGTCTGTAGTATTTGCACTTCTGCAGTGGTAGCTTGGATGTCTTACTAAATACCTAAAAGATTCAGTGACCCAAATGGCAGATTCAGGTCCTGACCTTGTAAAGCACAGGTGTTGCTGTGAAGATGCCACAGTCCTTTTGTATTCTGTGGTGATTGCTGATATTTTCAGTCGGTCGTGCTCTGAGTCACGGGCTGGTTACGTGTACTTGGCTGAGGCAGTGGGACAGATTGCCTATGTGCTCTTAGGCTGCTTGGATCTCATGCAACAGCAGAAAAACAGAATGACATGGTGAAAATTGTGTCCTACTTCCTTCCTGGCTTTTGTTTCCCTCTTTCTGCAGCTAGAATCCTATTTTCTTTCTCACTGAACTCCCTGAACAGCACCAGAAAAGGCTAACACTGACCTTGCTCATCTGCGAGTAGCCAGAAGGGGCAAAAAATCATGAGGAATTTTTCCTGCCTTAACCTACTCCCTTAAGTCACCTTCTAAGAGAAAATAAAATTTATTTTGTCATATTCTAAGATAATTACATGGTTTCTGAGCACTTTAAATTAGTGTTAGATCCATAACTGAGAATGACAGATGTCTCCCAGTCATGTATTACAGTATTATTTTAGCTAGCTGGAATATCCTGCCTGCACTACTTTTTGCAACTTTTTGAACACCACACTCCTTGAGTGAGGAATTCACGGTTTGAAAGCCAGAAGTTTGATCAAATCCTTGTTAAAAGGAGGGCATCCACTACTGAATTGTTCATATATTTCCTCCTGGTGTTCTGTATGTATATGTGTTAGCACATATAAAAGGAAATTCTAATTTGTGAATTGTGAGAAGCCCCAAATTCTTGTTGCTGCAAGGTGGCTTTGCAAAGTGGTGATAATCAGCCAAACATGGTGTAGCCATCTCAGATGCTGTTCCATTTACTTTTTAACATAATCGCACATCACATTCAATGTTGTGTCGAAGAGCTCCAGAGTGCTCTAAGCGTTGATTGTGTGGTGTCTGTTCAGGGGTGCCATAGCACATGATTCTCCTGCACAGGAGAGGGGACACTGCCAGTTGCCAGCCTGCTCTGAGCTGAGTGTGCTGGCCATGCTGGTTCATAAACGTCGCTATCCTGGTAAAATTTTAGCAGACGTGTCCAAGAGCAGCTTGGTGATGCAAAGAACAGGGTATGCTTCCAAAAATACTAGCAACAAAAATGGCAGGTATCAGTGACAGATTGGATTCCATGTTCCTTCATCTGCACTCAGCATACACAGTAGCTAATTTTACTTGACTCAACTCTGGGCTTATGACTGTGCTAACTGAGATGTATTCATGGAGTAACTACTCAATACAGAGTTCAGCTTGTGGGGTACAGTATACATCAGTATCACAACATACTTTTTTTGGAGTGCATGTTTTAACATAGATGTGAAAAGACAGTCTGTCATGGTATACATTTTCGTTTGTATGAGTACCTTTAAGAATTATGTGGGGATTTTTTTGGCTATTTGATTAAAATACTTTGAAAAGGCAACAGTAGAAAGTTGGGGAAACTGGACTTACTGGTTTTTATTTTATAATGCCAGCGTTTCTATATTTACCTGCTTTTCTAAGCATAGGTTGGTCACTGTTGTCTCTTTCTTTTTAGAATCACTGCACAAAGACTTGCTCATTTGAATAAATGTTTGATGAACTTCAAATTAGGAAATTTCAGCTACAAGAACCATCCACTGAAATTGGGAGAACTGCAAGGGAACCATTTCACTGTTGTTCTCAGGTAGTATGTTAGTATGTATTCAGCTGGTTCTGTTAGAATTTTTTCCTTTAAACAGATAAGTGATATCAGTGCAACTTGTGTTACAAAAAAGAAGTCCTATTGGCAGGAGACTGTTGAATTTGATGCATGCTATATAATATTCATGTTAAGCTTTGATATAATGGGCATCACAAAATAGCATAAACCCTTAATCTGCCTATAACTTTTTTAATGCTAGAAACATAACAGGAACTGATGACCAGATAAAGCAAGCAATGCATTCACTCAGGGAAATTGGATTCATTAATTACTATGGAATGCAAAGATTTGGAACCACAGCTGTTCCTACTTATCAAATTGGCAGGTATGTGTTGCTTTCATCCCCCTCCCCCCTTTTTTTAAAAAAATTTTTTTCTTATCACCATGTAACTTAATGTATTTTTGGGAACATTTTTCTAGCATATTGCATGTACTAGTTTTAATTTTAGATTCAAGAAAGATCTTGTTTCTGAACTTGCTTCAGCAGTTATCTTGCATAATAGCACTTGCTACTTTTAATACTGTATAAATCTAAACACTAGTACTTATTTTTCTTAATAAGTTGGCTAAATCCCTTTAGAATATAGTTGTTCTTAATACGCTTTCCTGTTTGAATCCTAGAGCTATTCTACAGAACAATTGGAATGAAGTAATGGATTTGATATTAAAACCACGACCAGGAGGTGAGAACTGAAAAATGATACATCATGTGTTTCTGCTTCTTCGCCTCCAAGAAGTGTATGTTTAGGAAAAACTTGAGCCAGTTTAGCAATGGAGAAGCAATCTTCAGACTCTCCCTTTCTGCCTCACTTTCCTTGCTGTGCAGTTTCTTGCAGTGAGGCTGAAAAGGGACCTGAATACTTACAGAGTCTTCTCAAACTCTATGTGAAGCCTTCCAGCCTTAAGTGTTCTGTCATTCTGTTTATCTCTAATTACCATGACTGAAACTTTAATTTTTCAACTGTTTTGACAATAGGTGAGATGGATGTTTTTTCTGGTATGTAGTTAAAATGTTTTTATTTTACATCCTTGTTCTAGCTGAAAAGGGATACTTAGTCAAATGTAGAGAAGAATGGGCAAAGACTAAAGATCCAGCAGCAGCCCTCAAGAAACTGCCTGTAAAAAGGTGCGTGGAAGGACAGCTTCTACGTGGACTCTTAAAGTATGGAATGAAGAACATAATCTCTGCATTTGGCATAGTGAGTGTAAAAGTGCTGGGCGGGATTTACTTGAATAAACATTCTTTTGATGGTATCAGGATGAATTTGAGATGGACTCATAGATGCTTGATGAGTAGAAGGTTAAGTTTAAAAATCTTTATATTTCTCCTGCCTTTCTGCTGGAAGTACTGCTGCATAGTAGCTGATGACATCTGTAATTAATGTATGCATAATGAGCCACCAATTTATACAACAATCTCCCTGGTATGTGGGAAGCAATACAGTTATACATAGTAACTATGTGTAATATGAATCTGAGAATTGTGCAAATGTTCAGTTTCAGTGTTTTCTTGTTGCTTTAAAAGTATAAATCAAAGTGCTGCTGGGCTAATGAATCAGCCTGGTATAGAGGTGATGGATTCACTTGTCATTTTCAAGTGCTGTAATCAAGATCAAGTCTTCGGGGAAAATACCTCATCACCAGCAAACTACTGGGCCCATTGTAGGAGCTGGGGGATAATTTCTTGTTTATGAAGAAGATAATTAGAATAACACTGTGCTTTCACAGCTGCAGAGTTTACTTAAGACTTCAGGAGGTTGAGTATGAATTCAGTGTTTTATAATAGGCCCATGTGTTTGAACTGTTGAATTAAAAAAGTGTGGGGTTTTTTTGTAAATTTAAGCACAGTTGTTTTTTGTGCAGATTTCAAATATATAAAAGCATTATTTCTTCTCTTATTCTTTTCCCAAACAATGAACAAAAATCAAATCTGTATGCCAAGAAATTGTCTGAGTCTTACTGATGGATAGAGTAGCATTTCAAATATATGCATTTTTGGTTATGATTGTGAGAAAAACCAAAAAATATATCTTTCTAGTGTTTAATATTTTTTTTCTTTACCTCTAGATACCAAGAAATAATCGCTTAATGTATATTCATAGTTACCAGAGTTATGTGTGGAATAATATGGTGAGCAAGAGAATAGAAGAATACGGGCTTAGAGCTGTACCAGGAGATCTCATACTTAAAGGAGGTAAAATCAGACAAAGCCAGTGATGCTGTGTAGTTCAGATTCCTAGGACAACAAGGCACGTAGCTCTTTGTCTGATGCTGCTTACATAGTTTCTTTTCTCTCACCCGTTTTGGGCCAGTGATATCTGAATCCATTGGCCTTTTTTAGACAAATTGTGCAAGGAATTGAAAGTTAGGTATTACACTTCCGTGAGCTGTTTGTTTGCCTGTGTTTTCAAATAACTGGATAGGGAAGAGAGACTATGGAGGACCGATTATTCTCAAGAATGACCTCAAACCCAGTTGAGCTATGAAGAACTGTGGAAGGATGTTATGAAGTTTTAACCATAGAAATTTTTGATGGCATTAGTATCTTGTAATGCAGAAGTTCTACTCAGTTAAATCTTTCTTTGCTTGGATTTGCTCTGGCATTTCCGATAGTATTTCTCCTTTGTGTATGCCTGATGCATGTAAGGGGGCTGTTCCTCTAACAGTCCTTACTTCATGTAGCTTTAAGTCACTGGAAGCCAGGCTGTGATTCTGCCAGTAACTGTGACAGCCTTGGAGGCTGTTACTTCTTTTCTTGGAAATGTTGTCTATTAAGTGGAGATAAAACACAGTGGTTATCCCTCTGAGTAAGCTTATTTCAATCAAAGGTTTCGTTTTAAATTTAGCTGAAGTTAACTGTCAGAGGCATCCATACTGGTAACTTCATTTTTCTGTTCTGACTGTAGCCACAGCTGTTTGCATTGAAGAAGGAGACGTTAATAACTACACTATCCACGATGTAGTGATGCCATTGCCTGGATTTGATGTTATTTATCCAAAGCATAAAAGTAAGTCTGGCTGTTAGCTGACATATTTACTCTGAAAATGTAAGTCTGCTTTAAGATTGTTCTTAAAAGGCAGATTGGATCTACTCAGCCTTGGTGACTTTTAAAGCAATACATTACTTCAGATGTCTGATACATTAATGTCAGCCTTTTGTTGCTGCCAGGGCGCTCTGTTCAGTCTCCTTCCCACTGGGAATCCTAGATGACTGTCAGCAGAGCAGAGTTTCTCCCTAGCCTGTACCACTGCAAGAAGTTAATCGGGTACAGGATTTTGTCCTTGATGAATTTCATGAGGTTCCTCTTGGCCCATTCCTCTAGTGTGCCTTGGTCCCTCTGAATGGCAGTCCTGTCCTTTTGTGTATTGAATGCCATCCCAGCTTGGTTTAGCCCACAGATTGGTTGGGGTAAATTCCAGCTCTTCTCCACTACTTCAGAGGACACATCCCAGTTCCTTGAGGAACTCTGCTTCTAGGTAGAGCTCAAACGAGTAGCAATTATACTTTGAGATGATGAGCTAGACAGCTGTTACCCACTTACCAGTCCACTCACTGTAATGTTGTAACCTTGGACACAAAGATGCTGTGGGAATATGTTGACAGCCTTGCTAAAGGCAAGGCAGGCAACAGTCCCTGCTCTCCCCTCATCCACAGATGTAATAATTTCATCGCAGACAACAGTAAGGTGGTGGTTTTTTTGCTTTTTCTCTTATCCGTTTATTAAAGCCACAGTCACTTGTGTGCCCAAAGAGCTCCATTATTTTTCCCAGGGACCAAAGTGAGCCTGCCTGGTCTGTAATTCCTTGATTATTTTTCCTGCTCTTTCTGAAGTTGGGTGCAACACTTGATTTTCTGCAGTTGTCTGGACATCCCTAGATCTGCGCAGTCTTTCAGAGATGATAGTGAAAAACTTCACCATGATGTGAGCCAGCTCTCTCAGCCTGTATCTTCTCCCACTGTTGGTAGTCCCTCTCTTTCTTGAACCTTGCCTCTTAAGAAGAGAAGCCTGGGGCACCTGGCTGGTCAGAGCTGAGGCAGAAGAAGCACTGAGACCATCAGCTTTATGTCTGTCACTAGACCAGCTGCCCTGTTTAGCACCAGGCAAACACTTTCCTTGCATTCTTTCATTCCTTATGTTGCAGCTTAATTCTTGTTGGTCTTGATGTCTGGTGCTGCTTTCAACTGTAGCTGAGCTTTGTCTTTCCTGACACCATCTCTGTGTGCCTGGACAGTGCTGGTATACTCTCTCTTTGTAGCTGGCCCTAGCTTTCACCTGCTCTATGTGCCCTTATATATAAGGCTAGTCATGAGTTCCCTGACGTTTTCCTCAATATTGGATTGAACCATTCTTGTACTTGGTTGTCAGATTGTCAACTCATTTCTCTCTGCTGCATTTCAATGGGAGTAATGGGTCGTCTAGCCCTTTATTTTTAATTTTTTTTCATACACCTGAGATTAGTCCTGTGAAGTCTAGAAAATTGGAAAGCATATATGAGATGGCATTTAAATGTCAATAAAGTATTTTGTAAATTTGGTTTTCAGCTGAAATTTGATTTGATAAGATGTTTTCTTGGTTACTGCCTGTACTAATCAGGGTGTAGAAGCAAACAGGGAATAAGATTAGCAGTAATTTTAAACTTCTGTGTAGCATTTATCCCATATATGCTGAAAACTACTAAATGTAAGGGAAGGAGTGATCCATGAGAACAGGCTGTTTAAATTGGCCACACTACACTCTCTTCTTTTAAGTATTTTCATCTCTTGCAGTTGGTGAAGCCTACAAGGAGATGCTGGTAGCTGACAATCTTGATATCAACAACATGAGACACAAAATCAGAGATTACTCACTTTCTGGAGCATACAGAAAGATTATTATTCGGCCTCAGAATGTCAACTGGTGAGTGGGAACATAAAGGCAATTACACTTGAATTCCCAGCACAGAGTTTAAGTACAAAAAGCCACGAGACTGATCCATGGGACATGCACACAGACCAATACATGGGTATGGAGGAATCCCTCTGTACTTCCCTCATGTTTTTAATGCAGTTGAACTATACCCTTATTTCTTCCTTGGTCCTCTCGTTCTGTGGTGGAGAAGTATCAAGACATCTATCTAGTTAGTTGTTCACTCCTTGCAAGGGCTTGCTGAGCACTTCATAGATAATAAACTTACGTTAAAAGAATGATAGATAGTATTCAAAATGGGTTTTTTGTAGTCTTGCTATGAGGAAGTTGGTCTCCAATTACCTGTCAATCAAAGACTTGTATCACTTAAACCTACTAAATCACTGCTGTTAGAGATACAACTTATTTATTCAGTTGCCATATGAAAACTAACTTTTAAACAGGGAACTCTACAAATGTGCAGAAAGATGATCACTGATGCATAGAATAAAATATAAAGGGTTTAGGAGGGAGCTCAAAAATACCAATATTTATACACTTGAAACATCAGCACTAATTAATATTAAGCTTATCTACTTCCCAGTTACTTTTTCAGCCTCATGGTTGCATATGGGACTTCTGTTAAATGAATGGCAGAAACAGTAGAATGTGTTAAGCCCTTTCAAAGTTTAGATGACGGTATTGAAAGGCTTCATTCCTGCTAGGTACTCTTAGAATTGACATTATTCTTCCCTTAATTTAATGAACTATAATTCTTGTATAGTTTGAAATTCTGACAGCCCATGAGGGAAAACAGATGAGTTATGCAAAGAAACTTCTCACTTAAAATTGTTGTTTTAATAATCTTCATAAAGCCAAGGCAAGTCTTCTACATAAAGCTTTACCTGTTATTTTGCCAAAAATGTCACATAACTATTTTATTATAAAATCATTTCAATTTCAGTAAATGCAAAATTGGAACAATAATGATAAGAAATAATATTATAATAATAAATGCACATATATAAAAAAGTTACCCTAAATGATTAATAATAGTAAATTTTATATATGTTATAAAGGGAAGTTGTTGCATATGATGATCCTAAAATCCCATTATTTACTACGGATTTGGATAAATTGGAAGGAAAACCATTACCAGTTCTCCCTACAGGTAAGTTGATTTTTCTGCTGGTTTGCTAAATGGAAGTTTGATCTGGCTGTTGCTTTCAACGGCTACATATTGAAAGCTCCTTTAAGGAAGAGCTTTCATTTAACTAATAGACTCTTAAGCAATAGTAACAACGACCTCCGAAGCCAGGTATCTAAATAAGAACCCTTATTTCTCAACAGATGCAAGCCATTCCTCCAGCATCTATATTGACTGTTACATTTTTTTACAGGCATCTGTAAAATCACATAAATGCTTAGCAGTAAATGTCTGCAACTAACAAAGGGGGAATTAAGTCACAAATTGTCTATATATTGAGCTTGTATTATTGGTGCTGAATGTGGGAGATGACTCAAATGCTTAACTCTGGTCACAAGGTGTTCTGATGCTGCTTTCCAGAAAAGTGAAGACAGGCTAGGAATTCAGTCTGAAAGAGCAAATGTTTGCTTTTAAAAGAAGAAATCTCTCAAACCACCACTTTGTCCTGAGAGAAAATGTTAACAAGTTGTTTCATGAAATTTTTCACTGTGTATTATAAGCAGGCGCATAATGGTGGTGGTTGTTTCACTTTATGGGCTGGGGAAGTTGGTTGTGGAAGCTGTTAGTCCTGTTTAGATGGCATCCAGAATAAGTATTATATATGCCCTTAACCACTTGGTCTTGCTTTTTGTCTCATACACCTTCTGATAGATGGTAAATTCAGGGCACTAAAGATGGAGTTCTCCCTTCCCCCATCCACTTACGCTACCATGGCGATTCGAGAAGTTTTGAAAATGGACACGAGCATAAAGAACCAGACACAGCTGAATACTACCTGGTTGCGCTGAATGAACTGCAAAATTACTTAATTTTATCAAACAAAAGTGTTTTATTTACATGTTCTGTACAAATCTTTAAAGAGTCACAGTAAGAGATTTGTATTTTTTAAAGTTTTTTTTAGTGCTAGCATTTAACTTCAGTAGTTATTGCAAGATGGTGGCTGTAATATAATATAGATATTAGTGACTGGTGCTTTTTACTGGATGAGTAAGTTGCTTGAGCTGTAACATGGGTGCATCTTTAGAATTGTGCTTATAATGGCATCAGACCTGGAAGAATGTTTAGCTTGCTTTCTTTGGGCAAGCACTGAATGTTTTCACGAGTTTAGCACACCTTGAAGTCTCTTCAAATACAGTACATGGAGAATGATGAATTACAACACAATCAAGATACTGATGAACATACGTGTTGCAGGAGTTTTGCTGGTAGCATTTGCACTGATGTGGTAGCAGATTCTGTTAGCAGGGCTTTTGTGTGCTGTAAAGCTGTACAACTTTTTTAAATAGTTCGACTTTTCATTGAGAAAATACTTGTATTTTCCAGCTAATACTTGTACCAAAGAACAGGTACTAAAAATAAATTAAACTGAACCTCTGAGCGTGTATCAGTAAGTGCTTCCTTTGCCCCTGTCCCCTGCGCATTGCTGGCGGGGAATGAGCCCCGCTTCCGGTCCGGGAAAAAAAACAAACAGTGGAGCTGTTCTAAAACGCCACAGCATTTTCAGCCAAGTTCAAAGCCTGTGTTCCAAAAATCATGGCAGGGCCAGCGCGGCTGCGTGGGGAGGGGCTGGGGAAGCCGTGAGGCGCTTCGGCAGCGGCCGTGTCCCTCAGAGTCGGGGCGGGGACAGCACACGAGCGGGCGGGACGCGGCTCTCTCTCCCCGGGCCGTATCCCTGAGGGCCGTGGCGGGGACAGCTCTCTCTCCCCGGGCCGTATCCCTGAGGGCCGTGGCGGGGCAGCTCCCGAGCGGGCGGGACGCGGCTCCCCTGGCGGGAGGGGCCCGGGCCCGCTGTGCCGGCGCCGCGCCTGCGCCCCGCGCTCCGTC
>VZTX01008255.1:988954-1007280 GCA_013400915.1 Pardalotus punctatus
TGCCGTGGCCGCGGCACCATCCTGCGAGGGGAAGCGGCGCCTCGTCGGCCGGCGCCCGTGGCTGGGGAGGAAGGTCTCGCCGAGCCGCCGCCTGGCTGAGGGGCTGCCTGGCCGCCCAGCCCGGGCCGTGGTCGGCGCCGCCTCGCCCGCAGCCTCCCGGAGCCCGCAGAGCCTTCAGCCGGCCCTTGGAAGGGCCCGGCCCTCTGGCCGAGGTGGGTGTTGAGCCGAGGCAGGTGCTGGGAGGGATGCGCCCGGAGTCCTGTTCCTCTCTCCTGTAACCCGATCCTTTCCTCTGAGTATGAAAAGAGCACCCCTTGGTTAGTTTTTCCCTGCCGTATTATGTTTACATTGCTGCAAACAGGATTTTTACTACTCTCTTTTTTTTATTAACTTCTTCCTCTGCAGCACCCTTGGTCACCCAGTTTGTTCTTGCTTGGGCTCTCTATTGCCTCTGCAATTCTGGCTCACTAACTGCGCCACTTTCTCATCCCTGTCGTCAGTTTAATAGGGATATTAGCTTAATTAAAGCTTGGAGCAGATAAAGTGCAAGTGTATAGGTTTTTATTTTTAAAAACTGTTTTGAAAGTGATATTAAGAAGTTGAGATTGAGCTAGCCAAACACTTGTCATTGCTGCCTTCTTTGTTTCACTGTATGTGATCGTCCTCTCGATGTCACGTTTTCTCTGGATGCTGCCAAATGTGTGGATCAGCAAGTGTATTTTATGTTACACTGTGTGGGGTTTTTAAGTAAATATTTCAGTGATGCATTTCGTTCTCAAATCATTGTAAGGCCCACATGGATACTTTGCTAGTAACACATCAGTCATGAGTTGGTATCCCTGAAATATCCTAAACAATGTGAAAAGGTAAAGTGGAACATTATCTTCCTTTGCATTTTACAAAAAAATGTTTTTGTAGTTTTCGTTAAGTTTTCTGTATTATATATGTAGGAACCACATATGTATTAAACTATTTTTAATAAAATTCACGCTTTTGGGGAAGGAAGAAATTACCAGATGTATTTCTCTTCAGTAGTTAATGTATAATAAATCACCAGTTGGATATGTAAGCAGGGTTTTATCAGCTCTCAGATAAGACTTAGGCCAGCAAATTGTCTCACTTAAAGCAGTATAAATCATGAATGTGGTATTTAAGTCTCAGTTTAAATTGAACTGCCCAGTTTTTCCTGCAGTTTTGTTCCTCAATAGGTAATACTTGTTTGTGCTGTTTTAGTGTCAGCTAATTAGAAATCATATACTCAGTATTGCAGGGAAAGAAAACATGGCAGGCATTGCTGTTAAAAAGAAAGAAGTCCCTAGAGATCTAGATCACTGTGATATTCCATACTATGTTTCTGAATTTGTGGAAAGAGAAGTTGGAAATGACTATGATTCCCTGGGGAAGCTAGACAGCCTGATTGAAAAGCTATCTGAAAACAAAAAGCAGTTAGAAGAACAGGTAAGCATCCTTTTTTTTTTAAATCTTTTTTCTTCTTCTGAACATGCTGTATGCCTGATTAAGAATATGAAACTAAATGAAATGTATTAGTATCTCAAATGATACCACTTTACACAGTGCAGTGTTTTTATGTCAGTGTTAATACTGTGTCAATGTAGGTACTTACAGTTTCATCAGAAGTCCCTAAAAGAATTCAGAATGCCTTAAAGAATGCAGAAGATTCTAAAAAGTCTCTGAGTCAGCTTCTGGAGGAAGAAACTGTTCTGTCTGAGTCCATCAATAGCCACTTGCTAAAAGCTCAGCCATGGATGGAGGATCTCGATGTACTGATTGGTCAGGTAGAAGAGATCGAGCGACACCTGGCATACCTCAAATGGATTTCTCGGATAGAAGAGCTGAGGTAAAGTTTCTGACTACTGTATAAATGTTCTGAAACTGGTAACCTAGTTTATCCCATTATTAAAATATTTTAAATTCAAGAAAGCCTTGTCTTTACTTTTCAATATACAAATGATTATTTTCTGTTACTGTTAATGAATATTTGGCCTTGACTTTTTTGTGTTTTACAGTGATAGCATTCAGCAATATCTGTTGACCAACAATGTTCCAGAGGCAGCCAGTACTCTAGCATTCATGGCAGAACTGGATATTAAACTTCAGGATTCATCTTGTTCACATCTTCTTGCTTTTGTGAGATCCACTGTTAAATTCTGGCATAAAATCCTTAAGGACAAATTGACAAGGTAAGAGAAATACCGTGACTCCCTCATCTTCATGTTGTACTGTAAGTTCATTTCAAAGTGCTTCTTTCGCATTGCAGTGACTTTGAGGAGGTGCTGACACAGCTCCGCTGGCCCTTTGTGGGGCCCCCTCAGTCCCAGGCATTTGGCCTTGCTGCACCAGCCAACGCTCCTGATGTGTACAACAACTTGGAGATGCTGTTCTGTCAGCTTCTGAAACTGCAAACCTCGTATCCTTTTAAATTGGATTAAAGTGGTGTATTTTAACAAGACTAAAAACTGTTAGACATGCCTATTCTCAAGGAGAATTACTTAAAATTTTGTTCTCCCTAAAGACAGAAGACAATTTGTGTCACTTTGTATTAACATTAAAATGTTGTGGGGGTTTTTGGTTTGGTTTTTTGGGGTTTTTTTGTCATTTATAAAGTGCCAAGTGCCAAAGTTGTCCTTTTTGGCAGTAGCCACATTTTAACTCCAAGTCATCAGGTCCAGTGCTCTCGTGGTAGCTGACAGTTCAGGTTGCATGAGGATCTGGCCTTACACTGTTTGGTAGTACCATTACCCATGCATGTTAATGAAAAAAATGGTGATGTGTGTTTTATTAGGCACAGTTAATGTTTTTCCTTTTTATAGTCTTATGTGAAATCAGCTTTAATTACTTTAATATGTCCCACCCCAGAAGGAAAAGAGGGAAAAATAAAGATACATGTCTTGGAAGGAGACTTTACAAAAAGGGGAGACTGCAAGAGGATTTCTGTTGTGTAGCAACCATTGTCTGCCTTTGAGGTTGCTCAGAAGGCACTGCTGCTCATTCTGTCCCTGATTTTTGTTAAATAATTCACAAAAAAATTAGTTAAAAGTCAGCTAAGCCCTTTTTTTATGTATGTGACTGTGGCTGCTTTTTTTTTTTTTTTTTTTTTTTTTTTTTTTTTTTTTAATCATGTAGTGGAAAGATGCAAGGCTGTTGTATACAGCCCTGAGTTGGTAACAATTTTCTTTTGGCACAGTGGCTCGCTTAAATCCATTTCATGAAAATGAGAAATCATGTGTTGCATTTATTACTCCTAGGAGTCTTTATCCTCCTTTAACAAATATGAATTAAGTGTGCTTGGACAGCCACTGTGTTTGTTTCTGACCATGGTGGTTTGCTGTGTTCTTATATGTTTCCTAAATCAAACTGACTTAAGGGACTTGTATTGTCATTGAATAAATAATCCCTAAAGCCCTGAGTTATATTAAATATTACTTAAAGTAGAATATTTTTAGTATCTTTTATAATTGAGGAATTGCATCGTTTTCACAATACTACCTTCAGTCAAAGGTGTAGAACTAAGCAGTGTTCATTTTTATAAGCCCATTCTATTGAAATGGTGATGCTGGGGTAATTCAACACTTAAGTCCATCCTTGACTGTCAAACTTAAGAGATGAGCTGTTAACCAAACCTAAACAATTGCCAGAAAAGTACCCTTTACCCCCTTCACCACCAATTGTCCTTCCGATACAGATCATGCTGAATCCTCTTCAGAAAAGATTCAAGTATCATTTCACTGGAAATAAACAAACCAACGTTCTAAACAAGGTATGGGCGAAAGTGGTTTGACATTTCTAAATTGCTTTGTAAGCAACAGATAGATCACTGTGTTTAAATTGTATAGCTTTCACACTTGCTGAAATTAAGAGCCTTCAAAACTGCAGTTCTTGTGCCTACCTAAGTGTGGACAGACATCAAGTAGCACTTGGAGACCTTTCAGAGGCACAGGCATTTTCTCTGGGTGAGGCAATATTTTTTGCTTGCCCAGGTCCTTCATAAAGCATTATTTCAATCTTAGACTGATTCCCATAAGTTCACAAGTTTTGATTAATTTCCTCTGTCTTGTTGCAAATGGTTTTGCATTGTTTTGTATTTCTTGAGCTCAAAGGCTATGACTTTGATTTTTGGCATTGTGTTTTGCTACCTTCATGTAACTGAAAATGTTTGATTCTGCAATTAGTATATGAGATGTGGTTAATCTAAAGGCACTGTTAAATCATTCTTTTTTTTTTTATAGGTTGAATTTTTTAATTGATATAAAACAAAAGATGCCTGGTATACCAGTTTGAAACTGATTCACTTTTTATGTGAATTGCTTTCAAATACTGAAGATCTTTATCTGAGAATTACCATTGGAATGGGTTTCATTGCATTAATGTCACAATGGAGTAATACATCTGGAGCAGAGTTTGAGGGCTGTTTTGTAACAGTCCAGTTGCACAAGTCTGCTTGTCATCACCATCTTGTGTAAATCTAAATACATTTGCAATCTTGATAGATGCTACTGCAAAGCTTTTTAAAATACTGTTGTGTATGTTAGTGGGAAAGAGGTGTTTTAGATATGAACAAGAATATTTAAAAAGCAAACGGAAAAATTATGTTCAAGACATTAAATTTGCAAACAGCAATAGATGGACAACTATTTTAAAAAGAAAAACTTCTTAAGAAAAGTTTGCAGGTAATCTAGTGTCAGATCAGAATGATATTTCAACATACCCTTGCTGAAATTCGGGTTGAATTTTCTGGTTTGTTTTTTTTTTGGGGAGGGGGTTGTTTTTTTTTTTATGTCGGTGGGTGGGGTTTTTGTTTGCATGTGGGGGTTTTTTTTGTTTGTTTTTCTTTTTTTAAATAAGTACATGGATAGTGCAATAAAGAAAATACCAGTGTGAAATATTTGAAAGACAACAACCTAGACAGGATTACAAATATTTCAGAGGACAGGCTCAGGATTCACAATGACCTTGGCTAGCTGGGGAGGAGTATCAAAAAACCAAACAACCCAAGCATGACAAAATTAATGAGACAAGTGAAAATGAATACAGAGGTGAGAAACAGATACACAAAATATGAGCACACCTCAGCAGAAGGTCCTTTGGCTGTTGGGAGTGAGGAAAACGGGAACTGCTTCCAGTTGCACTAACACTGAAATAAACGTTCATCAAAACCTGCAGCCCTTATTTTTAGGTGTGGAAACTGAAAAAGCTTAAAGGCATTAAAATGTGAAATGAGAAGGTGATAGATTCCCCACTTCTAGGGGTAAGGTGGGGCTGAGGTTTGGTACAATAACAATATGAGCAGAGTTTTTCTTGGGATTGTAGCCTTTATGTTGTACCAAGAAATAAAGGCTACAAAGGAGAACAGGAAGAAGTATACGAAGCAGAAACAAGGCTCTCATGAGTGAGAAAGCAGTAGAGAAAGGGCAAATAAAAATTGAGCTTTTGCTTGAGAAAAACAATATTTGGTACATTTAAGACAATGAAAATCCAGAAATACTTCTCTGATAACGCTTTTATATAAATGAAAGCTAAGTAGAACAGAGTGAAAGACTTGTGTGACCTGAGATCAAGAGAAGGCAGGGAAAGAGAGTGGTATTTTTAGAAATTTGTCCTTAAATACTACTAGCACTTGAATAAGTGTTGTTTGGATGCATTTAGTAATTTTCTTTTCTCTTTTAAATAAGCCTGAGTGGTATTTAACACAAGTACTTATGTGGATTGGAAATCATTCAAAGTTCCTTGATGACAAAATCCAGCCAATACTGGACAAGGCAGGATCTTCAGTGAATGCTGGGGTATGCAATTAAATGGTTTTATAAACGTGAATATAAATATCTAAGTGAACTTCTGAGATATTTGTATAAGCCCATTTCCACTGAAATCTGTATGTGGCTAGACTTAATCTAGTAGCAGTTTGTTGCGTACATGTTTGCACATGTCAGTACTTCCTATCTCTGACATTCTGTTTTTTTCCTTTCCAAAGCTTGAATTCTCTCGTGCTCTAGTAATGCTGATTTTGGAGAAGCTGGCTGCTGATATTCCCTGCCTGTTGTATGATGATACACTCTTTTGTCACCTTGTGGATGAGGTACTTCTATTTGAGAGAGAGTTATACAGCGTTCATGGTTATCTCAGCAGCTTTCCCAGTTGCATGCATATTCTGTCAGAAGAATCCTGCTTCCAAAGGTGGCTAACAGTGGAAAAAAAATGTAAGACTTCCAGTGGATTTTGTTGGCCTTTATATTACACAATCAGAAAGTACGTGTCTACTTACACAGCTACCCTTCTCAAATAGGCTAAGTTATTTGGACAGGGCTACTACCAAAAACGTGTATTTTTATACTCTGTAATTATTCTAATAAAAATTGATTAGGTTTCAACAGTGCTTCTGTATTTTATAGGGCTCTTGCCCCTAAGCTATATGGAATCAGGTGGGCTTATTTTTAGACAAATGTTAGGTGTGTGCAGACAGAGATGGACTTTAAATTGAAATAAGGGAGAGGTATTAGTTTTTGAGAAGTGAAGAAGAAATATATTGGAAAGGAGCAAGCCAACTATTAAAAACTAAAAAAATCCCCCCATCAGTTCTGACATTTAACTCTGTTAACAGCATTGCAAATGCAGATACATTGAAGCTGGTTTTGTATGAAGCCAGTGGTCAGTAGTTCTTATTATTTGAAAATGCAAAATTTAACTTAATAGAGATAAAGCTTTTATGTTAATATATTTTAGAGGGGCTTTTGTTAGAATTTTTTTTTAATTAAAAACTTAACTTAAAAGTTTTGTGCATCTCAGTTGCTCTTCAGAAAATGGACTCTATGCTTTCATCAGAGGCTGCATGGATATCACAGTACAAAGATATCACTGATGTAGACGAAATGAAAGTTCCAGACTGTGCTGAAACTTTTATGACTCTCTTGTTAGTTATAACAGGTAATTATATCTATGGGCATTGCTTTTGTTTGTAATTAACAGGAAAAAACCTTCAGCTAACAGAGTTCTTTACTGAATATTCACTGTCCATAGTACTCACCAAATAATGTCGCAAAGTTGTGATGTTTGCAGTTTAATAAAAGCTTCCTGTTCTTTTCGTATTTTGGACACTAACTCACACATGAATAATCTTGAGCTAGTAACATGTTTGAAAAATAATAATTAAAAGTGTACATTTGATATTTACCATATTCTGTCATACTTGGCAGAATAGTTTGTTGCAGTCCAGTAATAAAGCCTAATCTTCCTTTTGAATCTGTGACAATTTAGAAGCTAAGTAACATCTCCTTTTTTGCAACAGAACATAAGAGCAAGTATGTTTTCAGGAGGCATTTAATTGTATCTTCAATGGCTTTCTCTGTGTGAGGACGCTTTAGGGGCCACACTGGAGGGTGTGGTATAACCACCATTGCTTCAAGTGTTAGAATACAAACTGCTCATGGAATCAGGATGGGGGAAGAAAGTTCATTCTTTGCATATTTAGTATTTGCATGAGCAGTTTCTCTGAAATCATTGAAATGTCGGCTATTTTAAATACTGTATGATGATCTCATAGGTGTAAGGTGGTACAGTAAAATGCCCGTAATACTTCTTTTTGAAAAGCTTCTATTTAGTGTTGGAAAGCCTGAAAACATTTTATTAATATCTTTCCAGACAGGTATAAGAATCTTCCAACAGCTTCCAGAAAACTACAGTTCCTGGGCCTACAGAAGGAATTAGTTGATGATTTCAGGATACGATTAACTCAAGTAATGAAGGAAGAGACAAGGGCTTCCTTAGGATTCCGATACTGTGCAATCCTTAATGCTGTTAACTATATAGCAACAGTGCTGGCAGACTGGGCTGACAATGTAGTAAGTAATTATTCTTCTTTAGGGAATAAAAATATTTGAAAAGGGACTTTGGGTGTTTGTTTCATAACAAACGTTTTATTTTCAGCACTTTTTAGGTGTATGCAGAAGAATTAACTACTGAAAAAGTAGAATGAGATACAAGTTCATATTTAGTAAAAGGTGTATAAATTACAACAGGTTATTGTTTGAGACCTAAGCCAGTAATTATAAACTTTCTAGGGAAATGCAAAGAGAGCCTGGGGAATGGAATAATCTGAAGAGACCAAATAGTCTCTTTTACATGCTTTTTATTGTAAAAAAAGTGAGTTGAGTTTGGAGGTCTCTGAACCAGAGCAGCAGCCTTTGCCTGGTGCTTGAACTCCTTCCGAAGCAGGAGAGCTTGGACAGATCCGGTGTCTGTCACAGTATCACAGCTCTGTGTTGCAACATGGTTCAGGTGTGGCCCAGAAAGGCACTCCCTGATAGGTGGGAGTTAGTGACTGCTATACAACAGCCTGGTGGCTGCACAGCCATAGCGCAGAATTTCAGCTTTTCTATGGCTATAGGTGCTGAAGGTCAAAACACCTGTTACACATAGAGTGTGCAGGGTAAGGTATTGTGTGCACTATGAGCAGCCTCCAAATCCTTACTGTCTTCACAAGAAGCTGTGGCTCTAGCAGGGCGTAATCTTGACTTGATAGGACAGCAGCCTTCATGTTGTATAACTGCATCTACTATAGTGTCTTGATCTGCTTAAAAGCAAAACCAGCAAGCTGCTACCACAATGTCACATTAAACTTGATAAACTCAATTCATTTTCTTGCTGTTGTCAGTACAGCAAATTTATGATCCAATGAATAATCATTTCTAAAAAAGTTACAATTCAAGTTTACTTTTGCAAACCTTAAAGAGGTCGTGGTAGGGTTTTTTAAAGGGATGCTGCTGTTAATCTTAAAATATCTCTTCGGTATTTCTTTTAGGTCTGTTCCCTTTACATATCTGCTCTGGTATCTGAAACCTGTATCAGTTCCATCATGAGAACTGAACCACCATGTTTTGTTTTTCACCAAATCATGACCACAGGGAAAGATAAGAAGGTGTTTTAAAAATCTTAAATCTTTAATTTTATAAATGTGCCAGGAGAGTGTTTTCTAGAACTGTGCCTAATGAAGTACCAATGAAAAGTTCAAGTGGTAAGATTATTTTTTGTGGTGTTCCTCTCTGGTTTTGTTTGCCTAGTTCTTCCTGCAGCTGCAGCAGGCCGAGCTGGAGGTCCGTGCAGAAAGTGACGCCGTGAGCCAGCTCCAGCTGGGACAGCTGGCGTCCATGGAGAGCTCTGTCTTTGATGACATGATCAACCTCCTGGAGCGCCTGAAGCATGACATGCTGACACGACAAGTAGATCATGTCTTCAGAGAGGTCAAAGATGCTGCAAAGCTGTACAAAAAAGAGAGGTGATTCTGTTTGTTTAATCTCTTCCCATATTACAGTATTATTTCCTGTTAAAAATATTGAGGTAAGTAAAGGCATGAATAGATAATAAGGAATATTTTTTTTCCCGAGTAGGAATGCTGCAGGGTAAAAAGTTCTGGAAAATTTTTTTAATTCGTACCTTAGGACTATTGTCATGCTATGTTTTCTAAAGTAGTTCCACAATTAATGGATGCATTACCTAAAAATCCTAGGAAAAATTCTGGATAATTCTGTTTTCTATTTTGAACAGGAATTATTTTCTTCATGGAAATATTAATGATTATATGCAAAATGGCCTGTCATGTCTTTACAGACTCCTAGGGCTTCTTGAATATTTTCTCCTGAGTGGAATTTCTGAAGTACTTAATAAAAGGAATAGAACTCAATGATTTCCAGATTAGATGGGATTCCCTAGAATGACATGATCAGAGATTTATAACTAAAGCATGAGTTTAATATTAAATGAAATTCAAACATAGCATTAGACTGATAACTTTTAGATTAGAAATGGGAAAAAACTGTCTCTGAAACATTGTAAATGGGTAAGTTTTTTTTAAAGGATAATTTTAACTCCAGTTGTTGTAATATGAATGATTTCATTCTAATGACTGCAGTGCAATGGTTTCTTTCAGGTGGTTGTCTTTACCCTCCCAAGCAGAGCAAGCAGTGATGTCTTTGTCGAGCACAGCGTGCCCAATGTTGCAGACACTGCGAGACCGTTTGCTACAACTGGAGCAGCAGCTCTGCCACTCGCTATTCAAAATATTCTGGCAAATACTTGCAGAGAAAGTGGATCTGTACATCTATCAGGAAGTGGGTATCAGTGTGACCTGTGCAATGCCATGTAGGTGTCAGTGACTGGCTTAAACAGTAGGTGCACCTCTTTGTGTTTGTAGATCATTATGGCAAATCATTTCAATGAAGGAGGAGCAGCACAACTCCAGTTTGACATGAGTCGGAATTTGTTCCCTTTATTTTCACACTACTGCAAGAGGCCAGAAAACTATTTCAAGCAGTAAGTAGGCAAACTTCTCATCTACTAGTATTTCAAAAGTGAGTGTCCGGAGAAATACAAGTGTTTTACTCAAGTTTTTTTCACACTTAGTTTTGATCCACACTTTAAATGTGTGGAGCATTCACACTTCTGATGTTTTCAGCTAGTAAAGTTGATTCTGCAGCGTGTACTCAGACAGCAACAGATTGGCATGTGTCCTGGAGTATTTTGTGCAGTCAGGATGTCTAGATAGATTAATTTATGGAAAGAATATTAAGTAGCACAAACCTCTAAAATTAGTAAAAGATACAGTGACAACACAACAAACTTCATTGTTAGAAGAACTACCACTTTAAACTATGTGCCTGCTCAGGATTGCCTTGTGTAGCAGCCTAGTCGGTGTCTTGGATGAGAAGCTGCTACTTTCTTTGTGGTTAGTTTTTTTCACATAGCTCACAGTCTCCTGCAGAGTACAGCATTAAACTCCTTGGCTGACTGGGGCAGAAATCGGAATGTTTTTAAACCAACATGGAGCATCGAAGGTTTTTTTTGTTACATTTAAATTTGTGCTGCTTACATTAATCCATGTAACTTTTCCTCTAGTATAAAAGAAGCCTGCATTATCCTGAACCTGAATATTGGCTCTGCCTTGCTTCTGAAGGATGTCCTACAGTCCGCTTCAGAAAATGAACCATTAAGGCCAAGCCAGCCATCTGCAACAGCAGCACTAAATGAACTTGGAGTTTATAAACTGGCTCAAAGGGATGTTGAGATTCTTCTCAATTTGAGAGCTAGTTGGCCAAATACAGGAAAATAAAGACTTCTTCAGAAATGGATAATAACTTGGTCTAGATTACTTATTCCAAGCAAAAGCAAAGCAAATATCTTATAATGTACTTAATTCTTTCATTTCTGTATGCTGAGAGATCTAATTTATGCCTTATTCTATACAGTTAAAAAAAATTCAAAATGCTACTGACTTGGTGTTGAACGGTGCAGATCTTACTTTCCACCTTGCCATTGCATTTGGAAGCTACAGCTGTGTTCATCTCTAATAGAATAGTCCACCTTGTCAGTGTTTGCAGTATCACTCTAAGAAATACAGAGTATTTACAGTGGAAATACAGTTTTGTACAACATGGGTTAGTGTTCCCTGTGAACTGGTCAGCTGTCAGTTAAACACAGATGTTTTACATCTCCAGCTTTCAGGTAATGGATGTTCTGTATTAAAATGTATATAATCAGAATGCAGAAGGAATGAATATGGCACTGTTTTCATCATATGAATTAAGATTTTTTTTTTCTCTATGAGATTACCTCCTAATTTTTTAAAAATTTCTCCTTAAAAATTGCGTAGTGTGTGCTAAGTTGGAAAATAGCACTTGGAAGTGCTACCTGTCTTCACCTGTGGAATTTGTCATAACTCATTGAAGTTGTTTTTTCCTTAAAAAAACCCAAAGATCAAAACACAGCGCAAACCCAAAAACCAACTTAATTTTATTCAATGGTAATGAGCAACAGGGTAACAATCCTTTACTGTAAACTATAAACTGAAGGAGGAAATGCCAAAATACTGTTTCAGTTGTCTAAGAGGTCTCTACTTTTTTTTTAACCATCTAATTATATTAAGAACAGCAATTCTTAACAATACTCCCTCCAGTGCTTGCTAGACGTGAACAAGTTCTTGTCATTTGTCCTTTTCAGCTGATTGCTCCTCTGAAGGGCGGGGAAGATGAGAAAAAGAGAGTACTGCTTAAAATTGGCTATTCACATCTGACAAACCAGAAGAAAAATTGGGGAAGGTGCCTGGTTTTAATATATATAGCAGACCACTGCTCAAACTAATACACAGACCAGGTCTCCAGCATCTTTTTCTTCCTAAGACAGAAAAGTAAAATCTCTAGTTAAATAATGAGGATAATTAGTTCATTACATTTCAGTGATTGCAACAGTTACTAAAAAAGTTGCCTCTAGAGCCATACCTTGACTATGAGAAATCATTAGAAATCTGAACCTATTTCATCTCCAGCTGTGGTACCACCCTGACAAAGAAGACAACAAGGCCTCACTGTTCCACCTTTCTAGATCAGTATTTTAAACCCTGGGCTGCCTGATGACCTTTGCTCTGACCTGAGGGGGAGGGACAGTGAGAAGTCTCCTGCAAGAGGATCCTGAAACTGAGGTGATGGAGGGAATGGAGTTTGGTTCACCTTACAGCAAGGCAAGAAGGTCAGGCAGTAACTGACCTTTTTTTAATCTTGCAATGCCAAGTGACACAGTCAAGCTTAAACCAGCAAGTCCTTTAATTATGTAGCTTTGTAAATAAAAAATAAATCTCAGTAAAGTATCTCCTACACATGTCCAACCCACACAAAAAAAAAAAAAGAATACAAACCACTATTTCTATTAAACTTACATTCCTTCCTTGAATACATCCAGTGTGATATTCACATCATCTTCTAGCTTCAAATCCTCAGTGCTCAGTCCCAAAGTTTTAAGAGCTAAAGTTAACAAAAGAGAACTTCTTACCGTGAGTCTTTGGAAAGACAAATTCAAACTTAAAGGGCCTAGATCTAACAAAAGGTAAACGTGTGTAGCTTAAAAACATGTAACTTAAACATAGGAAACTTAAGCATATGTAACTTTTTTAACTTTCCAAGTTCCAGGTTATTTGGGCAGGTGTGTGGATAATTCTACAGATGGATTACTTTGAAACTATTTTAATAATTCTGTGCAAGCAAACAGTTTCGTGTGAGTCGGGGCGCAAGTGGACGCACCTTCCCTGTACTGCGCTGCCCTGATGTGGCCCTGGCCTAGGACATCCAGCAGGCTGAACATGGCGTCCACGTTGTCCTCGTCCATGAGGAACGGGTACTCGCCCTCGCCTCGCCTCCCGGCCTTCACCCGCTCCAGCACCTGGATCAGGAACTCGCGTGGCCTTTCTGCAACGAGGTCAGATCGCCCGCGGGCACCGGGCCCTCAGCCGGGGAGCGAAGGCGGCGCAGCCCCGCTGCCCCCGCTCCCTCCCCGCTCTCGGCGGGGCCGGGCCTGTGCGCACCGGGGCGGTGGAAGAGCAGCAGCGCTCCGAGGTGGTGCAGCAGCTCGGGCACCCGGTACCGCCGCAGGTACTCGCGGCTCTGCTCCTCGCCCGCCGCCATCCCGCGGTGCCGGCGCGGCGTGAGGCGGCAGCGGGGCCAGCGGGAGCTGTGGGGGCACGGGGCGGGAGGAGGGCGAGCACAGGAGCCCACAGAGAACCGGGACGCGGGGGCCGGCGCTGCCTCAGGCGGCTCCGGCCGCGGGACCCTCCGCTGAGGCGGGCGGGAAGGGGGAAGGAAAACGGACTTTCCTGGAAGTCGTCACGTGAGCACCGGAACAGTCGCTGCTCGCGCCCGGTCGGGCCGCGCCTCTGCGTTGGCTCGTGGGGAAAGCAAATTACCCGCGGTGGTTTTAAACACGTATGCAGGTGCCGAGGGCCCGTTAGTCTGAAGAAGCCTCATGAGATCCCCTCTCAATGCATATAAATATCTCAAAGGCCGGTGCCAACAGAATGTGCCGGACTCTTTTCAGTGGTGCCAGCGACAGGACGAGTAGCAACGGCCATAAAACAAAACACAGGAAGTTTCACCTCAATATGGGGAGGAACTTCTTCGCGTTGAGGGTGGCAGAGCACTGGAACAGCTGCCCAGCACAGTCGCAGTCACTCTCTGAGACATTCCAACCTGCCTGGATTTGCTCCCGTGTCACCTGCTCCAGGTGACCCTGCCCATGCCGGGGTTGGACGGGATGATCTCCAGGGGTCCCTCCCGACCCTAAGGATTCTGTGATTCCGTGTTCTCTCCTCCAGCCACGTTTCCTTCCACCGGTGGAACCACCTTCTTCACCTCTTGCCGTTCCCCAGGCAGAGCCCTGGTTCATCCCCACGGTGTGAGGGGCTGCCAGGATGTTCCCAGTGTTCCACACCAGTACATGGTGCAAAACCAGTGGCCAGCAACTGAGAGTAAGAGAGTTTACATTTTAAAAACATTACTGAGCCTTGCAGCATAGCCTGTGCAAACAGAGAAAAGACATCAAAGAACATTTTGATTGTACTCCCCACTGGGAGTAGGAGAAAGATAATCAAGTAAAGCATCCCACTAAAATAATTTAAGGAAATCTACAAAGGTATAACTATCTGCCATCAAATAAAATCAGACAATGATAAACGAGCATATAGTAAAGAAGAATCATATTCCTGTATGAAGTCTAGCACTAAATATATTTCACAATTTGCCAAAACTAAAATATCACAATACATTAATAGAATTCATTGATTTTTTTCTTAGATGACGTGGGAGAAAGGCAGCATCCAAAGCTGCAGAAATTGTACAGCCATGCTCTGTATTCTGTAGTATTTTAAACTAGTGATGCTACCTGCTTTGAGTCTTAATTAGGGCTAGACAATTTGTAGGTTTCTAACGGTTGCCTCCTGTGACAGTTGCCAGGCAGTGATGGAAACCTCCTTTGTAAGTAAAACATTCCAAAGTTACTGAATCCATTCCTGCCTTTGTCTTTCTCTGCCTTTCTGTAGAGTTTGCAAAGCATTAGCAAAAATCTTTCCTACAAAGAGCCATAGGAGAAAGTGTAGATTTAAAGGCAGAGAAGTACAAACAGGAGAAAGAGCTGGTCAGCAGAGGAGAAATAAAGATATGGAAAATACGTTCTTGAAAATGAGAACCTAAGGATAGGAAGATTGACAGGAGAAGAAAGACCAAATTAAATACAAGTAGGTAGATAGGTAGGTAGGTAGGTAGGTCAGCGTTTGGGACAAGGAAAACAGCATTTGGCAAAGGATGTTTCTCCTTTAGTGGTCAACAAAGATAACTAGTATGAAATACATATGCTGAAAGCTGAAATTTTATTAAGCACAGGAATTACAGATTTAAGTGTGTTTCCCTGAAGAATGGTTCAAAAAAATCGTTGAACAGAGCAAACCCCAATTTGATTTACAACTAGAAATGTATTTTTTTAAATTCTTTTTCACTATTAAGGAAACACAATTTATTTACTTGAAAAAATATTCTGATAATAATATATTTATTATTTACATAATAAATTATTATCCTCAGTTCACATCATGATAGTACCAGGTACATACATGAATCCTGAAAGTACGATATTACAGGATAATTTGTAAGAAGCTCACATGGGCTATTGTAAGAAAAATTAAATTTCTGGTGACTGAGAAAAACATGATTTGATGAACATCTGAAAGTATCCTGGTTCCATTATAGAGATGCTGCTAAATGAGATTTCATAAAGAGCTAAAGAACCAAATTATTTTCATGTGTTTAAAGTGTCCTGGCTATATAAATTGGATTTGTTTAAAAGGCTTAATACCTGTTGTGACAGAAGCTGAGCCTTCTACAGAATATCATTAGTAATTTAAGCCTTTTATTTAATTTAATAGGACTAAATAGACTACAATGAGTCTTTAAGAGTTGTAATGAAGAGAAACAGGGACTGCAGGTCAGATACGCAGCTGGCTCCAGAGCAACCATTTGTCTTACAGGGGAAAACAGGCAGATGGACATGTTCTTCCAAATGGGAGTGTCAGAAGACTAAAGTCCAGGGCTGTGGGAAAAGACAGGAGCAACACAAGCTAGGAAAGATCCCTAGGTGTGCCATAGGCTTCCTATGCACACAGCTGCTGTGAGCAGCTCCTTTAAGGCTTTACCTGCCTCTGCTGCTCCTCAGCGTGGACACTGGGAAGCACTCTGTGCTAGGGAGCAAAGGGTGAGCTGGAGGGATTGGTCCTGCCATTGCTGTAGCTGCTTTGGAAGTGCTCCACTGCACCTTTCCTCTGTGTGTCCCCAAGGACTTCCAAGATACAGGTTGAGTTCCTCATCCTGGGGTTTTATACTATACGTTTATAGAGGAAAGTGCTTAACTAGAGAAATACTGAGTATTAATTATCTCAAGAGCCAGAGCCATTTTCTTTTGTTGTTTTTACTGTATAGAACAGGAAAGTAATTAAGTTGGAATGGTCCTCTGGAGATTGTGTGGTCAACTCCCTTTTCTCCACAAACTGGGCTAATTTCAAAGACCAGCTCAGGCTGTTCACAGCCTTGTCCAGTCAAGTTTTTACTGTCTCCAGAATGGAGATCCCACGACATCATTTGGTCTGTGTTCCAGTGCTCAGCTGCATGGTAATGGTATCAGCCTGCATCCTTGAATCAAGCCCAGCTTTTCCCATAGGCTTCTATAGATGCCTAGATCTATGGATAAGCAGCCCTTCACTCAGATATCCTGGGGTGGTACCTCACTGCCCAGACTGTGCCCAAAGCTCTGAGCACAGAGCTTTCCAGTTCAAACCTGAAGCAAAGGCAGCAATGGGGGTCCCTCAGTCATTTCCCTGTCCTCTCTCACCATATTATCTACCCCATGCAGTGGAGCCCATATTTTACTTACTTTTCCATCCATGTTAATGTACTAGAAGTGTCCTTCACATCTCCCACTGATTCCAACTCCAGCTGAGCTTTGGCTTTCCTGGTTCTGTTTCAGCATGCCTCAGGCAGTGTTTATTCCTCTAGGGTAGCCCACCCCTGCTTCCACAGCCTGTGTACTTGCCTTTTGCCTCTGACTTAGCCAGGAGCTCTCCATTCAGCCATGCTGGCCTTCTCCCATGTCTGCTCAGCATCCTGCAGATCAGAATGGACTGTTCCTGTGCTTCAGCTAGCTCTCCTGGGCCCTTCAGGGCAGCCTTCTGTGGAATTGTGCCAACACAAAGTCTGCTCTCCTAAATTCCAGGGTTGCAATTCAACTATTTATCTCCCTCACTTCCCTCAGAATCTTAAGCTTTGCTATCCTGTAGTCACTGCTGCCAGGCTGCCACCAGTGTCAGTGCTCCCAGCAGCCCTTCCTTATGTGTGAGCAGCATGCCTAGCATAGCCGCACTTGGCTTGTTGAGCCCTTCTTTCAGAAAATTGTCCTTGATGTACTACAGGAGTAGCTGGATCACCACTTGTGTCATCTCAGTCCTCTCCACAAGAATAAGAGCCTGTAGTCATCAGGCTAAACTGTGAATGTTGCCTTATTTTTTCCCCAGTCAGCTGCAAAATAAAGGCTAAACCTGCCATCAGAAATCATGTACTGGGAAAAAAATCAGGAATTATTACAGAAATATTTCTGAGTCAAGAAGAAGTAAGAGTAAGTCACAAAAAGGCTAGTTTGATATCAGGAGACTTTGCTGTCTTAACAGAACTGTCCACTTCTCAGTTGGCTGGAAAGCCACAAAACTGATTTCCTGGAACTACAGTTGAACTCCTGCTGAAGGCAAAGGGAACTAAAGAAGTTACTTGAGCAGGAGCCTGCGTTCTTTGAGATATACAGTATAATTGCCTGCTTAAGTGTGGCTCTGAGCCCATAGCTCAAACCACAGATGCTTTTATTCTAGCAGTATCTGTAGAACGAGTTCACACTACACAGGGTGGGGGAGATCAGAGATCCATCTCTATTGCCTCAGTGTCTCTGACACGCCACAGTTCAAACAGACATTTTGAGCAACAAAAAGGTGGGCATGCAGTTAGGAAGCAGAAAGAAGCATGGATTATGCATCTCCAGAGGTTCATGTTTCTGAAGAATAACCCCTGTCTTTTCCTGTACTTGACTGCAAATCCACACATCTGCTCTTAACAGTAGTCACTCCAGTCAGTACTTTGTAAAAGCAGAGTTACCAGGAAGAGTGGTACTGTTGGTGTTACTGCTCAGGCTGTGTGGTCCAAACACAAATTCTAAAGAAAAGTAACATGGAAAGAGTAGCTCAAGGCAAGATTATAGAAACAACAACAAAAAACACAAGCACCCAAAAAACCACACCACAACCCCCAACAACAGATTATGGATCAAAATAAAAGAAAACTAAAGAGAAAGCAAATAATTGCAATTTAAGAGTGGAGCTGACCAGAGGGGAAAATGTTTCTTGTGTAGACTGTTGAGAGCATCTTAGAACTAAGGCAAGATAGATACATATAAATATATATATATATATA
>VZTX01008255.1:1007302-1122885 GCA_013400915.1 Pardalotus punctatus
TATATATATATTTTCTGCACCTGTGGTGGGAAAGGCAGAGAGGTTGAGCCTGTGTAGTCATTTCCCAGTAGTGACCTATCTCACTCACCTGTGCCACAGCTCTCCAAATCAGCACTGCAGAAATTTCCCACTGGGAAGGGATGATGGTTTCTCTTCTGCAGTGATGTCTACTCTGTCACCATTTCATCCACTGCTGCAGTAGGGCCAGGCTGGAAATGAGCTGACACAGACATGGGACTTCAGGGCTGCACTCGTGTTCATCAGGCCATTCTTTGTACTTACACCTAAAGGCCTTCACACCTGTGGATTCTGTAAATGCACTTTGTCATGATAGACAGCTTTTCTGAAAAACTACCCTTGTGTCACGTCAACTATGTTAGCAACTGCTCCAAGTTAATCAAACCCAGACTGAATTTCAGAGCTAAATCTGCCAGGTTTGGGAAATCTGCAAAGGGCACAGCTGAATGTAGGGCCCCATCTCAAATCTCTACTGGTGTCCTTACCCTCAAATCAAGTTCTCCTGGATCCTTATTACTGCTGGCAAATTTCCCCTAAAGCTTCTCTTCTCCTTTCTGTAGGGAGAACAGATCGCAGACTAGAGTGAAACATTTCTGGCTCAACCATTAACAACAAAACCCCCACACAAGAGAATCCAGCCTGTGTCATTTATGGTGCATTACAAAATGGGAACAAGAGCTCAGTACCGTCTGCCGTGGATCCTCCAGTCAAAGGGCAGACTGGGACCTCCTGCTGAATGATCAGGTTTAGCTTCCTTCTACTTAGGAAAGTATCTTTTAAAAGAGATCTGCACTTGTTTTGAGTAGTTGCTTTCAGGAAGCATTCAAGGAGCAAACAGCATAGAAAAATTTGCATGAAATAAACATTCTTGTGTTCTGAAGTCTGAATCTGTTGTATGACTCTCCTCTAAATATTTCTGGAATCAGTATTTGGCATTTTTTCCAATTGTGAATCCTGACAGATTTGGAAGAATAAAACAAATCCTGGTTGCACACAGCAATGACTTTCTTCTAAAATAAATAGTTCCATGGTAAAAACAGAAGCATAAAAACAAGAGTGCAATGAATAAAGAAGTTACAGTATGATCTGCTTCCCTCTAAAACTGGTGGTATTTAGAGCATGTTAGAGAACACAAGCAGGAGAGGAATGCTACAAGCAAAATACTTGTGCATAACCAAAAAAAGGAAGGGAAGCCCAACTCCAAATAAGAGAAGAGATTATAGATCATTCCAACAAACCTGCAAGAGCTAAAAATCTGCTGATTCATATTTGGGAAATAAAGTCAGTGGTCCTCAGCCTTTCCTGGCCACAAGAAATGATGGCAAGCAACTAATACATCAGCAATATTCTGTTTTCTTGGCTGGAGTTTTAATTTCTTGAAATGTCTGCTAGAAATAGAAAAGCATCTTACAAACACAGTGTCAATCTTTAGCCACATATGGGGACCACTTGTATCAGATGAAACTTCAGCATCTACTGTTACTTCATGATGTTCATTTTTTCTATATTGAAAAAGATTAAAAAAACCCCAAACAAACATCTCAGAGTATCTCAGATCAAGACATTAATTGGACAGTAAAGAGGAAATTCAGGATTAGCTTTTGTGACAGGTATCAGAAGGCGCAAGACATACAAAAAGCTGTTTACCTAGAAGGTAAGATTTTCCTCCTTCCAATCCCATTTCCTGCAAGGCAGCCCAGCTTCCTATCTCCTCTGCCAGTTCTGAATGTGTGCACACAAAAATGCAGTTTGCAGTCCAAATTGCTTGCTTTAAAAAATGATAGTGTAATTGTGAGCATCTTCCCTACAGTATCTCCAAGACAGCTTCCTGATACTTCATAGAAGGAGCATAAAAATGTACGTCTTCCCTAGATTTGCAGAAGAGGGTGGCTGTGAGAGAAAAAACTGCAGTCCTCTCTGCAGAGCTGTCGAGCCAATGAACAATTTAAGTCTCATTTGATCTGTAATTGGAACAGGCTTTCCACAGAACAAGAATCTTAACGCCTAGATAAGATCTGCGTTTTTAGTATTAACAACAATAAAAAGACTGGTTATGAATTTGTACTGCCCATTGAAGTGAGAATTCCTAAATCTAGCAGCTGTAACAAAGTTAATTCTTACGCTGATAAGGAATGAGAAAATGCATTCAGCTAAGCAAAGGAATTTAAAAATGGTTTATCAGTGCAAAAAACCTCAGTAGCTGATCGTTGCACGTGTCTTGACATGTAAATTCAGAAATATTTTAGACACAAATGCCAAAAATAATCCCAGAGTGCTTCAGCCCTGTACAGAAATCTGGGCAGATCTCTTGAACTGCTGTGGAATCTCTGTGCAGGGTATCTGCACAGTGTATTTAAGCCTTTGGGAAGAGAAAGGGCAGTCTTGCAATACACACCATTTTTGCTTTGCAAAGGGAAATAATGACAAACTCCATCTGTTTCTTACAAACATATAAATTATTTTATTTACAAAGCCATGTTACAAAAAAAAATAATAATAAAGCAAAAAACAAAAAATACAATCGCTCACTAGAGAATATCTCCAGGCCCCGGTGTTGAACCATGGCAGTATCAATCAGATACATGTTTGTTCTGGTTTTCCTTTTTTTAAACTGTAAGCCATAGAATTTACTATTTACACCTACTTTAGACATTTATTCTGCTTACAATTATCACAAGCATGGAATGAATTCTATTTGATACTGCTAATACATAAAGGTGCAGGACAAAGAATGAAAATACTTAGTGTTACAAAATATGGATTGTAGAAAAGAAATTGGCTGTACAAGTATGGCATTTTTTTTTCTTAGAATGATTGGACATGCTTTCTTCAAAAGTCTTCTGGAAAAGGTTCTAAAATCTGTAGTAGGAAAGCACAATATAGCAGGTGCAAATTCATTTCTGTGCAACAACAGTTATTTAATATATCCCATGACTGACCAGCTATGCAAAACCCACAGAGTTTTGTTAAAGTGCCATGGGTCAACAGCATAACAAAATATAAGGTGTAAATAGAAAAATTTCTTTTTTTCTTCTTTTTTTTTTAAAACAATAGTTCACTGAGAATCAGCAATAATAGAATATGCTGTATAAACTATTCTCTACAAAGGTCGATCAGCACTATGTACAATTGTTACATCGATACAAAAGAAGGCATACAAGTTATCCAAGTCGCTTTTTATGGCTGACGGGCCTATGCATTGCGTATGTGTAACAACCAAAGCTTCTGAGCCTCTATTGCTGGAAACAAATCACAAGGTTTTCAGGCAAATGGGGAAGAAAAAGAACTAGGAGTGAATGCTACGCTAAGAATGCATTATAGGCTGGTCCAGTTTGTATCCACTTTTTCCCAAATGTTTACTTCCATTTCACTTTGCAGGCTAAAATTTTCAATACATTTAATTAAATAATGATTCTTTGATGATGAAAGAACACCACGGGATTTTACTTCGTGCTTAACTTTCCTGAAATGCTGTCAGGTGTAAGCCAGTTGAAAACAAAATTTAAGCAGCATTCAAAGGACAGGCTCTATAATTCAGCTTTCCAATTAAAAGATGCATGGAAACAGCTAAAGCTTCCTAAAACTACAAAATTGCTCCTTCAGTCACTGATTAGCATTATTTCTCAGAAGCAACCACTGAATCTCACAACCACTGTTTTCCCTCAACAACTAGAAATAGCAGTTCATTGATTACAGAGGATGACTTTGTTACTGAGATTTTTAAAATCCTGCAGTTTTATAACTCAAAATAAATTAAAAAAAAATCAACGTAGTACTGCTCCTAAAACTGAACAAGACAAAAATTGTGCAAAAATAACAAAGATATGTACACATTTTTCAGTCTGAAGAAATGTACAATAAAAACATAATTCAAAGAACATTTTAAAAATATAAACATTGCTTAAACTTTCCTAAGTTTCATACTGTTTCTGAAACTATACCGGTCAGTTAGCTCTGAAGTATAGCAAAACATAAATTATTACAAAATTAACACTATAAAAATTTATTTTAAGAATATTTCTAAACTTTTTTTTCAAAGGGTCTAACCTTGTTTATAATTGCTTAAACATTTTTAGTCTTAAAATTTGCCTTAAGCCTTCTTTTTTTAAAAAAGAAAGTAGTAATAATCTCCCTATTTGCAGTCTCTCGCCTTTCCCCAAGATGTAAATAAACCAGCATATAAGTGCACTTTTAACACTGTAGAAATAAAAATTAACTCCTCTGTACTATTGTTCCAGTACCTAGTATTGGCTTCCTGATTATAAAATCTATATTTATTAAAAAATTATTCAGTAATCCTATAAGAAACACTGTCAGTGCAATTCTATTAATGCAAGCCAATCTGCTCAACTCCTGTCCTCACAAACCCAAACTGCTCACTGAAGTTATCAAGTGCTGTGTTCTTAAGGGTCTGGAAATCCCCCAAGATATGGGGACTTTACACACTGAGCCCCTGATAACTGTAATTACAGTTTGGTGCAAAATTCTGCTATGCATTGATTGAAGTATAGATTCCTTAAGAGCCTGATCCTGGAAGAGGCTGAACACTCAGAATTCCCACTGAAATTATTAAATGCTGTAGGTACAGAGCACCAATCAGGATTAGTCCCTAAAGTTGCAGTGCCCCAGCTGTTTGCAAATTACTAAGAAATGCACTCAATTTTTATCCATAGGACAAGCTTAAATACAGAATTACTGTAATTTTTATTTAATGAAAAAATTTGGAGATCCTTTAAATAAATTCAAATCATGATCTGGATTTTTTTTTTTTGGAATGCCCATTGTGTTCTGGTAAGGAAACAAAGGGAGCATTGCAACGCTAACAGCTTTAAAAGGCATGAAACATAACCAAGCAGAACGCACAGATCAGTGGCAAATACAAGTGGAAAAACTAAACAAATCACTATTACTGTTTTCTGTAAATTTAATTCTCTTTAAAACCACAAATTCATAAGATTAAATCCATCTGCAGGATATTAGAAAAGAAAAACCCTGTGGAGTAGGGCTGCTGAGAGCTAGAGATTATAGGCTGGTTCCTTTTCCTTGTTATGGAAGAGTCCTTATTCTACCAGTCCGGTTTGATGTCTTCTAAAAGAGAAACCAGAGCCAGGTTCAAAATCACACAATGTCTTTTGGTATAAAACACTTCAATAATGTCTGTGGCTGACAGTACTCAAAGCAGGAATTTATTTCAAGTCCCTGAACTAAATTTCCTCCCTGTTTACTGACTACATTAGACCTTTAAGAAAAGGAACTGCTTTGAATAAACAGCATATTTCCTTTCGGAATGGTCTGATTTTAGTAAGCTTTGGTGATCTCATGTTCATTAACTTGGTTATCATTACAAATAAAGAGCAGCAATTAGACGACAACTCTGAAGACTCTTTTCCTCTACACAGCATGTTTTCATGCACAAGGAATCCTCACACAGCATACACGTTGTCACCTTCCCTTAATAAAATGATTTAGTTACTCAGTATTTAAAAATCACCGCATACTGAGGTCTTGAAGTGTTAACACTTTTCAGGCACCTAAAAGCACTATGAAGACAAAAACACTTGATTAGTTAAAAACCTAGAACAAGGATAAAATCTGGAGAAAACAAACTTTTAATACAAACAGGCACAAATAATTTGACTGTAAAACTATCATTCCATTAATTTTTGTTAAAGACCCAGTAGTTTTTGTAGGGAAAAGTAGTATTTCTTTTACTAAAGCAACAATAGTTGGAAAAACAGGCACGCTTTTATGTATACAATCCCTAGTTCAGGTCTCAAAGAGAGGCAACAATATTCATATTAAACATTAATTGAGAAGAATCCATTTGAATTTAGCCTGATGGAGTTTAATGCAATGGAAGAGAACTGACAGGCCCACAACAGTTCTCTTCATGATCCACCAGTCCCACAGGAGTACCTGAGTGAAGTTCAATACATGGAGCAAGTGACCAAAAGGAACTACTCCTGTGACATCAAAACAACGACAGGCCACCTTCAGCTCACAACTCAATAATGAGAAACACTCAGTTACGGGTGGCAGGTGACTTTCACAGCACTGCCGTGTGTCCCCTCTCTCTGACCGGCTGCTTTGGGAAGGCCAGCGGGAAGCTCTCCCACTCAGACTGTGTGTGGGCAGTCACAGGTGCAAACAAGACTGGGTTTATGGCCCAACACAATTTTCCAAATGCCACATTCTCACCCAGCCACTCAATCCTGTGATGAGTTATGGACTCCTCTCCCTTCTCTTGAGAACAACAATCTTCTCCTCCCTTTGGCTCCCCCTCTGTACCAGCAGACAGCCCCGACAGGTTGCCTGGCCAGGGAACACAGCGGAGGCAGTCCAGAGGAACTGCTCCATATGCACATTTAGCTCGGCAGCTGCAACTCTGCTTCCAATTGCATTGTTAGAAGTCTGTTGTGATGTATTCATGAAAACTTGCCAGATTTTTCCAACTATAAACCCTGGTGTATAGCAGAGACTGTCTCTGCCTATAGACCTTGCTTCATTTGGACTCCCTGATTATCATGGTTATAGCAACTCTAACATTCAATGCAAGAGAGCTCAGTTTCCACAGTAGTATCTTTACTGACACAGCATACACTTGTAGATCCACTTATTGTTATCTAATTATTAACACGTTTATAATGAAACATTACAGCATAGTTTAAGTCAGAAATTTTATTTAGAGACTATTCAATTGCTAGATTGGAGATGAAAGCTGCCAACAAAGCAGCTCAGATTTGACAGTGACAAGCATTTATTAAATAGGGAGTCATTATTCATGGTTCCAAATACTAAAATCCCGTGTAAGTTTTAAAAAAAAGTTTAATAAAACTTAGTATCAACTTGATTTTTTTTGGTATGTGTACTTTGAGCTCCACATTCAACTACCAAACTGACAAAAACGTATTTTTAAAAATGTAAAGTTTGTGAGGCTTAAAACAAGCTAACACTTCTATTTTTGATAAAGTTATGAAAACAGGCAGCTGAAAAGCTCTGCAATAGTCTCAGTTTACATAGGGCTGACACAAAATTAATGTTTTGTACTCTTAGGTTTTCCCCATGGGATCTAGGCAACTGATCCCAACCAGTTCTGCTCCTTGGATAGTGTGTATGTTATACTAACACAGGAGCGAGACGTTAAAACAAAAACAGCTTTGCACTTCAGAACAGTTTGTCACTGGCAGTTGCAAGACCGTGTCTCACACAGGAAAATGCCACTCCCTAGAAGTATGAAGAAACTTTCCACTTTTTTATCCCTTCAGAGTAGCTCTTCCATACATATATTGCTTTGCACTCAGCGAGAGAAAAAAAAAATTATTGTTTGGCAGTTCATCTCAAGATGTGAGCAATTCAGACTATTTTGAATGGGCATACAGTGGTGGGTTATCATTACTACAATCATTACTATTCTTTTGCTGTGTCTACACAGCAGAAACTAAGCAGCACAACCATTTGGAATAACTACTCATGCGTAATTTCACCAGAATACATAACAGAATTCTAAGACACTGGCTGTACAGAAAAATCCTCTGGATTATTTGTGGCTATACCTTGCTGAGGTGGGAAACCTTTTCACACTAAAGAACTTGATATTAAATTCTTGATAAAGTACTCCATTTGGAGAGTCAAATAGTAGGGGCCATATTAAAACAAACTAGTGTATCAGTTCTCCAGACAGATGAGGGCTGGATCACAGCTCAAGGACCTGTTCTCACAAAAAAGCTGAGTTACAGCATTTATTATCATTATCCAACTCTTAGACTAAGAAGAACTCACATTACCTGTGAGTTAGTTATGCTTTCAGATTAGTTTCTGTGAATAGTCAAGCGCCTTGTCTTCTCTGTCCTGCTTCTGTTCTCTCTTTGCTGCTTCACTTCTGGCCTATTTTTACATGCTGTCCCTCCTGTGCTAGTTTGGGGACTCTGCTGTGCCATCTTGCTCAGCAGAAGTTGGATAGAAAAACCAACAGAGAGCTGCTACTGCTGGGTCTCTATCACCAAAGCAACAGCCAGTGAGCAGAACATGAGCCAACCTGAGCTGTAATACAGGTGGTGAAAATCAAGCAAAAAACTTGTAAATCATAATTCTTGGAGGGAAAAATAGCTGGAAAAAAATTTCATGAGAGGAGAAATCTAGTATTAGTTCACTGAAAGGCAGTTTCTATAAAGAACTGTATTCATAAAGAAACTGTATTTTAAGGTTTTAGAGTATAAATGTTTCAAAACTGCTTACAGACTACTTAAGTACACTTTTTAAAGTAACTTACTTGTCTGTTGTGTACTGGGTTTGATGTACTCGAAGGACTGGATTGTGACAAAGCTACACTGCTATTTTTTCCAATCTGAAAAACATTAATTGAGCAGCATTGAGAGGCATATTTGTCAGTTGAATGCAGATGCTGGTAATGGCCTTCCCTTTCCTATGTAACGTGGTACTAACCACGCTGCATTTGGAACACAGGTATTTTGCTATTGCAAAAGATACACTTCAGATAGAATCATCATTGTCTCTTAGAGCCTGTATACTTTAAATGGTCTTAAAAGGCACATAAATACTATTACAAGTCAGAAAACAACATACAAACCAGTTGCTGAGGGAATATAAACTGTAACCCCCCACCTCTCTAGACTGAAATACTGGTTTCGCTTGTTACTGGAGTCACTTAGAGCAGCTATTCAGAGAGCACAGAGTGCTTGAGGTCATGGGATCCTCCCCAGGAGACCTTCCCCACTCCTGGGGAGCTTAAACCAAGTGGCCAAGCACCAGAGCTTGCCCTAAGTTATTCTATTTTCTTCCATATATCATTGCCCAATAAAGCAAATATTAATCACAAGAACCAAACTCCAGAGGTTCAAACTTACATTTGTATCCATTTCCTGCATCAGAGAATTTCTTTGGGAATGAGTGTAAATTGTACTATACATCCATATATTTTAAAAGTACTTAGTTATAACATTGCAATATTCAATCTGCTTATTTCAATGTTTTTGAGTTGACAGTACTCTGCAAGAGCAGCCTGTCATAGGTTTTTCTATAATGACCTATAAACACGGTGTAGATATTTCTGTTGCGATACAAAAAGGGACACAGCTGCTGAGTCAGAGGAGTAGTTCCTCAGGGGTTACAAGACTGATAAAAATTAACCACGGACACCTGTCTGCAAATGGCAAATGACTGGAGTGTGAATAGTTGTTTACAAAGTCATAGGACTTTAAGTAACATCTCTTTAATCCTTTGATGGAGAAGTAGCAAGGACCTGTGCTCTGAACAGTGAGAAATGCATTAGCCAGTCTCTTACTGACTTGGTGGGGCTATGGCATTGCTGGCAGGGCCTTCACAAGAGCAGCTTTCTCCTTCCCTTCTGCAGCATTGTTTGTTATTTTGCCATTTCACACAGACAGTGAAAGGTAGCCTCCCTCTTCCCCTCCACATTTGCCATTTCTCACAGAGATTGTTTGAAACAGTGTTCTCTATTTACATTCTATCCAGAATAAATGTTTAAAGTTTTTATTTACGGCCAGTTTTGAAGGTGCTGCCATGGTGCATGAAGATTAAAAGAATGGGCCTTTGCCTGTCCTGCTCCTTTCAGCTTGTTGCTTTGCCTGCCACAGCTGTTCTCTAGAAGATAACATTCTTCAACATACAAATCTTGACTAAAGATACACAACCTTGTATCTTTCCTAGCCATTGAGAGCATCAGGACACGCCTGCAAGACTTTCTTCTCTACATACACCCTTACAAGTGTTCATAAAACCCTTCATAATAAATACATGTCCTCCTTTTAAACGGAGAAACAGTCCAGTCACAAAGAGAAATAGTCACAGGTACAGCACTCTGAAAAGAAAGGTTCCAAGATGTCTTGGGTCTTTAATGATAGGAAACACAATTTCAAAAGTATTAGTGTGAGGCCAAAACTCAAATTTTTTTTTTCCAGTCTTCTTTAAAAATAGTGTACTTCAAAGCCCAATGGTTAACAGTTTCAGTTTCTATCCATCCAGTCAAGAGTTGAATTAAGCAAGAAAATTATACCTGAGCCTATCACCCTTTGCTTGATCTTTTTTTCTGCGTCCTTAGTCTCTTTAATTTGCCCTATTACATCAAGGAACAGGAGTAAGATTTTAAGCAATGCCATTTTTTTGGATGTGATTTTTACTGCAATTGCATTTCTAGAACACAGCAAACCAAACAGCACAGCTTAAAAGGGAATTTAAGTATTGCATTTTCCAGAGTTTTAATAAACACATGTAGAGTACGTAATATTATTTGACCCATATGCTTAAATGGGTATAAATTCCATTTATTCTCTATTGCATACAGTATCCTTGTCACAAAGACAATTAGCTGCCAGCCAGACTTCTGAAATACAATTAACTCCATTTTACCTCCTGTTTTTGATTACTGCTGTAGCTCCAAAAACCAGCAGTGTAAGAGGAAAGTGTGACCAACTTTTACATATATACATACACATATATGCATGTATACATATATATATATATGTATGTATGCACCTGGGCATACATATATTTATATATACTAAAAACATGTTTAAATATCTATATTGTAACATTCATTACAAATATTTAACCTCTTACTTAAGGAAAAAATATTAGTCAGAATTACATTTTTACAAATATTCAGGAAAGATCCCTGATTGATTCCTTGTGGTTTATTTACTTCTATTACTATGCAACATGATGAAATACATCACAAATTGAAACAGGAATGACACACAGGAACAGATATGATCCCTAGGGGGCTCAGAATTTGAACTCAGAACCTCCTGCATGGAGCTGTAAGAGTTCCTCACACTGCACCAGCTACAGATACAGTCTATGTCCTGTGAAAAGATGATACAATCCATTTCCTATTACCCATGTCTGTACTTACTTTTTCTTTCCATTTGACACCATATATCTCAGGGCAATTGAATCTTTCCGGGCACACATGTTTCAAAATTCAGATTGTGTGACAGAAGGAAGAGTTTACAGCATCCTCTGCTGACTTCAGTTACTTGAAGATCAGTTCTGATTGCAGGACACATTTAGGAGGCTTACAATAGAAAGACAATGCCACTACTCATTTTAAAAAGCCAAACATGTCATCTCTGTTGCACCTCTGCTGGAAGTAGGAAAGAGAAAATATACCTGCTAGGCCATTCTTTGAGACCTTCATTCTGTCTCCTGTACTGGCTTTAGGATTCATTTATTCCTTTCTTCCTCTCCCATTTCTGCCATATTACTTATGGACTGCTTTGCCCTTACCATCTTCTTTTCCAAATTCCACTTGTTTTTATGTGCAATATCCTTAGGAAATGAGTTTCACAAACAACAACAAAAAATTCCTAAGCTACCTTCTCTGGATTCTCTGAGGTATCCTATTTTCTATGGCTTTGTCTTCCAGACGCCAGGGCCAAGCGCTGTTTTGTGTGCACTGCATAGCACTGGACACAGTAGCAGAATGAAACAGTCGATCACTATAAAGATCATTTATTGGCAGTTTTCCCACCAGGTCTTACTTCACATAGACTTTTGTCCTTTTATATAGCACCACTGAAAAGAGAAGCCAAAGCTCTGTTGCTATCAACGAAGCAAGCATGTGTTATCTCTTGCACTGACTTCAATATTGTACACACTAAAAGAGAGAACCAAATGCCCACTAAAGGTCATCTGGTCAAGATTTTAATTTCTTAATTTTTCCAGTTTCAAACAGGAAGCAACATTTGAGGTGAGGCACTTCTGACTCTCCCTGGGAGAAAGGTAGATGTATTTTACAGAACAGAAATTAAGAGACTTGCATAACATTAGGAAATGAACCAGCAACAAGTTTGGGAAAAGAAATAAACAGAAATTCTGACTCTCATCTTCCTGTTTCAATAACACAATTTATTTCAGAGAGATGAGAATTAAGAAAATTTTTTTTCCTAAAAAATATTAATCCATTCTGGGCATTCAATTTTACTTTCAGAGATACAAATAGCTACTTTAATAATTGAATAAAAAAATCTCATAAAAATATTTTGAGAAAGTATATATATATATTTAGTTTTTTAGCTGTAAAAACATCTTTCTATATCTCATACAAAACAAATACAAATATGTTTCTGTATTAACCTAGAATGTAAGTTGTGTAATGAAAATCAATCTGAAGCAATTATGATATTTTCTTTTCAGAATGCATGGAATATTTCAAGGAAGTCAGACATGATCTGCAAAAAAATAACTGGAAGAGTCCCTTACCTGCCGAGAGATGGAGCTGCTTGTAGGATCTGGCACCGCAGAAATAAGGTTGGCAGTGCTCTTTCTATGAACACTATTCATACCAGGCATTTTAGTGATTTTACAGGCTTTGCTACTAGAACTAGAGTTTTTACGTTTTTTTCCTTCTGATTTGTCAAAAGAAAGGGGTAGAGAAGACACTGCATTATGTGCTCCCAGGGAGTGGTCCCCTGAGTGGTGCACAAGAGAAGATACAGATAGATTAGAAGAGTCAATACTGCTCACTACCATGCTCATGTGTTTCACTGAGTCTGTTGAACTACTTGACAATGAAGTCCGTCCTGAGGGCTCCGATTTGGCACTGAGTGGGCTTGTTCCATTATTAGTATTGTGCACAGACACACTGTTATAGGAGGATGTTGCCTGATAGGAGTTCAATGTCGAACTGGGGTTCAGGACACAGTTCTTTTTGTGAGACCCTGAAAATGAAGATGAGGAAGATGTCTGCAAAGATAATGAGGACGATGATGATGATGACGACTGCGGCTTTTTCTTTTTGTTACTTGAAGACTCATCACTCCGAGATGACAGGTCTTTCACTTTTGAGGATTTGCTGGTTTTTGTTTTGGATGGCTTGTGGGATGGGGAGGGGATGACTGCTGGCACTGGTGACACAGCTGATGGCGCCTTAAAAGTTGAGTCCATGATACTTAGGCTTGCAGCCACGTGAGGAAAAGCCGTGGTGTGTGACATAATGGAATTCGTCTCTGCCGTTGTCACAAAGGCTGCATTTGATAACATGGCTGATGTCATTATATAAGAAGAAGTGATTCTTGAACTGATAGGTGTTGAAGGAATATACATGGCACTGGGGTTGCTGAAGGGCTGTAAGACTGATGCTGGAAAAGGAGTGGAGACATGTGCTGCTGGAGAAGGCATGGGACTATCTGCCGCAGGAGGAATTTTCCTAAGCAGAAAAGGAGAAAAAAAAAAGAAGATGGCATTTAGATATATAGAAAATCCAACCAAACAGCGCAGACAGGAAATCATTTCCATGAAGGACAACTAATTCAAAAAGGCAAACCTACTTCATTATAATTTTGATTCCTATTCTATTCTACCAATCACATACAGCAATTAAGTGCACAGTATTGCCATTTAAACACATTATTACAAATTTAATTTCCTTTTTCCCCCTCTTATTTTACCAAACAATTAAAAAATGCAAATAAAACATCTGACAGTGGCACCTGTTTCATTAATTGCATATGTTTTGCTTCAAAGTTAAAGCTGGGAAACAGTTTCAATATCAAACTAAACTCATAGGTTAGATTTCATTAAGGTAGTAAATGAGCCAGTGTGGGCAGTTGTGAGCACTTAATCATTGAGTTAAAGAGGAAAGCTCATGCCTTTCCAAATACAGTGCTATTCCCAACAGCTCATTTGAGAGCTGGTTAGATGGGATTAAACAGGTAAATTATTGATTAATTTTCACTGATATTGAAAAATGGACAAAATATTAAACAGAGCTTGATAAGCTAAATACTCTTCTGAGAAGAAAATCTAATAATGTTACCTGTAAAATTAGTAGAATGTATTCAAATTCCTTTCCATTCAGCCATCATCTATTATTTTATCTAGTGTGCTGTTATCGAAGTACCAGACCTTCATAGTGTCTCTTGGAAAATTATTATGTGAGCTTTTCCCATTATTTAGATTTAAATTTAATTCACAGTTTAATCCTATTTCTCTTTGCTAAGAAGCTGTGCAGCCCCATAACTCTGTCCTTGTTATCCTCACAACTGATGCCTTTTCCATTTTTAAAGGCTTACTCTTGCCCTCACAGAAGTACGATAAAAGAGCAGCCCTGGGTGTGCTGTTTTATCATAAATCAAATCCTAATTACAAGTGTTCTCTCCAGGTATTCCTCCTATGGAGACTGTTGGACAGAACGCTGTTTATGGCACAATTATATAAGGGATTACATACAGTCCACGCCACCAGAAATGAGGAAGTCCTACTGCCTGCCACTTGCAATGCAAACAAAGCTGCTCACCAGAGCCATTCCTCAGGTTACTTTTAAAGAAAGGCCGACAATTCCTACCCACCTTTGCAAAGTACTTTGAGAACTAGGGATAAAAGTACTTCATTAATGCTACAGTTCTGAAAACACAGCCCTGCATCCCTGTACCTCTGGCCACAGCTGCAGAGCTATAGAATGGCAGCCTCACACCCAGCCCTGCTTGGGCAGCACAGGAAAAGGTCAGTCCAGAGGAGGGTTGAGGACAGCAGAGGTTAGGCACTGTCAGCTTCCTGTGTTACACAGACAAGTGAATATGGCTGGAATTCATTAAAATATTAGAGATTACATAAACAGCTAGAATTTGGGAAAATGTTTAAAATCAGATTTAGTCAGAGCAAGATAAGGCCTGTTTACTTCAGGTATCAAATAACTGCTACAGAGGTTATTTTTGTTTTCATTGATAGTAGCGGCACTAGTTTGTACTAGTAGTGATATGTTTTGTCAGATGCCCAAGCATCTTTTCTCCTGACAAACAAAGCCAATAGATAACAATTTTTAATCTTCCTATTTAAGGAAACTAAAATATTTTTATTTGTGGAAGGTGACAGACACTAGTTTAAAATTTACAAAGCAGATCGAGCATGACCAGTCTCTAAACAGACATGAAACTGGCCCTTCTATGGCAGAACCAACCATTTCCAAATTGTATATCCTAGCACAGTGGCACTGTTATCATTAAGTTACCAGGTTAGTCAGACAAGCCAAGCTTTAGTGCTTAAAAATATATTTAAATAGAAATCAAACCTTGTTTATCTAATGGCTGGCATCCAATGAATATAACACAGTCCTGATAATAAACAGTGACATGAAACACTGCACTTTAGTGTCATTACATTGGAAGAAGAATGCATATTCTGTAGCAAAAGCTCAATCCCCCAAAAGCTCAATCCTATCTGCAGATGCCATGAACTTTTAATTTTTATTTTAAAAAAAGAATTAACATCTATTTTAGAAGTGCAGTCTATTTCAATGTATCTGTGTAGTCAAAGCCTATAGTGCTTGGAAGCTGCATGTGTGATACAGAGGTGCTTCGACAGTGAGTAATAATCAGAATTTTAAGATCCCAAAGGCAGTAAGGGCACTATGGACTAAAACCCTATCATAGTCCATCTTACGCACAGAAAAATGTGCACTGGTTCCTTATCTTACAACTCATGAGTCTTACACAGCAAAGCCTGAATGGGTGATATAGGGGCATGACAAAGGCATGAAATTCTAAGCAGAAATCTGGATTCCTAGGGACTAAAAAGAGTTCTAAATCTGGTAAAAATGTACATCAGACTAGGAGATTTTTCTGTTGGGCTATATATTCCTTAACAGTGAAGAGAAGATTTGTACGCATATTACTGCTATACCTTAATACAGAGGTAATTTTACAAACACTGGCCATGGAATGTTTAATTTAGAATTTTTACAGAATTAAAAGTGTTAAATTACCCACCAACTGTAAAAATCCCACTTACTTCCACATCTGTGAGTTCAAGTGTTTTTCTACCATGGAGTTCAGTGCGAATCGAAAATGGTCCCATCTTCTGTCAAAGACATAGTACCCTCTTCCCATTAAGCGACTGCCATATGAACAGAACTGAAAGAAAAGGTATTTCAATGTTGCTTATAAAAATGTATTTCTGCATTACGAAAAATACATTGATAGATCAAGGAATGCCATTGTAATTTGTATCATGCATAAAAACTTCTTTTAAAAGGTGGTCTTCACTACTTGCAGCATAAATACTTTTTTTTCACAAATTATGAAATATGTGCATAATATTTCAGCTTAGTGTAAAGTATATTTCATACTTCATTAACAAAGCAGTGCCAGAGAAAGAATGTAACTGCAGAGGTACTGTTAAACAAAAAATTCTTACTGCCTCAGAAAGACAAGTTACATTGTTCTGTGCATCTTAAATCTCATAACTGCATGACAGCAAAAAAAATATAACCAAAGAGGAAAAAAGTGCAATGGGAGCATCTTTAGTATCTACCTAATAAACAAACCACTGACATTTCAGCAAAAAAGTAAATTATCATCCATGGCATCGGTGCTACAACAGAACACGGGATGAAAGTGTGTGAAAATCAACTGGAGGAATAGTAAATATTTTGAGAATTCTGCAGAGCTCAGTACTTGTACCACTTCCTCCTGAGAACTTCCTGAAAAGTCCTACTACACTGAAATGTTACAATCATGAATCTGCTCTTGCTTCAGTTCAGTCTTACTGACCCACACGATGCAGAGAACTGCCATAAACTACCTATTTGTAGGAGAGAAACCTGTTACAAATCATCCACAAAAAACAAGACAGCTCTCCATCACACAAGAGACCCAGTCACACAAATTCTGGCTGACAGAAGCACAGATGGGGTAGAAAATCATCCATTCAAAGTACTTTTCAGTTTAATGGACAGCAAGTGGTGACTGCAACTGTTCATCTTAAGTCTGTTTCATGACAAGGTTAAACAGGTTAATTTAAAACCACCACCTAAGCTGACAAACTAGCCTCACCTCCCAGTGAGCTACCACTAACATCAGGTACCAATGAGAGGCAATTTAAGTAGCTACCGACTTTCCCCGGATCAATTATTTCCACCTGGCCAGGAGAGGGACTTTGTAAGGAAAACAGTCTACTTGAATATGAAATTCAGCAATTTATCATGAACTGAGCTGGAGGTGATTTACACCATCTTTTCTGACTTCACACTGATACGGACTAAGAACAGTTTCACTAGCAGTAACTGCTTCAGTTGAGACATGCTAACATTTCAGAGAACAGATGAGGCAGTGGGTTTGCCTTGAAACAGAACTGGGGTCCTAAACCAAAATGGCTATTGACAGCTATGCCTCACTGCTGAGGAGGCATGTACAAGAACTGGATGCACTTAGATTAATTTTTAAATTGTGTGGGCACATGCAGTGAACCTTTAGTTTTTAATTCATAGAGAAGCAGTCAGCAAAACCCAAAACCAAAGTAGCATACAAGTGTATCAAGGAAACAGGAGGTTCCTGCATATCATAGTATTATGTGGATGACAGTAATTCACATTTTCGCTGTAAGAACCAAATACAGGATTTCATCTGACAGTCATTTAATGTTCAGGTCATACTTTTTCCTGGTGTCTGACAGTAACAAATTCTCCTTTGCTCTAGGAATACAAACAATGCTACCAGCTATCACAATGTTTGTTTTATTCTGCATATCATATAGAAAACAAGTAAGTGTATTCCTTGGCTCAACTTTTACGAGAACCAACTCCTAAGAAGTTCAAGAGTTCTTCCATTGCTTCTTGGACTGAACAGTGTAAACAAATTCACACTGCAGAGATAATACCACAAAGCAGCTTTTACTACTTACAATGAAATTTCTCACTAACACAGGAGAAAGACAAAACTAGCTGCTTAAACACATACTTAAGCCACCACCAGAGCTTTCCCATTTGGAGATGAATGAAGCAATAGTTTCTAAGCCCACATACACTCACATAAATGCCACTTAATTACTGCTTTAAACCAAGCTACAACAATGAATGGAGCACTGTACTAGCCTTCTGCCATCAACTGCAAGGTACAGTTTAGTAAGAACTATATCCAATTTGAGGTCTACAGAGGGGACGATCTAAAAGTAGAACTTCTTATTTTCTGCTGCCCACCTTGTCCTACATCAATTTATCCTGTGTACTGACAAGTCTTCTCCTCCTACCTTACCGTATCCTTACAATTTTCTGTTAAATGTTTTTTTTTCTTTAGAACAGTTTTCAGAATGTAAGGTCTTCATTCCTTACCATTTTATTAAATTACTTATTTGTTCTCCGCTCTCTAATTATGCAAGAACAATGACAAAGCATGCCAGAGGCTCACACATACCCCAAGAGGTCTGGGATGGTGTCCAGAAAAATGACAGTCTAATTTCTCAGATTCTTCAGCTCCATCCGCTTCTCCTTCATCACTGGACAATCTGCTTGTGATATCTCCTCCCATGGAAGGCAGTGGAAGTTCTGGTACGTACCCACTGTGGTTTGAAGAACTGTTGCTGTTTATGCTATTTGCAGATGAAGGTCTAGAAGGAGAATATATTTAAACCATCAGCATTCAAAGGCTCTACAAACCTACCTGCTGGCATCAAGCATCAAAGTAAATGATGCCAGAAATGATCAGTGTAAAGGACAGTAAAAGATACTGAATAGCTGATATTCGGTCTTGTCACAAATATATTGTGGGGTTGTCATCAAGTTAATGTCAGCAGAAGTACCCTTCTACCATATGAAATTTTATATTTGTCATTAATTTGGATTTCAGATCTTGAGAGAGGCAAAGTATATTTAAAACACAAATAAAAATCAGATGTATAAAATCTTCTTACACTGAACCATTACTGTGCTACTTGATTAACCTAAAGGGTCCAATTATGAAATTATATTTCATATCAAAATCCTACTAAAATTAGTGTACTAAATATAAGAGTGTTTAGCTGACACCCTCTAGAGCTAGATTAGTGAGTGAAGTAACTGGGAGAACCCCTCACAGCATGCAGGTTTGCTTTACCGTTGTCTAAAATGCAATAAAACAAAGTAGGAATGTCTTTGCACCACAGGATGTGATGGTGCCTTGCCTTTCAAAATTAGTTTGAAAACAGATTAGATTAGAAGTAGGAGTGGAAAAGGTTCTGAATTGGAGTCTGTACAACCAAGTATGTATGGAGAGCTCTGAGGCTGGAGGAGAGGTCCACACTGGGCAAAATCTGCAGATGATCTTCTTCAGTCTCCTGAATTCCCACTCTCAGGACAGAGCAGACCCTGAGCCTGTGGACAGGAGCCCTCTCCTGACCTGTGCAGGGATTGCTCACCGATGGCATCAGCATCAGGAAAAAGGCTGCAGCTGCTGCCGCAGGGGATGGACTGTGCGAGCGTTCCGCAGCCCCGGGAGGGCTCGCCTGGGTCACGCTGAGCCACCCCAGTGACCCCAGCGAGCTGTGCCTGGGCAGCAGCACGGCCAGAGCCTTGCTGGCCCCACAGAGAGGCAGCAAGGCTGCCATGGCTGCTCTAAAACCAGACAGGACAACCCAAGAGAGGCACTGCTGCAAAAACATAAATGTAGGCTCTACAAACACAGCGTATGACTGCGAAAATCCTTCTCCTCGAGTGCTACTACCTCTGCAATTTCTGCAGCTGACACTCACGGACTTGCACTCCAGTTTTGCTGCTTTGACTGTAAACCTACTAAACCCCACTTCTACCTTTCTGTCTGTGCTCCTCTCTCTGGAAGGACTGTGTAAGGTCACTGCTTTTCCAAGACTTAGGCAGAGAAGCAGCAATTCTGTAGGTATTCTTTCATTGTCTTTTCAGTCAAACCCTGCAAGGCCTACCTCTGCCAATGTAGGAATAAAACTTCATTAGAGCTTAGTAACCACACAGAAAACATTGGAAACACCTGTCTCTGTAAGATCTGAGATAGCAAACACAAGAAACATCTCTCTGAAATAGGGACTATCATAGTAAAGTCCCAAAATGAGCACCCAATCCAGACCAAGGTTTCTGCAAAGAAATGAATGATGAATATAAATATGATACAAAGCCAACTAGTTTAGCTCTATGCACTCCAGCCAAAATTAGTACCAAAAAATCCCACAAATAAACAAAACATATGGGAAGTTTTCCAGAGGATAATTAGAATTCAGTAGATCAAATACCTCACACTGTTTTTTGCAAAAGGATGCCTTCAGAAGTTTGCATGGTCCTTATGAAGACTGTTTTTGTCCTTTCTAAGAAAAATCTTCAAAACAAGGGAAGACATGCTACGGACAATTTAATATCAATAGTTTAAAATCAACATTAAATTACACCTTTTTTTACAATAATTCCATTGATGTAATTGGCAAAGTATTTCTGGAGAAAAATTCTACATACATGTGCAGAATCCTACCACTAATACCTACAATGATTGATGTAAACAGACTTTTATTCTCAATTGTGACCAAATGACTTGAATATAACCTTTCCTAATTATTACTGACCATTTAAGCCAAAAAATGCAGTTAGTCTGTGATTCTGAGCCAAAGGTGGACACTATTCCTTTCCTCGTTTCCACTCAGATCACAGGCTACCGTGGACAGAGTTAGGTTAACATAAGCTAGCAGAAATTCTTATATTAATATGTTTTATTGTGCAATAGCCTAAAGAAGTATCAAATGCTTATAAAATGAGCTGTACGAAAGACTAAGAAATTTCTTGCAGCACCTTCAGAATACAATATTCCACACTGGAGAACTGCTTACCTTGGAAGTACAGAATTTGGTGGTCTAGATTTTGCAGGAGATGTTACTTTAGATTCTTGCCCAGAGTTCACTGAGGATCCTGACAGAGAGTCTTGTGCTGGTGTGGGCTGGCTCTGATAGCTTTCCCTTGCAGATGGTGGATGCTCTTTGTCTTTTGCGACTTCTTTTTCCCTGGATCGAGCTTTGTGTTCAGCTAGAAGGATGTCAAACTGTTTTTTACGGCCTGGAACTGCTCGTCGATGATTAAGTGAATGAGTCTAAAAATAGGGTGGTTAAAAAGCATTTGTGTGTGCATGACATTGTTTATGAGTCCTTTATACTTCTGATACACCACTACTCTAAAAGATAAAATCTACTTCAAACAACTTTAGCCACAGTTATGGAAATAAAGCTGCTATTCCACATTATCTTTGATAATTTATTAAGTCATTCTTAAGAAATGCCAACATCAAGGCTAAAATTACTTTTTGCAACAATTTTTATATAATAGAGACTATTGACTTACCTTTTTCAAGACGGAAAATAGAATTCCAGTAATTTTAAGATATTAAGAAAATTATTGTAGCTTTTAACTTACAATGAAAAACTGATTTCATTGGATTGAAAAACATGAATACATTTTAAAGCAAATTTAACTGATCATCTCTACTGACAGGCAGCACATACACATACAAATGTTCATTATTAATGTCTCACATTGCACCTACTTTTTGACACAAGAGTTATTACTATCATAAGGGCAGCCTCCAAGTAATTTATTATACAAAAATATGTTAATTTTTTTAAACTAAAAACTGACTACACTTCAACATTGTTGCACACATGAACCAAAACAGGAGCATTTAAAATAACACTTGGGCTTCTACATGAAATGCTTTTTGCATAATAAAATGACAAGGAAAAAATCTTTTTAGAAATATCAGTGGAATAATGCAGATGCTCTGATTCAAAGAAACAGAATTACACAAAAAAATTACCTGAAGACAGCGCCTGAATACCATACCCATTGTCTGTAAGACAGGAGCAGGTATGACCTCTCAAACTACTGTGGTAGGATTTAAACTATAACAAAGCATCTGATAGTTTATCTTCTAAGAAAAATACCTTGCAGGTGAGCGATCTTGTGCAAGGTTTCTTTGTTTCAGGATCCAGTACTCCACAGTGTTTATTTGGGTCAAATTCTCTTTCTGTTTGATGAGAGAATGAGAAAGGAGAAAAAAAGAGATTATTACAGAAGTTTTAACCAGAGTAGTTTATAATTTTTACCAGTTACAACTGAATTCAATCAGGCTCAACCTGAACCACTGATCCCAACCCCAGCATCCCATAACAGTGCTATGTGCGTCACTCATACAGTTGTGCATTTTTTTGTCCTTGCATGTTTTAAACCATTCAGAGCATGATTTCAGTCAAAGACTTCATGTAAATAAATCTGCTTACAGAGCTGTACTCAGCGGAGTGGCCCAGACAAAGGACCAAGCCAAATCTCTATGACTTCAATTGCTTCTCTAACTGTGGCTGCCTCCGAGGCCATGAAATATGGCAATTGCAAATCTGGCTCCTGAGCTGGGCTAAGACACAAATGGTATCAAAAGTGCTTTAAACAACATTTCTCTGACATACTTAGAAACTCTAGAAAACAATCCATGGTGTTTCCAAACTAAATAAAAGATTACTGGTGGCATTTTAAAAATAAAATTTATCTAAATCTGTCCCCTAAACCTGTATAAAAACAAACAAATAAATAAATAAATATATTTATATATATATGTTAGTTTGTATTTTCCTAAGTGAAGGGAGAGATGGAGTTTAAAATTTGCAGAGATAATGAAAAAAAGGCATTTATATGAGTTCTACTCATGATTAACATTAAAAATGCATTAATATTTAATATGCTGTATTTGCATATTTAATTTTCATTAATATTTTAGTATTTCTATACCACAGATAGCATCACCTCCTTTAGGTTATGTTAATGTAATTTTAGGGCTTGCACTAAGAGCCATAACAAAACTATGGATATACACTTTTTAGTTTATGCCACCAAAACTGTCTAGTATTACCTTCATACACCTTGACAAATTATGGTGTAATTGGCAGACTGGTTTTCTTTTTTTTGATAGGGGAATATAAACTATTTGCCAAATCCTATTCTAATATACAGTGGTTTTACATTCAGATATAATAAACATCCTGTACTCAAATACAACATTTAATCAGAGGATCTAAAAATTCTTTATAAACAAACAAGTGGGAGCTAAGAGGAAGACAGTGATTCACAGCTGTGTTACAATGTTATGACAGCATCACAGCAAGTAGAACAGCTGGAAGAAGAAAAGTAAGGACAAGTAGCTTATGTTAGACAGCAACTGTCATCCAGATATCACAGTTACTAGCAGTTTTATGTATTCTGCTGTATAGGCTTAAAAATGCTTATGCAAACATTAAATGGTTATGTTATTAACCTATTAACAGAGCCATACCAAAAAATGAGCTTGGCAAAACCAGCTGGCACAGATTTTTTCGTGAAATCTACAAAGGGACTGAAATACGTTATAAGTAGTTGTAGTTTCTTTGGCATTTACAACACAACAGGAACACAAAAGTAGCTGTGCATGACTCAATATAATAAATATTTTTTCTACTTAATAGATGAAAACACATGCTCATGAGCTAAAGGAGTTAGTCACTCCTGGGCTTTGAGTGCAAGATGCTCCTTTTACAATTTCCTGAATCACCCACCTAAAAACCTTCAATGCAAATTTTAAAAAAACAAACTAAAGAGACAATATGGACTAATAAATATTCCTTCAAATGAAAAGTCCTGAGGGCAATTATAAACCTATGGAACATGTTCTGAAAGTCACCAAGCAAGGACTGTTTTGGACCAACAGGGAAACAGACTTCAAAAATCAAAAAGTGCTTCAGATTGGTACTTGTGTGACCCATCCAAGACTTGCAGAACTGATTATAGCAAAGCCAGTTATTAGGAAAACATATACAGATAAAATCAACACAAGGAGTTATAAGAGGAAAGAGTAGAAGCCTCTGCCATTGACTGAAAAACAAAATAACATGCCTTCCCTCAGAAACAGAAAACGCTGAACAAAGGGAACCATTTTTCCTGGCTGAAGCATGTGTGGATGGTCCAGAGAAATCACAAACATCTAATTGCCAGCTACAGACATGCCTGGTTTGGGCAACACACTACATGAAACTTACCACCTTCTTATCAATAACAAAATGCAGCTTCTGACTACTGTGTTAGGAAATGTGGAGTGTGGCAACCCCCAGACCCCTGTGCACAGGCACAGCTTGAGAAAACTGTTTCTCTGGAATGGATTCCACTTCTTCGCGTTCAGTGGACAAAGTGAAGAGCATCTGTTACAACCTCACCGAAAGAAGAAGAAGGGTCAAAACTGAACTGTCACAAACTCCTGTTTGCCACACAACAGGTTGGTTTTTTTTTTGGTTTTTTTTTTGTAAGCTGGGCATTTGGACTCCTTAACCTCATCCCAGAGAGAACAAGAACTAAGGAAGACAAGGAAAAAAAAATTTTTTTTTGCAGCTTGTTACTAGGAAGCACTGATCCACTTATGCTGGGCAGCTACAGACTATCTTTTGTGGTTCCACAAGCTGTTTCCTCTCTCTCAACAAGGACAGTGCTCCTGAAAAGAGGGCAGGTTCATTCATCACTCAAACAACCACCGGCTCTCAGCAAAGAAAAAAACAAATTTCCATCACAGTCAGGGAAATGGTCTGAGAGCAGAGGTTGCAAAAAACGGAAGGAAACAGATGCAAACTGGCCAGACTTATTAGGGAGCTTCAAAAATTAACATCTGTACAGCTCCAGGGCAACCTAAATCCCCTAGCTGAGGGAAACCTAAATCCCCTAGCTGCAGTTTCATCCTCTTCATGTGAAACAATGAAATTATTTGGTATCTCCAATAATCATCTCATTGAGCTTCCAAGATCTTTTTCTCAGCCTTTGCACACTCCTGTATAATAATGGAGACGAATCCATCATAGTGACACACAATCTACAAGCAATTCATCTCCAGTGCTCTCAGGACTTCTACGACGTGCATCATCCCTAAATTATTGCGTTCCAGCATCAATACTCAAGGCAGTGCAAGTAAGACTGAACAGATCACAAATCTGATCATGACAGAGGAGCTGTAAAAAAGTCTCAGTTCTGCGTACTTGTTAACCATATAAAAGTAAACATATGCCTATCCAGCTGCTCAGTCAGTCCTGTGCAGAAATTTCCACCATGTTCCCTAGCCTAGAAGACACTGCAAGTCAGAGCTTAGAAGAAAGAACAGCGTCAGAGTCACCTCCACAGAAAAAGCCAGCAAGCTGAAGGAAGGCCCTACAGAACTGATTTTCTTTTATGAACACATTTCTGCAATCGTTTGTACAAAAATGTACAAGTAGCACCTACAGCCCTGCAGTGCTAGGTGGTGACATGAGGAATACCACTAACAGTTTCAATTGCTCAAGGAGGAATTCTGAATTGATTAGCTAAATTAGGCATCTAAAACATTTAAGGAAGTAACAGGTTAAAAGGAAGCAATATTCTAAATTAACTATAAAATATAGAGAGTTTTTATTACAATAATATATTGGATCTTAGAAAGTGAAATGTAAGGGTTAAAGCCTAATCTTAAACTACCTTCTTGTAATATTTTTTCATTTTGTGAAATGCTATAAATGAACAACGGTTCTGTTTTCTTATATGCCACCTTTAACTAGTTAAGGAAGCAATCAGTGTACTGAATCCTTTCAGGCAATGGCATTGTTCCATGCCCCACACAGCCCTAGCAAACACCTCACACTGGTCTGGAATCCAGCCACAGTAGCAGTACCATAGGCTAACTGCCAAATTTGAGAAAATGAAAAAAATAAACCTGATATTCAGGCAAAAAATAAAGCACACTCATTAACTGGAAATGAAAGCATTTAACTTGTACAACTTATACTCGTTCACAACTAGTGCACATTTAGAAATCATGTGAACTAACTGTGCCAAAGTGACGATCTAATGCGGATCATGCTGCCATTAGCAAAATTAGCCTTTCAGTACACACAAGAAGTTGTGTGCCCGAGTCACAAAGTACTGCCAGCTGATGAATAGACCCTGCACAGCTTCTGGAGCCGTAAACTTGAGTCAGTTACTTTTGCTTAAAAACAATCCATAAAATAAAAGCCCTCAAAACACTTTGTTTCCTCACATTCAGAGCAGAAACCCATTTTCAGCTTTTGGGAGTAAATTCTCTACTCTGTGCCCAACAGCTGGCACAGGTCACCCCTGGGGAATTACACAGAAAATAATTCTTCCTTCCAATGGATGACAACCTTCCTAACCGGGCCTCTGCCTTCCCACAATGTGGCATTCTGTGCTTTCTGGCAGGTTTGGACAGGGACCTACATCCTCAAAACTACCCTGCCTAAGGCCACCCAGGGCATTTCCCATTTAATGTCATTTCCTCAACTCCACTGCCCTGTGTTCCTGAGTAAGATCAAGATCTTTATGCTAGAAATGTTGCCATTCATATGTGAATTGCAGGGGGAGAGGGGTGAAGGGAAATTATGTCTTTTAACACTTCCCCCATCTCCTGTATCTCCTTAAGAATTTTCTTGTATCTAAAACCAAGAAAAAAGATTCTTTAAAAAATCATGACTTGGAGTATAAACCAACGTCTTAAACCTGTTCAACTGTTCACCTTGATCATGACTAAGCTAAAGTCACCCAACCAAGGCACATTTTCTTTTGTTGTAAACAGACCCAAATCCCATAATGATTTGAAGAATTCTTCTGCCTTTCTGTTTTAATGAATTTACTTTCTTAAAAATTTGTATTTGGCCTGTCAGCCAGTAATTTCAAGCTAAACAGAATGCGTACTTTGAAAACACTTTACACATGCTAAGAGTGTGAAAGCTTTCATTTTCATACATGCAAACCGGCATCTTACAGCAAAAAAAATCAAACCCAAACCAGCATTTCATTAGCTGCATTATGAGCTATAGAAACATTAACAAAGAAAGACAGACTACCACAAAAGGTGAACTACAACATCACTCACCTGAAAGTCTTTTGTAAGGCTTGTTACTGCTTTTAGTGCCATTTTGGTGTTTCTTGTCTATTGATGGAGCTACAATTCCTTTGCCGTTCAGAATCTTTTCTGGTGATGGTGGCACTGACTTGGATGTCAAACCAGATTTAACCAAAGTTGGAGCAGGTATGGTGGATGAAGAAGCTGAGGAGGAGGTGATGGTGGTAGTGGTTGCAGAATTCATTTTAACATTGGCACCATCTGCCTTCACTAGGTTAGGAATTTTCTCTAGACTGACTACTGGAACAGGAACACTGCAAAATCAAAGAAAAATATTCAAGTGATATCTTCTGGACCAAAGATTTATGGTTACTTAAACCCCTTCCACAGACAGAAAAATTTTGATGCAAGTGACAGAGTATCTTAACACCAGACTAAAATGAAATACATGGTAGCACTATTGACTATTTTGTTCAATCAAGCATTTACAAAGCCAGGCATCTGTAAAGCCTGGCAATGTAGAGAATTATGAAAATGAACCTTTGTATTTTTTTTTAAGATCCAATCCCCTACTTTTCATAAGCAAAATCAGTATTTGGTACTAAGCAAAACATACCCCTTAAAAATACGGTCTCATGCCTTTAACACAAGCACATACCAGATATGTGTATGCTGTACTAAACTCACCATGATAACGAAGCAGTTTGCTAATAAAATTAATATTTTTAAACAAACACAAAAATAATTCATTTGCTCAGGTGTGTCTAAATGACATACAAGTTCTGGAAACAAGGAGAAAAGATATTTTAAGCACAGAAATCTTAACAGCAGTCCCTTTAAAAGTATTAAAATCCTTGATGACTTGAGCAGTCTATTTTAATAAAATCTTCGGAACTTAAAAATAAAATCTCTCAATATAATTATATACTAGTTGGCCCTTTTCAGAGTAAAGTTTGCAGTAACTAACTTACTCTAACTTAACTACCACCACTGCATATTTGTGACACTAACAAATGTTGTTTTCTCAATTTGGCAGCAAAAAAGACAAGTGATTTTCAATTGCAACAGTATTTTAACATTCCTGGGTTCTATCTGCATGAGGAAATATCCAGTGATAGCTTTTTATCTACTCAACAACTCCAAAATTGGATGTCTTGTGACTACCAATTAATATATAAATTATAGACCCCTCCCTACTGAAACAAACCCAAATAAAAAATATTACATAATGCATGTATGCATAGGGACCTCCCCCCATTCACAACTCACACATAATTTCAGTCTTTTGTGTCTGAAAAATGGCACCTTTTCTGCACCTTTCTACAGAAGAAATGCTTAATAGGTGTGGAGTTTTCACAATCAGAAAAAGATGACTTTGAGATGGCATTCTCCTTGGGACACAGTTTGGAAACATCGAAGCAAGGTCCAAAATAACTCAAGCCTTGACCTTCCTGGACTCCTATAAATCTGTTTCTCTGTAGCTGCTGAAGATGATAAACCTTATTCCAAGGGTATTTTAACATAGGAAAATGTACAAACTTTGATATAAACAATAAGTATACACAACTACAAAGAAGATTTAGACACCAGACAACTTCTGGAGCTGGAATTAAATTATATAAAGCTTCTATCTCCTGTGATACCACAAATGTAGCAGTCAGTTAGTCAGAATACAGATGCAACTGCAGTAAAGTGTAGAGCACTGGCCAGTAACTAAGCAAAAATTGTACCTTTCTCACAAAATCAGAACTGCATTAAGGATTTCAATAAATGCAAACATGTAGCTATGAAAAAGAGGATTTAATCCTGCTCCTTTTTTAAACTGCTCTGAATTTATTAAGTTAAATGGCAGGCAAAAACTGTAACATCTCAGCATAGGAATTATTTTGTTTTTGTCTTTAAACAGATGGCAATTACATTTTCTGAAAATAAGAGAATTTTACTCTACATTAAGTAGTTCTACCATATATAAACTATATAAAAACATATGAACAAGTCTTCACGCCCAGTTTCTATCTTAATTCAAAGTACTGATATGCAGTGAAAAAGTCAAGTGTATTATCTGGTCTAGTAGCAAAATACAGTTAATAAAAATGAACAGGGTTTCTCTGTTTTGCAGTGTTCAGAATCTCAAATCCTAGGGCACATATGGATGGATCACTGTGATAATGAAAAACGCCCAGGGGAGGGAACATTTTCGCTTCATTTTGTTACAGATCAACAAGTCAACCTTCATTATGCATTTCATTGTAGTGTAGAAGGAAAAAAGAAAAATACTCCAGTATTCGTGGACACACATATTCTATAGGACTCCTGGCACTCTACAGTGAATTATTTATGATTTCAGAAGATGCAGATGATAATTTTTCTCTCTCTTTTACTGCATTCAGCAGCAAGGATCTCTAGTTTAATTTTGGCATAACACATAAAGATGAATTTATAACCAAATAGCAAATTGGAAGGTGAACAGGACCAGTGACCATAATCAAGTACTAAGGTCTAAAAAAGTAAATAAATCACAAATGCTTATATTTATATTTGAGGGTTAGAAAGAATTATTTTCCCAAACAGAGTTTTTTGAGTAAAAAAGGAGGATTTATTTTAAAACTTTGTTAGAAAAATAAAAATCAGGTTTTTTAATCTTATTTACTGTATTTTAAAAGGAATTTTTGAACAAAAAGCTTGTTTAGATTTTTTTAAAGACAGTGGTTGAAAGGGACATTTAGAAAAACAACATGTAACAAACATAAAAAGCGAGGAAAAAAATCTGTATCTGGTAAAGACAAGCTTACTTTTTTTTAACAAAAGAAAATCTAAAAAGAATAGGAGTATCTACCTAAAAGACAATAAAACAGTTACTACCAAAGCAAATATTCCTTATTTCCTCTGTACTAAGAAGGAAATAGGATAACTGTCTCCAGTCAGATAAAGATGCTTTTTGATTTCTTCAGTAAGTGCAAAGTGCCAGCTGAAAAATAATGATTGATTTTTTTCTTTTTACATAAATAAATCTGCATAATGTGGCCATGAGTTCCAAAAGAGTTGGAGAGATACTGGGTGTCAGCATATTAATTTCTAATTGAATCTTGAAGTCTTAGAGAAGCTAGCTGCGTGCTGCTCTTGCATCCACGCTGAAAACCCAAACTAAAGTGTCTTAGAAGACATAATGGAAAAGCTAATAAAAATAAACTGATAAACAACCAGTTGACTAACTTGTTTTGGTTTCACTGAGAATCAAACTCTGGCAAAGAAATATGGTTTCACTTTTTGATGAGGTTACCAGTTTAGCTGACAAAGATAACTATGAAAATGTTCTGATTTTTGAAAGGCATTATAAAACACAAATAAGAACAATTTAAAAGTAAATATTAAACAATATGAAATAGAAACCTAGTTTTTCAGAGATTCATAATTCATTAAGGGTGTTCTGCTAGGGGGATTTTTAGCCATCATTACCAAGTATGACATGACTGAAAACTTCAGTGGACTTGAGAAATAAAGATAATATTACTGGTGATAACATCTGCTGATGGAATTGGGATTGAGGAGAACTTACTAATGAAGAGACAAAGACAGTTGTAAAAAGCAGTGTGGAGTGTTCAGTAAAGTTCATTAACTCAGAGACATTATAATACAAGTGAATGCAAAGTTACATGTGAAATAACAAGCTGATCAGTCTGCAGTGTAATACAGTAAAACAACACACTGGAAAATAGTGACAAAAATATTTAGTGGTCACAGCAAATAAGCAATATGAGTTTTTATTGTTGTGCTTATATCAAAAGAGGGAGATGGTAAGTAAGAAATAGTGTTCACACGTCCCTGGTTATACTGATATTGGAATATGGCTTCCAGTGTTGTTGACCAGAGGTACAACACCAATGTTGATGAATTAGAAGGAAACCAGAAAAAGGCTCAAAAATGTCTGAGGGCTACACAAAGTGCATGATCATGACAGGCTTCAGAAACTCATTCTCTTTTTCAGATAAGATAACATTTCCTTCTGTTTTCTCATCCTTTGTCAGGCAGTTGGACTAGATGATCATTGTAGGCCCCTTTCAGCAAGCAAGAAAAAAAATTGTATTATGTCACAACACTCTCATACCTGCAGCTCCTTTTACATCTGTTTTCCTTTCCTCTGCCATTTAAAAACTATTTCTCCTTCCCACTTCCCGTGATGTAATTTTGCTGGATTTGTGTTTTGGTCATTTGTAATTATATTCATTCTAAAAGCTCAGCCACTCATTCAACTCTTTTCAAATTTGTGAGGAAAGAAATTCACAAACATTTAAAAACAAAAAACACTGCTCTAGTCTACATTGCTGGGATTGCCTCTAACAATGTACAAAGTGTTTGTGATTTAAGATTATATGGTCCAAGTTTACTCTGCTGAGTTTTGCTTCCATGCTGCAGTAGGAATATCCTTAAATCATGACTATCTTCACTTTCTCAGCCTCAGTATGAACAATGGTATTTCCTAACAGAAAGAAATAAAGACCAAGAGATGATTAAAAAATATTTGAAAAGTGACATTGTACAACTTTAATGATTACCCAAAGGAATACCTTTGGGATCCTTTTTGTGTTTACAGAAAGAGTCAGTTTTCTCCATGTTGATCAGAATCACATAATTTCCATCTCGGTTTTTTTTCATTTTTAGAATTTCTGCGAGGCTGAATTTGGTGAAGGAAGGCCAAGGAGCCCTGCTTCAGCTGGTACCTCAGGGCTAGCTTACTTCAACACTTTACCCCGATTTTATATTGTCTTAGGATCACGGAGAGGTGGAAATGAAAACCATCACAGCACCTAAATCCTCCATGGCAGCACCCAGAAGCTGTGCTGGGGCACAAAAAGCAAAGCAGCATCCCTTGGGCAGGTCAGGAATGAGGAAGAGAGCTCCTGGCTGCAGGAATGCCTTTTATAAAGGCTAAACATCTGAGCTATGCTGACTAATTATGATCCCATGCTCATTATTGCTATTATTACCAATTCTTTGCATTTTTCTCCCCATTTTCTACCTTTCTGTTATACCTCTTACCACCTTGACTGCAAGCTGCAGAAAATGATGGTTTGCATTTATCTTGTGCACTGTGCAGTGGTGCTCCAGCTCTGCTCCATCTCTAAGCGCTGCTGTATTAATAGCAACCATGTTAGAGATACAGGGGAAAAAAATCAGAACTGACAGATATTTCTGGATGATGTATTCACAATAATACTTTATATTCCAACTACAAGAAGGGAAGTATTAAAACAGCAGCTAAAAAATGAAACGGTTCCAGATCTTTTATCTGATCATTCCAATCATGATTTTTAAAGCATTAGCCATGGAGCAACCTGAACCTCTGTAGCATATCTTAGAACAACACAGGACATGAACAAGAGAAAGAGCTACTCAGTCAAAGGGTAAGATGATGCCTCAACCAAAGCTATAATTAATTTAACAACAGAAGTTGGATTCACATGAAGGCAGGCACAGCAACAGATCTACTGGGCTACACTGTTGCAGAGGCCATTCCCAAAATTCTAATTGTAACAGCTAAAATTTAAAGGAGATGCTGCACAAAAGAATCAGGCAAGCCAAACAAAGGTTGTTCCAGGTCTGAAAAGCAATCATTAAAGTGATATAACTCCTCAAATAAGCTAATTTGACAACTGTCTGGAAGAACCTATCTCAAATCAACGTATGGTATGAGATTACAGCATAACAGACAAAACCATTGAACACCTCAAAGCTTCTGAGGATGATAAACCACAACACACTTGGATACAGCATGAATCCTATTTGCATTTTTGAGACAAATGTTTCTGTGTCAGTTGAATATTTCTTTCCAAAAGATAAGACAAGAAATTCTATGGCTTGTGCAGGCATCTGAATGGAAGACAGAACCTTAAAAAATAATAAATTTTATGAATAATTTCACCTTAAATCAGATATTTTCTGAATATTTTCTGGGATTCTAAATAAATATTATAATCCTCTAATGGAATAAGAACAAATGCTTTCTTCTTTAACAGCTGTCAGCTTTCTATAACCTGTGATGATTATCAGACAGATTTTATTCTTTAACAAGTCATGTAATCTAAGGCACTTAACACTATATTTTGCAAGACAATTTCATTGATCTTCACTTCAGACTGTTTGTGATTTGCTATGTGTTAATTACAGTATCTTTAACTACTATATGCCTCATTTTTCCCCAAAACCAAAACAAAACTGCAGTATGATCTTCCAGCAGGGCTGCAAGAATTACGTAATTCTTGTGTACAACTACTGTCGTACTCATTGCCAAGCAATCAACAGAGCAGCAAAACACTTTCAAATGGTTAAATCTACCTTGTTAATCACCAGTAAATATTTAGGATGTTCCCAATAAAGGGAAAAGGGATTGGTGGAAATGCTCAGTTATTTTATTCCCTTTCAGCTTTTACTGACTGCCAGAATGCCATCTGTTGCCAGAACGGAAGATATTGTTTATAGATTCAGTTAGTCTGCTGAAAAGTGGATATGTAAGTTGCTGTCTGTAACAGGATGAGAAATGGGTTTATAGTCAATAGTGTTAATACTCAGAAGTCCTTTCTGATTTTCTTTCAATTAGACTTATAAAAGAAGATTCTTTTATAAAAATTCTTTTATAAAATTCCAACTCTGTGTGAAAAAAGTCACTATTCAGTCAATAATATTTGGTTTAAAGTGGTAAATGAGTCACAGATAAGATAGAGGCTATTCAAGTTAAGATGTGTGTGCATAGTCTAAACAATCAGATTTTATATTTTCAGAATTTTATGCCATAATTACCCACAATGCTCATCATGCTTAAAAAGATGGTGGGTTTAGATTTATAGGAGGAATAGATTTTGATCAAGTTTGTTCCAGTGCAAGGTAAATTCTACAGCTAGGCAGAAGTGCCTCTCTTTGAAATCATGCCAGCTTGTACACGGTTCAGGCAGAAAGCAGAAGCTATTCCTTTAACATAATTCAAGTTTATTCTTTGTCTCATGAGTGAATGGTCTGCATTAAATGATTTACTGCTTTAAGGTAGTTGTGTCCAGAAACCCTGCCTAAAATCATGACCTTCTTATGCTGGATATTACATATAAAAGGGAAGGATCTTTATAAAGTAAGCAGATAAATCTTAAGAAAAAGGAAGTCTCACTATCTCAAATTTACAGATAGAGAACTGAAGCTGAAGAGACAAAGGCATAACAGAACCAGGAACTGAACTGAGATCTCAAGTCACCAACCTAATGGCCTAATCACAAAACATCTTTCCTGTAGATAATTAAAGACAAAACAGTTTCTTGAGGGATAAAATAGTGACCCAGTTCTGCTGTCATTTATATTTTTGCAACTCTGCTGCTATCATCACAGTCACGGGAGGATGGGCACGGCAGTCTCAAAGCCTGTGTGTGTATATATATATCACAGTACATGATGTAAGACACCCCCGAAATAGTGATTTTTGCAGCCAGAATTTTCTTGTCATTTTATAAGGCATCAAACATTATCAAAATACAGAATGAACTCTAACAGCAGCTGCTATTGAAGATCACTGAATATAACCAGTAAGTTTTCATGAACATCAGTTAAGCCAATATTAAGAACTCTGCAAAAATTATCCTGTTAAACTGTTTAAAAGCATTAGTTCTAACGGCTGATAGTGTAATGGAAGATGGACCTTAAAGACAGCAAACTGGGTCAATACCTCACTTGCTATATGCATCTTAGAAAAACACATTTAATGGAACATTGGAAAAGTAATCCAGTCCTTTTGCACTTCCTATATATAATTTTTTTCATTTAAAAAAAATCACAGTTTTCTCCCTTAGAAAAAGAGAGGCTTAAACTGTAAACTGAGATAAAATGAGAATATGGATTTTTTTATGACCGTGATATATACATAGAGATACTCTGAATACCAACACCTTTGGTAACTATTATTTTGGTACTTACCATGGTTTATCCCGTGACACTTTCGAAGGAAAGACTGTGTGCTGTTTGCTACTGGAGGTAAGTAGATTGTCTTTGGGCGTTTTGAATGGCTTTGAGTTGCTGCTGACAGGGTTATGGCCGCTGATACAGGATTTCGGTTTCATCTGTACTAGAGATGTCCTGGAATTACAGGCTGGAGAAGCTGGAGAAGGGGAAGGTTTACACATTGAACCGTGTCTTCGTTCTGTAACAGAAAAGGAATGAATTTGACAACATGACATAGGCTAAAATTAAAAATACAAGTCAGGAAAGAGGAAATTGTTCTTCTCTATCCTAGTTACAATGATTTTCATCACTTCAAAGAACACCAGTTCATTATTGTTGTGAATGTAATCAAGCCAAATGGCAATTAGAGAAAATCAGCTCCATGAAGTGCTCTGAAAAAATTGTAAAAAATAGTAAAATAAATGGCGATAATCTACCAGAAAATCTGTGTGAGGTGCACTTGGTCTCTCAGCTCTTTCATACCAAGAAGAAAGGAGCGTATATAACAGCTAAGATAACTCAGTAAAATCCTCTGCGAGAGACATGACATTGCTCCTATAATGGTTTATGATGAATTCACGTGACCTGGTTATTGGGCACTTTATTTTATGACTATCTTGCTCCAATTTTAATGAGAAACTAAGGAAAACAAAGGAAGACTGGGAAATAGCAAAAGGTCTAATCCTCCTGGCCGTTCCAGAGAGGTGAGCTCTGCTTGGTTCACTTGGTTATCTCCAAGCACCATTCAAGGTAAAAGGGCTTTTTTTTTTTCCCCACAGAGAGCAAATGGCACATGCAAAAAAGCCCAAGAAGTTTATATCTCAGTAACAAACGTGGCATCTGGAGGTCAGCACTGCTCACACTCACACCAGAGGCCTCTCAAGCACTGCAAAAAAGGAAGGTTTGGCTGACCCCAACACAAGACAAACCGGCTTCAGTGAAATTGGTTTTGTTTCGTTGTTATTAGTATTTTTCAAAATAGAAATGTCTTATCCCTCATATTGTTAAGTAAAAAGACTGTTTTGGCCACTCTTCACAAATTGTATCTTTCTCTGGGGTAGAAGTGCCAGTGCTTGGCCAGCCGGCTGTGTCAGTGTGCAGCAAGCAACAAGCTTGTGCTGCAAACTTCAGCACAACTACAAAATACTGCAAGAGGCAGGAGCTGATTTTTGCTATAAGATTTTTGAGGGGTGCTATAAATCTTGAACAGTCCTGTCCATCTGTGAAACACCCCTTCCCCAGCCAGCTGACCCTGCCATGAGGCAGCCCCAGTGCTCCCCAGCCAAAGGCAGCAGTGGGCAGCACAGAGGGGCTGGGGGAAGAGGAATTTCCCAGTCAGCAGTGACGTGTTCACTGGCACTGACTCCAGTTTGTTGGTGCCCTAACACCAAGAGCCTCGACAGCAGGGATCAGCCAGGTACCCCTACAGCCAACATGGCAATCAAATGTAGCAAGTAGAATGTAATCATAGATGCAGAACTTCAGACAAGCTGGAGTTTCTCCTTTGACATGCAGCAATTTTTCTTTGTTTAACCCTTCAGCACTTAATCTGAAGAATCCAAGTGAGCCCTACTCTTTAAGCTTGAACAGCATTACCCAGTGAACCAAGAGCAGGTTAAGGAAGCACCAGTGACCTGCTGCTACATGGGAAGGTTTTGTATTTGCATCATCAATCCTGCACTAGCTAGTTTGATATTTCAAGGGCAACTAAAAAAACTTTTCCCGCAGAGAATCAAAACATGACAATTTGTCTGGCACCCTCACAAGTAAAAACTTGCAAGTAGCAGAAGGATTCATCCATTAATTTGCAATAGGCAAATACCTCAAGAACAAAGAGAAATGCTTAAAAAAGAGAAATTCTAAACTGTTTTGATTAGATCTCCAATGACTAAATAGAGACATTTTCTATTTAAGAACAAGCACTTCCATATCTTCACTTCCACAGCTTTAATTACCAATGCTGAAATTCCCTCCAGATTCTCCTCCAACTGAAGAACAAAACAGTCTTAATTTTTTTTCAAATACAAAAGTATCTCTCCTCGCTCTGAAAAATGCCCCCTATCATTTGCCAGTTTTCACTCCACCACACACTTCAGTGTATGGCCTCTGCCTTTAAAAGTCCTTTGCAGGATGCAGCGGATTTACATTCATTTCACCTCACATTTGTGGTAACACCTGTGTAAGCTACACATCTGATTCTGAAATGCATGGTTCCATTCACAGATTATTCATTTCATTAAATAATAGTTATTGTTTCAAGATATACTAACCTTCTCAGCAACTATTTAATCAATTTTAATTAAGCTAATCAAAATTTGCAAGCTTCCCAGTAATCACTGGAGGACTGATGAATAGGAACTGCTATGCAACCAACAAAACCAAGCAGTATATAAAGTAAAACTTGGGAATAAACATGACTTCCACATACATTTTATATAAATGCAGAATTAATTACTCAAATTTTCACCATAGCTACTGGTTTTCTCACACCTAACTGACTTCTAGTAAACTGTGCCATTGATATCAGCCCTATCAATATGTTTGGAAATGAAATGTATCACTATTATTAAAATTAATCTTCTGGAAAGATGAACATTCAAGATACTGATTTTCTAAATTTATATTTTGATATCGTCCAAGTATCATATACCATAGCAAGTTGTTTTCTAACAGTCTTTTTGTACTGGGTTTTTAGTCAAGCTAAATGTTTGGTGCTTTTCCCCAGACAACTTTCTTAATTTATTAGTTCCCAAGAGCAAACCAGTACATTGACCTTGGATTTTTTACTCTAACATAAAATATGGTGAAAGTGGCACTGTTTTAGTATGACAATATAATAAAGTGCATCCCACTAGTTTAAGCAGATGTTTACTTAAAAGATAGGGAAAGAAAAAATCACTTATTTTAGCTGAGTGTGTCAGATTGGTGGTAATTTCTGTGACCAGAACTAACACATTGCTATAATTGGCATTTCCTTTTACTTCCTTAAACTCCCCTCTTCCCCCAAAATATGGCTACAGAAAGTTGTCCACCTTTTAGACAGACTCTAATACACATTTGAGAATCATCAGCATTACCCATCTTTTCTTCAAATTTCTTTGAAGTTAAATGGAAATGGAAACTGTGACCTCTGTAAAGTCATACAGGAGAAAGCATGTAAACAGCGAGTGCCACACAATGACAGGTGCTCTCAGACACTGCTTGGACAGGCAAAATCTGTGCATTTTCTCACAAAAGTGAATGTCACTTTAATGTCAGCAGAAGAAGATGGCAGCAACACCTTGCAGGTATGGCACAGTGGAGAGCTGGAAGAGTAATTCCCTCCAAAGGGGTAGAAAATCCCTGTTTGAGCTGGGCAAGCACGGTTGCAAGAGACTGTATTTGACAAAGGTGTGAATTCTCAGACAAATCTCGATGGTGAGGGCATAAATTGTAACTAAATATAGGTATATTCCTTTTCAAGAACTATCAAGTTGCCTCTCTTCTTCATTCCTTACCATGTATGCCATAGTGAATCGCCCTTCAGACACTGGTAATATGTTTCAGAGAAATAATGGGAATACGTGACAAAAGAAGGCATCCGTCAGCTGTCAGAATCAACTGCTTAAACCAGGGTGGTGGTGGCTCCTCTATCAAACTGACTTTTGTGGTCACATCTGTTTTAAAAATTTTTTACTAATTTGTCTGTTCCTATTTTACATATATACAAGGAGTGACAGAGAACGTACAAATCTGCTATTATACAGCCTATGCAATAAATTAATGTGCAAATAAAAGACATTTGCACATGAAATAATTGTTATTGAATTAAAAATTCACATAATAACCTATTCAGGAGACAATCAGCTATCTGTGCAACAATTTCTACACTCATTTGCAGTTAATATGTAGATAGATTAGATCTAGCAGAGCAGGTGAACTTTTATTCACACAGCTGTGGACATGGCATGTCCTTCTCCATGGCTGTTGCACTGTTCACAGCAGTGACATAGTCAGTGGACATTAATGAAACTAAAGAAGAATGAAAGTTTTTGCTCCTAGAAATGACAAAGTTCTGCAAGGCAACTAGAAAACCAGTTATCACTGATAAATTCTGCACACTTTTCCGCAATGCTATGAACGTGCACTCCAGTTTAAAGGATAATTTTTCTGATCCATTTAAATATTTCCAAATGGATGCTTACATTCCACATAAATAACAACACATATTTTGTTTTGTTTCTAAATACCAGGTGCTGTCAAATTCAAGAGCACAGGAGCACAATCAAAGTTACAATCCTCTTTATCACATTAATCCTTCTGCAACGTCTCAGCTGTCTCAGCGCAGCCACTGCAAGCAAGTGACAAGCAACACGTGACTTCTGCTGTCAAACAGTTAATGTATTAATGGCATTAATCTCAGAGGAAAGTTTAACACTCTCACTGATATTTACTTCACTTTCTAAAGAATCAATTTCAGGTCAATATCTGTTATATTTTCTATTTAGCGACAAGAGTCTAAAAGCCCGATGTTACACACCGTTCTAAGATGCATTGCAAACTCTGCATCAGTAGCATTGCAAATGATCTTAAACTACTCCAGGAGATTCTCCATGTCCTATGGAAACATGGATATAGTCCAACTTTCTCAGCCAAATCTGAATTGTTTGTAGATGTGAAGTCCTTATGTTGTTGGAGACCTAACAGGCCCTGAATCTCCAGAGCCTGTGTCCTATGCCCCTGTACTCCGTTTTTAATTCTCCTTCCTGCATCCTGCACAATGCAACCCCCTACCTTTGCCCAAATCTCTGCTGCAGCTGCCAAAGTCCTCTAGGTCTGCCTTTAATTCTGTAACTCTACTGGATCCTCTCTGATGGGTCACCAGGGAATACTAGCAGCTGTTTTGCAGGAAACGCCACATCTCCTTCTAATCATAAGCAAAAAAAGCAAAGCAATAGAGGGGCAATGTGAGCTCCAGAGCCACAAGCACAGCATATGGGAAAACCACATTCTGAGTAGAAAGTCTCTTTTCAAATTTTTGCCTTGACTCTTTCACACAAGATCAAGCACTCACTTAGCTCACAGAAAATCTTACAATGACATTACAACAAATATGTTGCCAGTAAATTATGTCAAACATGGTAGTTTTCTATCAAAAAAGATCTTCATGTGATCCTGAAACTGCAGATATCTCTAATCTGGACTAGAAACAAAAACCCATTTCTTAGTGTGTCCCACCTACATCCACGTTCTCACTCAACATGTGCTACTCTAAACTGATCAAATCAAGTGAACAGTTTTTGCCCACAGTTAGTGTCTTCTCCATCACTATGACAGACAACCATGGAGGAAAAAAGTAATGATACAGTTCGAGCATAGAGAAAGATATGTCTTTCATCTTTCAGTGCTTTTTTTTCCCCCCAGATAGTTGAAACAAAACAAGAAAAAAAACCCTTAATGTTGTCAGAAGACATTCACTAAAACTTTGTCAGCACGAGTCATTTTGAAACATTACTCTTGTTTTAGCATGATCTGACTTCCTGCGTACAAGAGGCCTAAAGCAAAAATCAATTTTAGGTTGACCCATGAATAACTCAGAGACCCGGTGTTATGCATTATAGCTTGGTATTACACTTGGTAAAAACAAACAAAATATAACTGCTAAAACTCAGAAAGATAAGAAAGTTATTTGCTGCTACTAAACATTTATAGAATAATAAAACTCCTTTTTAAGCTTGTATTCATCACAGCACTTGACTTCACAGCCTTTTTACTTAAAATAGCATAAAGTAACTGATCCAACTGCCCTTAACACAATATGAATACTGTTACTCCCATTTACAATATTTAAGCATATGGTAATGAAATTTAGTATCTCATAGTCTTGTTGATGAAGATGTTACTCATGGTAACTCATACACCGCCTATGCACAAATTACAGGTTTTCTATTTACATTATATCCTGAGGTGCTTTGTTGCACAGGCCTTCACTGTGCAAAGTTGAGCAATGTATACTTACAATTTCAATAAACAGTAAATGAAACCTACCACCTTGTACTGATCCCAGTTCAAAGTTTGCAAATGTATTTGGCATTAATCCTAATAAAACCAAAACAGAAAAAACCCCACACACGCCCGAAAAGCAACAGCCAGCAACCAGAAAATGAACAACCTAGACTCTTGCAGAAATGTGTCATCCTGCAGGAACTGGCAGCTGGTTCATAACAAGAATTCATAAACACCTTGTAAGCACTTTCATTTTGCAGCCACAGTCTGAAAAAACACTAGCAAAACCCGGTACGTGAGATTAAACAAAAATAGAATTGGATTTGATGTTAGCAAACTACAGCATAATGTTGCAAGATTGAAGGATAACTTTACCAGCTTTTTTGACAAAACACTATTCCAAGTCCAGCTGAAAAAGTTTGGAAATAATATCCGCAAACCGTTCCACCCTTCTTGCACTGCGCACTGGAAAGGAAACAGCACAGTCGGTTTCATTTTGATACTTCTTGTAAACTGACAAAGGAAATAAACTGCCAGCTCCAGCCCCCGGACTGATCCGCTGCATAAAACACTGCTCAACAATCACAAGCTTCATTCCAGGTCAAATGACACAATTGGGAAATTATCAAGTGCTAAAATAACCACTGTTCTGCTGGTGTTTATTTACAATAAACACAAGCTTCGCTTTCTGACAGAAACCCACTAAAACGATTCTCCATTTCACAAAGTCTACAAGTGAGTAGGATCAGCAAAATTATGCAAAACATCCTGCTAGAAGAAGAAATGTAAACTGAGCCACTTACAGAGAGGAGCAGGCTGCCAACTTAATCTGATTCTACGACGACTGTAAACATGTACTTTTGGAACGTGAAGCGATTCACATTGCCACAGATGCCGTCAGAGAAACACAGCAACGTGATTAGGTATTCTGCACACGGGGAAAAATCCGGCAGATGACCTGCCGCAGCAAATACCAGATCAGCGCTCGCACACACCAACTGTTTTGACTACAGGCACTTGTTAAGCACCAAGTTTCGGTCCTACCAGTTGGACACCAGAACTGAACCCATGCCAAGAACAACACGAGCTGAAAACGGCTGTGGGTTTGTTTTTTTTTTCTCTCCTCTTTTCTTTTTTTTCCCCCGTAATTGTTGATACAATTCAAGTAACTGCAGAAATGAACCAAAGTGCAAAATTAAAAGCAACAAAAACCACAAGTGTATATTCAGAGGAAGACTGAATTTTTACTTCCTTGATCCAGGAAAGAAGGAGAGTGTTTGTCTAACGCAGCAGGATGAACATGCTGTTTTCCTGGAAATTTTTTTATTTGTGGGATAACTTGGCATTTGTCATGCTAATTATAAAAGACGTGAGAAATAATCTCTAGAATATCACTATTTTTACACTTATGTGGCCAAATATCTTTAAAAGGGCAAAATTCCATAAAGAGCCACACACAGCATTTCCTGGAACACTTTCATTCCTCTTGAGTAAAATGCATGAAAAGAAAGAAGGGTCAAATGGAACTCCAGCACATCAAAAAATACCTCAGATAGTGCAATTAATTATCTTAAATGTAAACTGAAGCTTCTGGGTACTTGCCTGCTTCTTTTACAAGGATTTTGAGATGTAAATATGAAGCTTCAAGGTACCACTGAAGATTCAGAGAGAAAGGAAAACAACAGAAGTGTGAAAACCCTGCCGTGGTGACAATGTCAGTCTTCACATCATTGAGCAGGAAGACCTAGATTTAACTGTAGTGTCAAGGCTTGTTTCTGCAGCTATAAAAGGGGATATTAATGATTTAGGGTATTAACTTGATTAAAAAAGGAACTGAAGACTTAAGGAGGAATTCATCACTCCTGTAATGACACAATTCCACACCTGTAACCAGCATTTGCCACTTGACACATTGCTACTGCAGAAAAAATGGCAATTTTCATCTCTAAGTCATACATATTTCTCAGCTCAGCAAGGCCAAAAATCCCCAGGCAAAAAAGAAATAACAGAGCAAGCGAATCTTGGCTACATGCTTTTTTGAGTGACAGCCTACAAAAGAAAAGCAAGTAAAGCTTATGCACAGAAATATCCTGTTCTGCTGGAGGAGATGCTCAGGTAAGTCCAACATGAAATGAGAGTTTGAGCTAAATACCACCTCAAACCTTGTGTCCAGTGCTTAAACCACAAGGACAGCCCTCAGCATCATTTGCTCTGGTATCTTATTACCTGCTGACTCACATTTCCACCATTTTTGTACTCAGAGGATGGAAATGTATTATCAGCCCTAAACTTAGGACAGACACATCTGGTGAAAGGCTAAAATATTTCTAGTGATCAAGCCACGGTACTTTCAAAGGTAAATACTGCCAACAAATCAGAATTTTGTGGGTGATTTTATATGTGAAGATAAATCTTTTATTTGGCTAATGTAACAATTTATAAACAACTCATCTATTAATTTATTCAAACACCCAACTTAAATAATTTCACTCTAGATCGTTGCAAAGTAGAGGAAAATTTAGTATTGTCATCCTCTCATGCTTTGTACCACGTAACAGACCTGTTTCCTCAGGCTGATCTTTCACATTCAAGGTCATCTAATAACACATACTGTTATTTATTTACTTATACTTATCAGGTAAAATATTTCACTGTATCTCTATTTCCATCTTTAATTATATTTACATAACAATAAAAAAATTGATGTACATTATTGTTTTAAGAACCAATCAAGTCTTTCCCCTCATCTCTCATAAACCAAAAAGGTGATATTTCTTTAATGCTTTACTTAATAAAAAAATTTATAATGTCATTTCTTTTTACAGATAAGAAAAGATAAGCTATTGAAGAGTGAGATGGGACTACTGAGGTGGTTTGGAAAACAACAATGCTGTGCTACAACTCCGAGAAAACAGGACATCAGATTTTATTCAATATCAAGATGGCATATCACTCTCTCATTTTATCATTCCTTACAAATAACTTATAGAGAAACAGTAACTTCACTGAAATTAGCCCAGAATAACAGCTTTGCAGGACTTGCATATAATCTGTTGTTTAAACCTTCTGGATCACTCTGTTACCTGGGATCCAAAACCAGCACCTGGTGAATCAATGTTCTTAACGAGCTGTTTTCTAAGCACAAAAATAATGGAATTTTTTTTCCTAAAAATACACAGGTTTGAATGCTAAATTGCTCCTTCTCTGTTATCCCAAGCTTCTCTGTCCCCCAGCACCCTCATAATTTCATCCTGTATCCACAGTCCTTTGTCCCTCTCCCAAAGAGGCAGAATAAGCTCTCTTTGGTCTGCAGGTAGACATGTGCCAGCTGTCAGTACAAGCTGCATATGTGCTACTGCCACATGGAATTCTGTTCTCTGGGCCACATTATTTGAGGTGTCTACTCACAGCTGCTGATTTTCAAAAGACTGCTAAAACTTTGGATTTTTGAACCAAATTAGCAAAGGTCTAAAAATTCTCAGACAAAATAGCTATAATCACATAAGGTTTATTGCTATTATTGTTTTTATTACTAATAGCATTATTACAACAATTATAATATTTTAGGCAATCCAAGCTAAAATCTATGTATTTTTTTTTACTTGCTTTTCTGTGTTTGCCACTCCTCGTGGGTATTTCCCAGGCATCAAATTAATTCCCTTGAAATATTCTGACATCTTTTCAAAATCCAGGTAACCATACAGATCTGCTCAACTAAGGACACTGTTTTGTTTTAAAAATTGAATGAGTTTACATTGGGTTTCAATTGGCTCTATCAAAATCTGCTACAAAAGCAGCATAACTGTCAGTTCAGAGCATTTCCTCATTCCAGACATTTTAGATAAATTAGTTCACTCATCTTTCAGGCACGTTATTTGCCAGAGGTAAGAAAAGCTATTATTTAGAATGCTGCATGAATAACCAGAAGTGATAACCCCCTAATACACAGCCTCCAAAGTGAATGTGCAAAATAATTCCTGAAGAGGTCACTTGTTCATGTTTCCCTTATTAGATACAATGGCTCTTACAAACAAGACACCAAACTCTTAACCTTCTGCAGAAAAAAACGCAAGAGACAACACAGAAAAACATACCCAAATACAAAAGTGTGTTTGTAGGGCATTTTTAATCTGTTTCTCTCCCTTGAAAAAACTTTTTAGTTCTATATTTACATATAGGTTTTTAGTTCCAAAGTTGGTTTTCACTTTAATTTGCATCATTTATGACTTCTAACTGTGCAAACTAAAGAAACCCAGACCTAACTGCACATGAATGAAATAAAGGCAAATCAACCACTGAGAGTCCAAGTGACAACTACTTCATATTCTGTCTCTGTGTGCACCTCTTGACCATTCATCACTGCAATGAACTTCTCATACTACAAATTACTTCTTTTGGATAAACTGTTTCTCCATTCATAATTAAACAAATTTCCCATCATTGCTGGAATGAAGGTTTTTTATGTCTACAATATTAAATGTCTGCTATATCTATGTGTATATATATATATATATATACACATAGATATAGATATATAGATATATGAGATCTTTTTCAGAGGTATTTGCTCAGTTTTTTCAAACTGAGACTTCCAAAATTTCTTGAAGCATGGTCAGTTTTTCAGATGCTGTGTGAAGAAAGGTATTTTCCAAGGCCACACAGCCATTAGAGTGCAGATCTTAATTTAAAGCATTCCATTCATATTTATTCCAGCATATTTATGCACCCACCAATTCTGCCTCTGTCATAGATTAATGTGGCAGGAATGGCCCAGGGGAAAGAGATAGGTGATTTCCAGTACAACTACCTACCAAGGTGCAAGAACTGCTGTGACAGCACAACTGTGCAATTCTGTTTTCCCTTCTCCCCCTTCCAATGCCTTGAACAACCTGTCATCCAGAGTGGTGGTTCCAACTTTCCATGCATCTTCTCAGAAGCACACATATACCATATTTTAGCAAAAACTTTGGTAAAAAAAAATGTGCAGATGCTCACCAGCTGAAGACACAGGATATTTTTCCTATGAGGCATTCTAATTACTTTCTATAATTACCTATATAAGCTCATAGGGAAAAAAAAATCTCATTAAAGCAAGGCATATTTTAACTCAGAACAGTTCTTTTGAGTTTTAACATGGACAGTAAGCAAACAAACCAAGATGATCAGAAGTCCAACTAGAATCAAGTCCATACAAATGAAACCAGTTTTACCTGAAGGCATCTAACTATGATATATGCAACAGGATGTCTCTGAGAACCATGCAATAAATATCTTCCCAAGGTATCAAAAATTTCACGTGTGCCAGTCATTTTTGGTTTAAACCACACAAGTCAATTGGAGCATAGATAAAACATTAGGATGATTACTCCCTACCAGGACTTAGCTAGCTTTTTATAGTGCTAGAACCTGGTTTCATCTATGGTTCGTGTAACATTGCACTTCAGGTGGGAAGAATGAATAGGACATACGTTTGTCAAGAGATGAGAGTAACCCTTGGTCAGCCAAGAAATGACTACAGAGAGTAAGCCTGGAAGCTAACAGGAAGAAGATAAAACAATTTTAAGACAAGGATTTCAAAGTGGTTATTTATAGAGTCAACACTCAATTATCCATGGTCAGATTATCTGTACCAGAGATGCAGAAACAAATCAGCTCCAGCTGGGCTCATTAGCAGAGGTGCAGCTCGGTGCAAATGTTCCTACACTTCTAGGGACATTGTGGGTTCAAAAATTACACAGCATCTTTTTTCAGCATAAGACTGAAGTCCTTTTTTAAAATCTGAAGTGAGTCACTTTGGTTGTTTCTGTATGGCTTTTCCAAAGGCAAAGGTATGGGGGAAAATGGCAAAGACTTCAGACGAAGCCACTGCCTGGCAGTGTTACCCCCATGCTCTGTGTCCCAAGAAATTTTATTAACTCAGGCACAGCGTCAAGCCTGAGCTGGCTGCACACATTCCTGCATTCTGTGTCAGGGCTGCGGCCTCTGCCAGGGAGCTGGGGGCAGACAAGCACAAGATACTTGTGACACGGCAGGAGCCAGGCACCAGCCACAAGGCAAACAGCAGCCACCCCAAATACAGCTGGGGTGGCCTCCATGCAGAGGGACTGAGCCATGAGATCACATGAGATTACAATTTAAAGTTAAGTTATTTAAACCAGGCATTCTAAATAAGTGAAAAATTAAAACAAGTATTTTTTTAACTTCAAGAAAAACACAGCCACAGCAATATCAACCCAGCTTGAAACTGTCTTCTTGGCCACAATGCCAAAAGTGTAATTGCCAGTGAAATACAAAGGTAGATTAAAAAAAGGGAAGGGAATGGAAAACATCCAACATTACATTTCTTACCTACCAATTGCTTCCCCTGAATCAGACTATCTGTCTTCTTGCTCAAGGACTGAAACCTTTCTCCATCTGTCAGGAGACAGCAAACTCCAGAAGAGACTATGATCTTCTGGAAGTCGTCCCTTCTCATCAAATTCATGTTCTATAGTTGAAAGAAATCCTACTGTTTAGAAATAACAAGAGATACTTCTAAATTGGAGAATTTGAGACTCAATTTATATTTTTCCAGCAATGGGAGTCACTTGACCAAAGAGGCACGGAAACGACAACAGGCAGGACACTGGCATGATAAATCTCAGCTATAATCAACTGACTCCAGCTTGATTACAGAGGAGGAACTAAACTCTGTATTTGGCAAATGGATCACAGAGCAAGTCTTTTCTAAAGCTTTTTGCTGAGTCTGATGATTTGTTAGCTAGGCAGTACAGCAGATTTAACCAGCAATGACTAACAAGTGAACCAAAACTAACCATGCCTGAGCTATCATTCCTGGGATTTGCCTACTGTATCTAAATACTGAGAGAAAAAGGTTTATTTACACTGAACAGCCCAAGTAGTTTCAAATGATAGCTAGAAACAGAAGGTCACTGAGTGCAGGATGAGATAGAGGAAGAGGGTTACCTATCCCACCAGAAGATCATTGTAACACTTGAGGAAATCTGCAGGTCCTAAATCTACAACCTTGTTACCCGTCTCCTTTCCTGCTCCTTAGTCCCAAATGCCTTGATTTTCCAAGTTGCTTAAGGTCCGGAAAAGAAAACAAACCACAAAACAATTCAAGAAAAAAGCCAGTTCAAAAGCAAATTCACTGTGATAGATATGACTTACCAGAGAACTCCAGCAGTTTTAGTTGTTCTTATCTCTCCTTAAATTTCAGATCCCTAAATGCCTACTGGCTAAAAGGTGATAGCAGTGGCAGTTACAAAAGGTCTGCTGTCTGTCTTTGGTGTTTTACTTAAGGACATGAAGTCTCTTCTCAGTATTAGGGACTCCAAATATTGGGATTCCAAAAATATAGGGATTCCAAAATATTTTGGAAGGTGTAACATTCAGCAAACAAAACCAGAGAACAGGTCTTCTGCTGTACAATATTTTTAAGTCTTGTGTATAGCATTTATTTTGGAATACACACTAATGAGGACAGCAGCACAAGCACTAGATGGGAAAGGACTCAATTACTGTAAACAACTGGGAACAAAAGACTGTTAAACATTCAAGAATCACATCAACAGAAGGTTTAAAAGTCTTTACCTCTTGTTTACTGTAACAAGATTAGGTCAACACTCCCCTCTGCCTCTTAGCCCCATCAAATTAAGGAAGACCATAAAAACAAAACCACGGCACTAACTCACTCACTGAAAAAACTCACTGCCCTGCTCAAAGTATCAGAAAGATACCAAAGTATCAGGGCTATTGCCACAGTAAATTTCAGCCTGTGACTTCCAGGTAATCTGCTGCATATCTGTCAAGCACATACATGTGAACCACACTTACATAAACTTTCTGCTCCCTTAGTGCTCCTCCCACTCCAAGATACCAATTCTAGCCAAGAACTTGATCAGCAACAGACTATTAGAAACACCTTCAGAGAACATCAGAGGTGGCACTTAAAAAAGGACAGTGAACTTTCATGGCCTGAAGGGCACAGAACAAAGTGTGGCAGCTGGCATCAGGCATCGCACATTACAGCTGCAGTCATACCATGAATCAAACAGAGACACAATTTCTTTTTCTGCTCTTCTTCCCTTTCAAAACATTCCTAGCACACCTTTGGCTTCAATCTGGTATTAATCCATGGCTGAATTACAATGTACGGATGGAGACCAGGCACACTGTATAATATAACCTTGAGACTTTTAGCAATTGCTTCCTAGAATAGGCTGCTCTTGTCCTGCAAGTATATTGTTGTCTCCAGATGTAGCCTCATAGATTCAGTATACTGAAATAGGCCTGCTGAGCCCTCTTTCACAAGCAATTTTGATTCATCCTGTATCAGGGACCTCTCTCTTGTTAGTAATTTTATGCCAATTTATGAGTTACAATTATTACATGCTCCCCCACCCCTTCCTGGCCAACTGTAAAATTATTAAACACCATAGTTACATGGACTACTTTTGTATGACTTCTGTCTTCCTCTTTATAATTACCTGTCAAAATCTGGTACACAGTGACTTTTAAACAAATCATTCTACGCTGAGGTTCTAGGTTTCGTATTTTAATTAAATAGAAAGCAACACCGGTTAGATACCTCGGGACATTTCTCTCTTTACAGAAATCAGAGCTCATTTAACAGCCATAGTATTCCACAGACTTAGACACCTCTATCAGATAATACAGGTTTCAAGTCAACAAGTATGTTTTATTTTTTCCTCTGAAAACTCTAATGAAGTTTTCTAGTGTCACTTAGATTTATAACCATTTAGAAAAAGGTAACAGAGATATAGAACTTTATGGTTTTCTCCTTTTATGTTCATTAGAACAAACGGAGGGAGGCTGTAATCCATGCACACAGCGAGTAATCCAGCTGTAATTCATACCACAGCATAGCAGAGGTAAAGCGGTAATGCCGACATTAAACCTGATATTTAGCTCTTAAAGCTTGCAGGTAATCCCTCTCTTTCCAAGAACTCTGCACTGAGAGAAATCAGATATATTTAAAGAATAATTCAGTATCACGAAAGTAGTCACTTCCTGTTAAATTAAGCTTAGACATCTAGAGCCATATTGAGGCTTCCAAAAGCAAACACTCAGCAACTGCCTTATTCTTTATTTAAAAAGCTCTATGGAATACATATAAAAGAGAGCATAAAAAAGTTGACAGCTGCCAATTCAAGAGTCAGCAGTTTCTCACTATAGTGGCACATTTTGTTTAAAGTACTTTGGTACCACTGTCAAGTTATTAATCAAATTTTTTAAAAAGCCCATGAATTAGATATTTCTAAAACACTACCTATTACCAAAATAATCAGACATAGTTTGCATTATTTTTTAACCACACTGTCACATGTGAAATATACAAAAAAAATGGCAAAACAAAACACAGAGCATTAAAAACATAATATACTTAAGGGAGAAATCAAGGTGACTTCTTGAATATATGAGTCTTGCTAAGTTTCTAGCTACCCGCATGTATTTTTCTTTAACTTTTCTGAGGCTGCTACTTCAAATGGAACTTAACGTCTGCTCTCAAGCTAAAAATCTTTGCAATAATTTGTGTAGATTTGTGCAGATAAAAATAAAAATCACAGACTATATTAGATTCCAAGACTGTAAGCAACACGAACTAGCATATCTGCACAACAGCACGCTGATATAGTTGGGAAAAAAAAGTAAAAATAATCACAGTACAGATAACCAAGGGTCAAAGTTCTGGTTATGCATGAAGTCTCAGTATTGGCACTTCCTGTTCTGAGTCTAGAATACTCATAATTAAATCCACTTTGTCCTTCTCTGCTAAAGTAAGGAACTGCTATTCTCTCCCCACCTTCGTATCTCTATACCTGATTTGCTCACTTACATTACTATGAACCATTAGGCCAGTTTTAAGAGGCCTTCGGCCCACAGGAGGCATTGCCACAATCAGTCCCGCAGGCCGGGGCTGCGCTCAGGCTTCCTGCCCAAGGCTCAGCCCGGGAGCAGCCTCCCGGAGCGGGGCGGGAGCTGCACTGGCATCCTTGCACCCCGCAACGCCCCCGCTGCTTCGGAGGCCGCAGGTGCTGCCGACGGCCCTTAAACACGTGTCCCCTCCCTCCACACCGCGCAGCTACTGAGGGCTGGGGATGTTTCTCTCCAGCAACAGCCGTATCCTACAACCTCGTGCGGCTCCTACACCAGGTTTCTCACGCCGCTCGACCTCAGCGGCAACAAAGCAAGGCGGGATTTGTAGCGACCCTGACTCACATTCAGCCCCCGCTGCAAAACCCACCAGCAGCACCTTCCCCTGGTGCGCTGACAGCTTCGCCTGCGGGGCTCCGGGCCGTCCTTCGGCGGGGCCGCCGGGCCGCAGGCGCCGTCAGCGGCTGGGAGGCTGCCGGGAGCAGTGGGCCGGGAGGAGGAGAGCGGAGGGCCGGGAGAGAGAGCAGCGCGCCCGGAGCTCCCCCTCCCGGGCCCGCCGCCGCCCGCTCCCGACAGCCGTCTCACTGCTCCGTACCGTCCCTATTGACGCGACGAGCAGGAAAAGCCCCGACCACGAAAACCTCAGCATCAGCAGCGTTAAATGCAAAACTCGTCTCACTTATCACATGATTTTTCCCTCGAAAACTTGTCAAACTTCTAATTCGGTTTTGGAAGGCTCAGGGAAAGCCAGTCCTTCGACCAACAGTGCCACAGCTTCAGCCACTGCTGGCAAGGATACGCACACGGTCCGTGTGAACTCCAGATTCAGATTCTGAACTCCACACAATAATGTATGGCAACTGGTAATAAAAAAATTAAGCTTCTGAGGATCTGATTATCTTTGATTTTTACACAGCAGAGTACAAGTGGACCCAGGATTAAGATCGTCTTACAGTCAGCTGCTGGGTAACCACAAAGGCCTTTATCACCTATTTTTCTTTTTGCAAGTACTCCACACTCACAAGTATGCAGATATCAGAGCTATGGTGTCACCACCCAAAATAAAAAGTTCAGTCAACAAGCTGAGCTTTGCTGTGGCTCAGCTCTGCGTGCTAAAGCATCCCTGTGCCAAACCCTCAGCCAGCTGACTGCTGCTGGAAATGGTGGGTTCCCCATTAACCAGAAATACTTCCTTTGGCATAATTCTCAAGATTTGGAATGGCAGTATGTTTAATGTTTACCTGATACCATTACAAGTAATTTGTTTCAACTATGTTTAAAAGGGCAGCCATTCAGCTCGTCTCACATACATGCAACTCCTCTTGCAGCCAAGTAGCTGTTGGCTTGCCCACTAAAACCAGCCAAATCCAGCAATTTGCAGCAGACCAGCATAGGACCTTGGTTAAAATGCAAATTTATTCTCAGAGCTATGAACATGAAAACATGAAATACATGAAACACACCAACATGAAACACACCAACAAATGCAAGTTCACACCGCAAGGTATTCTACGATGTTGCAGGATTAAATTCTCTATACTTGAACACTTACATCACTGTGCCTGTTAGTATCACATTGTATAAGAAAACCATTTACAGAAGTTAAACTATAAGGTAAATGTCTATGGTCTTCAGCTCAACTGTAGAAGTCTTTTCCTATTTAAATGTGTCTTGATACTGTTGATATATTTCCCTTTATACATTGAAAACTAAAGCATTGGTTATCACTTCCTGAAATATTTGGTTTAGGTGATTTATTGGTGGATCACTTGAGACGAGTGGTGTTGCCCAGGAAATTAAGCTGGAAGATATCCTCTGGAGTGCTGCATTCCCTGGCTGTGCACCCTCCTGACTATGCAGGGATCCCAGTGGTGCATGAGGAGGAATGGCCCCAATTTATTCCAGGTCCTAGCTTAATCACAGAATCTTCTACCTGAGGCCTTGGAAGACAGGGAATGTGAAAACAGAACCAGAACTCCCAAAGATCAGTTACAGTAAGTAAGGTCTTCAGAGGGCAGTGTGGGTCCTTCTGGCAGTGGTTTCAACTGGACAGAAGAGAGAACGAGATTCAAGACATTGTGACCCACTGGACCCAAAAATGGAGCCCAGAAATTTAGTCAGCAGATCTTTGAAGATGCGTAACCAGTTGTTTTGTGGCTTTGTTTGTTTGCTTTGTTTTTAATTTAATTTGAAAATAAACACCACTATATGTTTGAGGCATAAGCCTACCTAAACAAAATAGCCCTGAATGTTTCTGGGATTCCTGTGTAGGAAATCATTCACTGCAAGTGTATGTGCCTCAGAGAAGGTGCAATCACTGAAGCCAAGTAATAACGAGACAAAATGAAATATGGAAGTATAAACAAACAGAAAAGAAACAATAATAGATATAGAAATAATAGGCAAGTAATATCAACATGCAAATAAATAACAAGACAAATAGGTAAAAAATTTAAAACTGACTGGAAAAAAAATCCAGTAAAAATGTGTGCTCATAAAAAGCTCCAGCTAAGCTGAGAAATGGAAGACTGAAAGAAACTACTGGTTGTGTTGTACACCTTCATCATTTTATGGTGAGGATGTTAGACACTGCTAATACCTATTTGTATATCTCAGATTCATGCCTGTGGAGCAGCTGTCAAAGCACGTTGTAACACATAATCCTGGGGGTCCACAGGGCTGCAAGGCTGCTGCAAAGTCAATGGTAATTGCTGCCTCACATCAGCATGTGATAAAGGTCGTATCACAGATCTTCAATGGCCAGTAAGGCATTGAGTGATCATGAATATAACTCAGGGTAACATTAAGGAAGGGTTAACTTCTACAAAGAAATGAAACAACGCATCAGAATTTGAGGGGGGGGGGTGGGGAATATGCATAGTAACCATGCAAACAATCTAGCAGAAGTAAATTCAAAGTGATGATTTCACTATGTGAAAATAAAAATTCATCTTCTGAAAACCAAGGCTGATAGCTTTTGTTTAAGATACAATCAGGATGTTGACAATTTTCTGTACCTTAATATTGGGCATCTCAAGTAATCCATCAATAAATCACCTAACCAAACGTTTCAGGAAGTGATAACCAGTGCTTTAATTTTCAATCAAAAAAGGGAAATTTATCAACAATATCAATACACATATTTAAATACAAAAGGACTTTCTACAGCTGAGCTGAAGACCATAGACATTTACCTTATAGTTTAACTTCTGTAAATGGTTTTCTTTATACAGTGTGATACTAACAGAGACAGTTTGTGCTAATTGACAGACAAGTTCTACATTCAATCATATTGGGAAAATAGTGCACAGTAAATAACTATTTCCTAACACTAGAATCTTAATACAGAAATTTTTGCACAGAACCCACAATGTGCAAAAAGGCTAAGAACAAAACCAGACAACAGTTCAAAGAACTAGTCATTGCAGGTAATATGGGGGAAAGGATTTTTTTTTTTTTTGGTAAAGGATCATTTTCTTTGCTCATCTTGCAAGCTTTAATCAGGTGGCTATGAAATAAGGAGTAGCTAAGAACAATTCTTTTTTAACCTGATTTTTTCAAGCTATAAATGTGTTTCTGGTTATAGTAATACTACATAAAAAAAAACATTAATGAGACTGCCTACTTACCAAAGCCTGGATATATGTATTAACTTGCCTGATGTCAGCATGAAGTTAGGATATCAGGGTGTTTTTAAGCCTATCTTGAAAAGAATACATCTAATTTCTGTAGTGGGTTTTGGACGACAAAATTGGGTTTGTTTCTACTGAAGAAAAAAAATTTATATGCCAGCATCTCTTTATGGCAACTCTTTTATGCTGCGCATCAGAATACTCCCACAGAATTTTCAACAGGAGGCCCCAAATTCAAATATTAAGTGCTTTCCTGATGGCCACTGGCACTATCAGACAACTTGCACATTTAAGGTACTTGAACCTGGGAACAATTCTTAGTACCCAGCACACCGCTTAGTCTGGAATATGTTCTGGGACTAAAACTTTAAAATGCAGAAACAAGAGTCCAATATGTTGGGAATATACATGTTTCTTGGTAAAGCTGTGCAGGCCTAAAACAGTGCCAAAATTATTTTGTTTTCTTGTACTGATAGGTAGGTCAACATGCAGGGTTTTTTTCCCCACCTAGAAACAAGGCTATAGCTTTGGCAATTCAGCACCAGCAAAACCAGAAGAGACTTCAGGCAAAAAAACTTTAACCCAATAAAACACCAGCATGGTATATTTGAGTGGCAGCTGTATGAAGTGTTTTGGGTTTTTCTGCATCTGTACATTAACCTCACTTTTAATACCAAATCAGATTTCTTATGTTTCAGTACCATGGATATTTCAGCACCAAAGGACAGAAGAGGGCTGTTAGAGAAATCCAAGTCAGAGTGCTTGGGAAAGCCAAAATTGTACTGATTTTGCCTGTGGAGATTATTTCAGAAGAATCTCTGAAGCTCTGCCTGATCATTTCTACAGACAGCTGTTAGGAACTACCATTGGGTATCTTATCTAAACCACATTTAGCAGAAAAGAAGAGAGGGGACTCAGATTTCTATGAATTCCAAGTATCCTGACTCAACTCCTCCAACAGATCAAGCATCTGATCTGATTTTCAGAAACACACTTTACAAAGATGAGTTTGTGGCCTATAAGACAAACCTTTTACTCTTAAAGCATTATAGACCTTCATAAACGAATCAAACTGTTGTATTGAGGAAGAGTACAAAGCTCCAACTAACAAGTGGTGCCTGACAGATACTCAGTTATGCTTACATTACCCTACAGATGAGACTAATGCCTCAGCAATCCCAACTTTTCACAGCAGCTCCTCCAGAAACCCCATGGGATTCTGGATTCTTGTTTAATCTCGGAAAAATAAGGAACACTGGTTTACTTGAGGAGTGCCTCAGTCCTGCTCAATTCACTCCTAAATCCATAAATTAGACTATTGGTTTTGGGAAATCCTAGAAGGACTGAGATATATCCACACACTAAGATAGTCCCTTTTTTTTCTACTTGTCTTCTCCATGTATCAGAATTTGTCCATATTTGAGGCAAGGAACAGCTGTTCCACTCCCTTTCACTTGATTTTTGTCAGTCCTTGCATGAAGCTTGCTCCATCCTACTCATATGGAGTTTTAATACAGAGTTTTCTCCCTTTTCATTTTTTATCCAGGCCAAGAAGGTGTTGCCCATTTAGGTGTCAATATGTATGCAAATCACATTTTAAAACCAGCTTCTAACAGCGTTAAGAAAAGACGATCCACCCTCTGCTTTCTTAGGAAAACAATCTTTTCAGAAAGTGTTTATTTAATGTCTAGCACATGATTTCTTGTTTCTTGGTGAAGATTCCTAGGGGCTCCTAAAGATCAGTTTCTCTTATTAAAGATGAACTATCATAACAACAAAATAGAGAAAAAAAAGTTCTGTTTCCGTTTTGAGTTGGACACAGGTTTCTTGTTGTAAATCTTCTAACCTAAACTATCTAGGTGAGTTGAAGTAACAAGTGATCACAATGTCTTTCCAAATAGCTAGAGTTAATACTGTACAACCATGTAAAACCCAGTCTTTGTTCTCAATTACTTATAAATTATTTCAAACACTTGCGCACCTTGCCAATTCCATGAGTTCAGCAGTACCACTACAGATGCAGAATTGTGCTTAGGTATTTCTAAGATAACCAATGAAACTAACCCAACAAGGAACATACATCCCCTCCTCCTACACCGAAACCTGCATTTCTTCAAGTGAACTCATGGAATCAACAGATCTTTCAGTACTTTAGTCATACAAGTTTTTCCACTGCTCTTTGGCTCTAGAAATTTTTGAGTATTTAAAAATAATATTTACTAATATAGTTTACTGATAGTATTTACAAACTTAATAATACTAAATGATACACAGAGAGTTAATGAGTTCACAAGTAAAATACGCAGAAATAGTATTTCTTATAGGAACAATGCTGCTGTGCATTGAAGTGGTTTCTGAAGTTTATTATTTTTGTCCTCATACACATATGGCTTCCTTAAGGTGTTACAGGGCTCAAATGTATCCTTTAACTCCTTATTGCAAACAAGAACAAATCTCTTGCTTGATGTGTACAATGCTGCATAAATCTTCACAAGCACCCCAATGTTTTATTTCTGAGCTGTGAAATTCCACAATCACAGGTACTAGTTGGTATCTCTTACTGACTTAATTCAACCGATAATAAAGGGTTTATTTCAATTAGTCTCACATTAGAATCAGTGATTTAGATTTAAATTAAATTCACATAATTTTCATGTCCTGTGGGTATGCTTGTTTTGACAGTACTGCAAAAATGTGCTGCAAGTTGCATAGAAGTTGATTGAAACCGTCAAATCAGTATTTAATTGCTTGCTGACATGTACCTCAAAAATAGTCCAGAGTGGATTTATCAGAAGATACAAAAGTACATGCAGAAAACATATCTTAAAGTCATCTGCATGCATTGAAGAAATACAGGTTTTATTGCTACATTTTTAATTCCCAAATCAAATACCACTGCTTTTGCCCATCTTTTGCTCTATGACTACATGTATCACCTCAGACTTCAAGAATTCTTTTTTCCATATAATGGATGTTATAAAATAATACTTCTAAAATTAAAAATATTTTTAAAAATTCTAAACATAAAAATTTCCTTACTTCTTTTGTTCTGATCCCCAGCCTTTGAAAAACTGTAACATCTTTGCAGTCTCATTAAATAAATTTTCTCAGATAACATACAAGAAAAGTAATCCATAAATAAAATTCACAAAGTTTTTGCAGAAACTTGGATTCAATCTTTTATCTCCTCTCTTGAATTTGGTGCTGCTGAAGGCAATATTCTGGACATGCTGTCCAGCACTCTTCACCACTTTTTTCCCACTTAAATCTCCTTTTCTGTAATTTACAATTTTGACTTTAATCCTAATCAGTCAGAAAACGTGTAGTTTTAGAGTTATCTTCTGGATTTTCTATGTCTTTTGGTAATTTTAACAGGCTTACTTCACACATTAAAACCTACTCTTCACCACATCCCTCTTTAGGGCTGTGAATTCCTGTTAGAGATGAGCCCTTCTGGGCAAAAAAAGATAGCATGCTGCCACCAATTCTTAGATCATAGAATCACAGAATGGTTTCAGTTGGAAGGAACCTTAAAAGCCATTCACTTCCAACTAACTTGCCATAGGCAGAGACAACTTCCACTAGACCAGGTTGCTCAAAGCCCCATCCAACAAGGCCTTGAACACTTCCAGGGATGGGGCAACCACAACTTCTGTGGGCAACCTATGCCAGTGTCTCACCATCCTCACAGTAAAAAATTTCTTTTAATAGCTAATTTAAACCTGCCCTATTTTATTTTAGAGCCATTCCCCACTGTTCTTTCACTACATCATCTTGTAAAAAGTCCCTCTCCAGCTTTCCTGCAGTTCCCCTTGGTGCTCTAAGGTGTTGCTGTAACCTTCTCCTCTCCAGGCTGAACAACCCCAGCTTTCTCAGTCTGTCTACACAGCAGAGGTGCTTCAGCCTTCTGATCATTCTTCGTGGCCCTCCTCTGGATTTGCCCTAACAGGTCCATGTCATTATATTGAGGGCCTCAGATCTGGATGCAGTACTCCAGGTGGGGTCTCCTGAGAGTGGAGTAGAAGGGGAGAATCACCTTCCACAACCTGCTGCCCACACTGCTTTTGATGCAGCCCAGGATATGGCTGGCAATTTATCAATATATTTATGTCAACAGTCTGTAGGTACCAACTTTAAAAAAAAACCAAAAAAACACTCTCAAATCTGAACAGGCACAGCCCAGAAGAAGACCACTGTAAGATAAATTCAAAAAGTAAACCTTTCATCTTCAAGGTCAGGTGTCCTTTTCAAAAGATATGCTTTTAAGATTGCAGTTTAGAGAAGACAGACAGCGCTGAATTAATAATTAATTTCAGCTGCTGTTCCCTGTGGAAGTACTACTCTGAACCACATGTTTCCCTGCTTTCACCTTGCACCACCTCTGGCATTCACCTGCTGCCCTGCTGGGTGAGCTTAGCTTGCTAAGCCGACAGAAAACCAACCACAGAAAGGGGGAGAAGTTGCTACACCACAAACAAATCAAAGTAAATAGCTTTCTCCTATTATTTGATAAGTTGAATAGTGTCACTGCAGGGTAAGATGAACAGCAGGGAAGGAAGAGGATCCTGGGACTCAGTAGGAACGGTGAGGTGTGACGCGCGTGCTCTGCCCTCCACAGCAGCACATCTTCAGATCCATTTGGGACATCCTGCCACAGTGATAACCAACAGAGCTGTAGAAATGGCACTGATGTCACCAACATAGAAAACATCCCTGAGAGATGATAATGTTTTAAAGCTGCTGAAGGTTTTGCTGCTGTTGAAATAGGTTCTTGCTTATTTGACAAGGACCATGGTTGTCACTTGGTTATCAGTCCTTGCTGGAAAAGAGCACCACTGCACCTCATGAGCTGTGGCTGCTCTCACAGCTGAGTCTCCAACCCATATTGTCTTCTTCCAACCTTTACCAATTGAGGCTCATGACTTTATTCTCACAAAACATCACTGACCACTGTCCTATTTCAAAGTGTTATTCTGGGAACTCTGGCATCAATTACCTGATACCTGCACCACACTGACTGGTCTTGGCTAACCTATCTGCCTTCAGTTATGGCAGCAGAGAGGACATCATAAATATAGTAAGAATGAGTAACTAACTACTATTTTGAGAAATATGATCAGGAGTCTGTAAAGAGCTGCACACAAAATGAGAGAAACTTTGCTCACTATTTTTGTGTATTGCGAAGAAAAAGCACACTTCATTTTCAAGAACAAAACACGAGAAAAACTTAAGAGCTGCTAAGCCTACTGGCCACCGCAGTCACTTCATCAGTGACTTCTGCATATCTAAGAAAAGACTATTAGAGAAGTGATACAGAATACAAGGAATTTGTCATAATGGTTTCTCCATGACTTGGGACTCGACACCCAAGTATTAATATTATAATATTATACCTTCCTTGTGAGACTAATACAGCTCATTAAAAAAAAAATCTAATCCTGACAATGAAAATTCTCTATGTCCTCAACTTTAAAATATAGGCATTTTGCTTATTTAATTTGCTCCGAAGTTTTCAAATAAAATACGAACTAGAAATACAACAGTTGGACTATATTTCTTTAGTCACTTAAACCTCTTTTTAAAGTTAAAATTATTTTTTAAATACAATAATTAATAATATTGCTACATTAAAATTAAGTTCTACATTAAAATGAAGTTTCACTATAGCACAATCGTCAACATAGAATAAATAAAACATAGAATGCCCATCAAAAGAAAAAACATTACGAAAGACAGCGTAACACTGTTAGTAATGTTCATTTGCAGCACAAGCAAAGGGTTTATTGCATTTCTTACACTACATGAATATTCCACACATTAGGAGAAGAAAAATCATTAAAGCAAGAGACATCAGGATGCCTTTCAATAATGTAAGATGGATTAGAATCAATGTTAAAAAAGCAAACTGCTACAAGATGAGACCTTTTCTGTGAATTGCTAATCCACATTAATAAAATCACTACCAAATATCACTGCAGGTACCAATTTACTTCAGATTAATATCAACTAAGCCTAAACATATTTTAATGTAACAGCATGAGTTCCATTTTAAAATTGTTTAGTCATTTTAGCCATCAGCACAATCCAATGTTTCTAGGAATGCAAGTCATTTTTATTAGGCAGCCAGCTGCAGACATTGCTGGAACTAAATAAAGTTCCAGAGAAACTGGGAAAATTACCATTCATATGCTTTCAAAAGCTTCCCGAACACATGAATGGAAGCTGTGTTTGAATGGCAAAAGTCAAACAATTTAGAAACTAGATTAAAGGAAATAAGCAGTGATTTATTTGCAGTGTATCTTTTTATTCCACATAAAACTGCTTGGGCTTAGTGACCAAGATTTGGCCCATACTTACAAGAAGGTACTACTGCAATGATGTATTTCAAAATAATCTTTAAAAAATGAACTAGGAGCAACTGCTTTAAAGAATGACTTTCCTGCACACAGCATCAGGGAAGGCAGTGATGACTAATGGGGAGAGGCGCTGCTCGGCCAGCTCAGGCCCACAGTGTGGGGGAGGCACTGCATAGCAGGGAATGTTTGCAGGGAACGTGAAGCAGATACTCTTGTATCGCAGGGAAATAAACAGGGCAGTAAAACAAATGAAGTTGCTCAACCTTTCCTCCTGTAGTATTTTTAAAATATAATGAAACTGCCAAATGTCAGTGTAATCTTATGAAAATTCTCTTTACTTTGTTTAGGTAAAGCTATTACTGAACGGGTTTCTTACATACAGATGTCTATACTGTATTCACCTGAAGAAAATTAAGCCCAGGTCTCCATGTCCATTCCACATGATAATATGTGCAAAGCCCACACGATAAAATCTTATAATAATACTGATTCTCAAACTTTCACCATTCTTCCTTTTTACATGGAAATCAAACATTTTAAGCCACAGTATGGCTTCCTATACAATAGTTACCATAGCTGTCATTCTTTAATTTAAACAAGTTATTAATTACTACAGCTTCACCCAGCAACACTTCTCCTGCATAGATGATCTAAAGAAGCTTCTTGTCCTTAGATAAAAAAGCAGAGTTTAAGTTATTTTAAACAGATATAATTTTTTCTTTTAATAACAACAAAAATAGATGATGTTTCAAAATTTCCAGAAGTATCTTCAGGTGATCTGAATGAGATACTTAATACATCCAACTGCAGTTTCCAATGATGTAAAACGTAGAATTAGCTAATGTTACCTTGACCACACTTTATCCTCTCAAGTTTTGGAGAAGTTACATGGAGGTTCTTGGCAGAAACTTTGCAGATTGGGAACGCCCAAGCCATTTCTCCCAAAGAAGATCAGTATTCACCCTACTAACCAAGCAGATCTCAAAGAAGTCAGCTCTACCTGCACAATGTAACATGCTTGTGCTATAACCATGGTTCTCCTTCAGCCTGGAGGGTTCCATTATTTAAGAACAAACTGACATTCCCAAAACTAACCATTAAATATTTAAAATACTAAATATTTTAAAAAAAACAACTGGAACTGATCTGTGTGGTTCAGCTGAAGCTGAGCTTTAGAGTGAAACATCTCAGAAAAATGGGAAAGGCAAAGTATAACAAGTAAAACGAGCTTAGGTCAACAATGCTTTTTCATCCAGTGCAAATGTCTTATGTGAATTGCACTAAAAAAAAGGATCCCACTTGAAAGCGAAAGAAAGGGGGAAAAAAAAAAAAAAAAAAAGAAAAAAAAAAAAGGGCCAGGCAGGGGNAAAAAAAAGGGTCAGGCAGGGTGAAATAGAGCCATTAAAAGCCCAGAACAATTTGCAACACAAATACTGAGGAGCAAGCAGCTTCCTCTTTGAATGAAGCAAGGGTCTGACCCCTTCCTGTGTCACAACTCCCCACACTTACTTAATATGTTTTCTACTGGCTGTAAAACAAACATCAACTCTATCAGCTTTACAGACATGTGTGTATCAAAAAGACACCATACTGTATTACATCCAGCTTTAGTGGAGACAGAAGATGTATTTGAATGAGCATCTTCAGATCTTTGTTGTCTGAACTGCTCCATACCATTACTTGTAATGAAATAGCTTATAATTTAGACTTCAAAAAGAAACATTAACTTTAGTTTTTAAAGCTGATCCTGTAATATCCTAAGAACACCAAATTACTGCTACAAAATTTTCAAGAAAAACACAAGAAGATCATGAAGAAAATGGTACCTTGCAATCTCATGCAACTCCAAAGGTATGCCTTATAATGCTGAGTTAAGCCACACTTTATGAATTAATTTCCATCATAGAAGAAGAAGTGTCCAGGTTAGATCTGCAGCTAGCTGACTCTTACACAGACACACACAAGTTTCAGATGATTATGTTAACTGAAGCTATGAAGGTTGCAATACTTTTTCAAAAAATGAAAGTAGCAGTGGACCCCTCAAAATCCTGTCTGGATAGATCTGAGTGGAGCCTAGTTTGCAATCCACCAAAGCTAAAGAAGGAAAGGCTGCAAAGTGAAGGTATGATGTGCTGCCACAGCAGAGAAGACAGTTTTGTTAGATCACACACACATAAAAACACCACCTGTTTTACCTGTTTAACAGTCGATATTATGCAACTCTGACTGCAGAGAGTCAGATGGCATTCATGTATTCTCTTCCCATTAATCAGAATTTTCCAATAGATAATTCTTTCTTTAAGTGTTAAAGAAAACCATTACATTGTATTTTCTTTTTTGTGTTGTATGTATATTTTGGGGAAGAAAAAAAGGTCAGCCTAACCCTACATTAAACATGGAAGTTTAAAACAACAAATTCAAGACATTAGGCACTTCTACTAAAATGACATTAAACTAAGTTTAAAAACTGAAAATATTTCTGTTTTATAAAATGTATTTATGGAGCAAAACGTCAATGAATAACAGTTAAAGCGTCGCATTAAACTAGTTGGATTTAAGTGTTCAGTGGAATGTATTTGTTTCCATAGCTTTCCTTTGAAAGTGTGGTGCTTGAAGCTCTATGTATCATTTATTTGAACTTTGTTTCATCTTAGTGATACTATCTTCCTAGAATTGTCACTTTCAAATCTGTAAGTTGAAATACAAAATTAAACAGGCGTTATCTTAGGGAGTGGTTCTGGTACAAATGCTGGCAACAACTTTGAAATTCCTTCATATAACTGCATCACATGATAAACCACTGGAAATAAAACTGTCCTAGCACATGGGATACTGAGTTACTTGAATTCCTCTGTGGATGAAATCAAAGCAGAAGAGGCTGAAGTCAACATTGCCAGGTTTCACTGACACAGATCTGAACATGCAAAGAAGAAAGACAATTCACTCCTTCCTGCCTGCATTTCCAAAATCTGCCTCTGTATTTTGACTTTTCATCACGCAGAGCGTGAACAGGCCACTCAGAGGTTCAAGATGACTGGGCATCCTCAAATTAGGGCAGAAGCAACAATTCAGCTTTGTTCCCTTACACCTCCCTCCAGCTATTCACTCTGAGTGCTAAGAGAATCACCCTGGGAAGGCAGGAAAGCACATGGATAAATACTGGCACGAAGTGTCGAAAAGGAACAACCTCAGAGCATGCATAGGCAAGTATCTTCACTTGACCCATGCTAACCATAAGATAAAATCTTTTCAACTGTCTGTTTCTAAGAACTCCTAAATTGGGGGATGGCTGAATAAGCATCCTAGCAATCAAATCCACTAATGTCTTGTGAAGCGTGGTAGTCCAGTCTATGTGGTTTCATTCCTCAAATTTATGAAAATAAACTAGAGTGAAAACTGTCAATGTAACGTGGACTGGATATGCAAGTATCCTGACCTGCCTCTCTTCCTAGTTCCCACAAAAAACCCCAAACCCTGCTAAGTGTGTTCCTTGCTGCAGGATTGCTATTGACCTTTCATTCTTGTCCCTTTTCAAATGCAAAGCCAGGGTAATTTTGAGCTAATTTATTTCCAGTCTGCCAGATAATGCTTATGAAGCAGTAGGACTCTTGGACACAGAAGAGAAGAAAGCCCAAAATATTCCAGTTTTTCCCACATCTGTCCAACAAACACTAGTTGAAGTTTTCATGAGTCCCAGGATTCCAAGCTAGGACATGTGAACTCTGGTACTGGGATTGTGTTTAACAACCTTTTGCACCTCCTTCTTCTACTTTTGGGAGACAATATAAAGGGGTTTTAGTTTTTCATTTTGGTTTGGTTTTTACCCACCTCCCCAGCCCTTCCACCTCTGCAAGAAGAAGACTCTGACCTCAACAGGGCAAATATTAAAGGACACTTGTAGTATCATCATGACATAGGTTAGGGAATATTTAACTCAGTGTATATATAACCTATAGCTCTCTACAGCCACCGGACCAACTGGACACGAAATACATCATGGAATCATAAGAGAATGTTCAGACTTTGTCAATGAACTCACTGCTGGTAACTGCTGCCTGAGCATTCTGACTGTCCTCAAAATTACTTTATATTCACAACACATCAGGAGTTATCACCGGACAGCAAACACAGCAGATGATATTTTACAGCTTTTTCCCCTCAAACATCAATATCTCTGACAATTCTGTAACTGCCTTTATTTCTACTTTACAATCAGCTACTTAGGCTTGGTTCAGAGAGTGGATTCACATCTATAATTCTGACAGAATAATAAGTATTTCTAAATATGCTTTTTTTATGAGAAAGCCATTTACTGCTAGTAAATGCTTAAAGAAGACAAAGTCAGTGAAAGGGAGATGACTACTTCCTTGATTAAAGCACTCACCTTTCTGTAATCAGTCTGAACCCAAATCTTCCCCTCTTTATGAAAGAGCTCTGACAACAAGGATAAAGCCTTGTGAACAGTGTTAAGCGGTTGTTTTCTCTCCATCCTGCTAAAATTATTTCAACCTTTTATACACACATTTCCTGAACCACAGATTGGAAGCCAAATATCTTACTTGTCAAAGTTAGGGATGAATTCCCCCTCTTACTCTGTTCAACAGCTGTTATTTTATACAAAATAAAAACACCAAAAGGAAAGGAAAAATCAGTGTAGACTGAAACTTGTGTTTTCCAGTAGTAGAAGCCCTCAGTCTGCAGGTAATTCTATTCCTCTCAATCCTTTGCATTCCTTTTCCATATAAAACATGCAACTGGAGAAGCAAGCAAAGCCCTGCAAGCAGAATTGTTCCACCACACCTTGGCAGATTAGATACCCCAATTCTCATTAGCATTTCTTTATGGAAAGGAGAACAAACACCCATCAACAACAGGTAGCCTGCTTAAGGTGCACTTGACTCAATTCCCCTCAGATTTGGGAAGAAAGGTATAAAGAGAATGTCCCACACTGCACATTAACTGTTCTAATCACCACACTAGTGGCTAAAGGAACAGAAATAATTTTGCAGACTTAGAATTTAATTTCCTCTGTTTTTTTTTTTTTTTCCCCCCAGTCTCTTAAAAGTGATTTTATCTCAGGCCAAGTGCAACACTTCACCTCTATGGGCCTGGAAATTATTTTGGTAAGAAAATGAGGGAAAAATCAGTTATGCTCAGGCCATTTTTTAATGTGAAAAACCTGTTTTCTTCTTTAGCAACCTATAGGAAAAAAGTCCCATTTTTTTACCAGTTGCATCTACCCAGGAACTGGCAATAAACCACTCCCTAGTAGTTATTACAGAATTAAGGCTACAACTGCATTTGGGGTGCAATGGACAGGTCAGACAATACACGTGAACACACACAGAAATGCGTACACAAACAGACACTTATGCACAAATTAAACTTTGCTTTGTTTATAGTCATGACAAAAATTACCTTTATGGTCCAGATGCCCCAAAGAACTTGGAAAACCCATCTCCAACTGAACTACTGGCTTGGACAAGGGAAATCCAACTGACACAGTCTGCTTAAACATCTAAGTGAAACAAGGCCATGTATACACATTTCTTAAAGTAAAGATACCTGCTATTGAGACAGAATGGAGGGTTGCAACCCTCACCCAAAGGCTAGAGAACTACTGACAAGCCAAGGAAAAGAGGGTAAAAACAGTCCTCAAAGAAAGAATTTAACAATAGCATGCAGAAGGAGTCTGTATTAGTGCCTGAATTATTCAGCATATCCAGAAATGTTTGAAAAAAGGTGGTGGTATATAATTAACCAGAGTAACAAACATGAAAATGAACAGATTGCAGAAAGACCTAATACTGAGCAGTGTAATAAAATAGTAAATGAAATTCGATGTAGAGAAATGTAAAGTGACAGACATGGAAGAAGAAAACAATCTTCACTTTACATATAAAATGATGGTCTTTCAATTATTATTACACAGTAGTGAAACACTGGTCTTGTAATAGTTCCATGAAATTATCATCCCAATGATCTGTGGTGGTCACAAAGGCAAACCAAATGTTAGGCAAGAAATACAGCACATCATGCCACTGCTTCTCTCCCTTCAAAAATGGTTTAGAAGAGTTAGGCAAGATATAAAAACACATGGGAAAGACATTGGGAGTTTCCACAAGAGGCAATTAGACCAATTTGGACTTGTCAAACTGGATGAGTGATGACAGAGGAGGGTTATAGCATACATTTGTTATGAATGTGGACAGGAAATTATCATTTTTTGTTGGTTCAAAAACAAACCAAAAAATGAGGTATTTCTTCACACAGTGTATAACTAAGTTTTAAGAATCCTTTCCATGGGATCCCATAGTTTTCAAGTTCCCATTAAGTTCAAAAAACCCACTGTGTCAACAGAATTGTTTAGCAGCACAGCGACAAATACCAGATTTTTCTTTTCAAGGTTTCCTCTTTTGCTGCACCATTTCTTTACTCATCTAACTAATTATGCAGTTCTGCACCGTGCTCTTCTTCACAGCCTTATCTGTCTGGTCCTGACTATGCCTTTCCTGTCCATGCAAAAATGCTGAAACTTTACTGCTCATTTCAGCATTCTTGCTACATATATCTGGTATTAGTCAGTGACAAAAGAGATTTATTTAAACTGCAAACTAATCCTTTGTGGTCCTAGCCAGATTTAAAAGCATTACTTTCACTCATATCTTACAGTTTTCAGCTATCTAGAGTCACAGAATGAGAAACACTTGTCTTCAGACTTCTTAGGACACGCACAATACTTCCACAAGATTGAGAAAGCTTAAAGAGCGCACAAGGATGCACTGGTCTCCACAGTTCCTGCAGTCCTGTCACCATCACACACAAACTAAATCCTTCTGGTGCACCTATAATCAATGTAGACCTTCACAGTACTGTCAGCCAATTACTGGCCTAAGTTTCAGCTTGCACAGATGAATTCCTGCTTCAATATTTTTTGGTAGAAGTGGCACTGAAAAGAGACTACTCCCTGTCAATCCTAACCAAATGAATTACAAAAGGAAATAGATTTTCAACCACCAATCTCAAACATAAAACCTCAAACTACATTAATTTAAAAAAAATCTAAATTCTCTAGTTACCCAATTAGTAAAGCACAACATTGAGGACATACTCATGAAAAGAACACTTTACATGACAGAGGGAATAAACTGAAAGCAAGTGTATCAAATAATGATACATTAATGCTTGCCTTAAAAACATTTCTCACATGCAATGCTTGATATTTTATGTAAGTATGATATTAGTTATACTTCACTAGTTGCAGAGCAGATGCTAGGCATGATAAAAGTATTTCACAGAAACAAGAAGTCTGCCCAAAAAAGCAGGGGGAAAAATATGTTATTTCCCAGAACACTAGTCACAGAAAATGTTCCCAGTTAACAGCATTGCTAATCTCACAAACATAAATAGTTAATGAGGCAAGTTTTCTAAATTGTATTTAGGCATCTTAACCATAGGTAGGTTTTGGTGCAGGAAGCTAAATGAAGTATTTGAAAATTAATCATAATGAAAATATGCATGCAATAAGGTGAACCAGTAATCCATCATCATTTGCATAACATATTTGAAATAGTTCATTCACTGTATCATGAATAATATAATTTTTTAGTCTATCTAAATGAATGCAAAGAAAGTTATTTTGAAAACAGAAGCCTACAGTGTGTCTAACCTACCTGTAGTAATAAAATACATTTTAGAACAAGGCCTAATTCAGTATTTTACATTTTAACATGACAATTATTACATTAATATCACTGGTTAAAGATAATAGCAATAAGCCATTAAGATAATTATATGAATCACTACAGGGGTATGAAATGGGAAACACAAGGAGCTTCAGATATATTTGAAATGATGTGAGCTTTAAGTACAGCATTCTATGCCCACAAATAAAATGTTTTGAATAGATTTGGCACTAGTCAGGTACCAAGAGGTTGTGTACTATTACAATGAAATAAACTGAACTCAATAGGTTGTAAACATGGGGCTGTGACAAACATGTTTGCATATGAGGTGAAAAAAATCATATTAAAAGAAGAAATATTTAAAAAAATTAAACAGGTATACAAAGTCTAGGATTAATATTACTACTGAAAACTGCGGAAAAAGTAATTTGCAAGCCTTGTACTAGTGAGTTTATCACAGCTGAGATTTCCCTCTACTTAAAATGAAATAAAAGAATTATTTCTTCATAAAAGGTATTTAATATAAATATTTCCAGCTTGGGAAAAAAAAAAAAGGTCTTGAAATACAGCCCAATATTTAATTTAATTGCTCTCCATTGCACATCTATGAGCAAAGACATATGAGTACCCTGTCATCTGCCTGCATGCCAATGGACTTTTGTATTCCCCACTGCACCCCAAGTGGCCTTGTAGATATTAGAAAAGGCCACATAAACATTGCTGGAAAGAAGCCCTTCAACCACTCGGAAGCAGTACTTCCAGAACCTAATCAACTGCCATTCCAGTTTTCTTTCCACTCACCAGCGTGCATAACAAGGCAGCTGTGAGGGCCACAGCTGTATTCTGGGCTCACGCAACCTCCTCCCAGGCCCAGTTCTCCAGCTCTAAAGGAAGCCCTTGAATGCCCAAGGTGAGTTGCAACTCCAGCCCCACCTGCCACCTCACTTGCAGGCTCAGCAACCACAACTCATGGCATGGGAGATGCTCAGCTGCCAGAGAAGACACTACCCCAAAAAAGTGCTGCTTATGCAAGGAAAAGCCCAATAGTCAATAGACAAGAATCAACTTCATGAGCCAGCTTACAGAAAAGTATTAATACAGGGACAATAAAAAAATTCTTAAACTTGTAATATGCTTTGCAATAAAATGCTAAATGATAACGCTGTAGAAATTGCAACATTCAGAAAATTAACTAAACCCAAAATATTTAGAGGACTACAAAATTCATGGTCAGGGAGAAGAACTATATGCAGTCATGACTTCCACAGACTTGAAATGGAACTTACAATATTTGGTAGCGGCTAATCCAAATGTTAATTACCTTCTGTAGCACATGCAAAGTGAAACACTATTATCAAAAAATCCTACACCCCACACTAAAGAAACTCACCACTTCTTCCTTGTCTAATCACATGCAAGAATGTACAAAGAGATAACAGTGAGAGATTACTTGCTCTTAACACTCTTGTACTTTCAGATGCAGTGGAGAAGCAATGACTTCTTATTTTGGTCTTTGGCAAATTCAGGTTCCACTTCAAATTTTCTCTCTTTAGAGTACACCACAATTTGATATAAGAAGGAATTTGATCTCGCTTATCTTTTACTCACCAAAACACTTCTAAACAGTGACTTCAAAAAGCTCTTAATTCTGTTTTGGACTTTATCTAGGAATGGGACCATGAAGTCTTTTAAAAATTTTTTTTAAAAACATTCCTTCTCTAAGATGGAAAGCATCCACCTTACTCAGTAAGATACGATATGGAAGACTTCAAGCCAAACAGTCCAAATTTTAATTTTGTCATGTTTTTACAGATTATGACAGAAAATTTTCACTACACTTCTCTCCTCTCCCACTACCACAACCCCCATTCCTCCACCAGTGAAGCAGCCGGAAGACTGATGCACTAAACACAGCCCTGTAAATTATAGTATGTAGGAGATTAAACTTAAGCCTAATGCTACAGTGAACCTTCAACAGCTGAGTTCTATTAATGGACACTCCTTAAAAGAAATCCTTATTGGTTACTATTTAAAACTACAACTCTATTAAAATCTTGACTGAAAGAAATTACATGTGATATGTATTGCCCATCACTGCCATGACAACAACACCCAGTTCAAGTATGTACTGCATCATTCACCACAATTTATCTGAAGTAAAAAAATACAAAAGGGTTCACTAATCAAATACTATCAATGAATACACGACGTGAAAGAGATAAGCTAATTTATAATGATAGGGATTACGTGTAAACTAGAATAACAAGACTTCTAGTGCACTGAAAAGCCCAGCATCATTATTATTCTTTCAATCTCCTTCTTATGTGGATTTAAGACCAGCACTGTAAAATTACAGCACAGTCAAGGCGCTGTAATGAACTTAATAGAAAACATCAAGGGAAAAGACAATTAATTGATGTTTCACTTCCAGACTTCAATTTCATACACAGGACCAGAAATAGGGGGAGGGTGTGTAGGTTATTATGCTGAATAGCAACTGCATACATGTGTGGCATTGTGTTCACTGCTGAATGTTTTCTCCTGTTGAATATTTACTGCTCCCCAATGCACAGTCCTTTGAGATTCAACACTCTGAAGTGTTCCTGCTTTCTCATTCAAAGAATCTTTTGAATGAAGAAATTTTCAATTATTGACACATCAGCCTAAGGCCAAGTTATCTGTGGGAAGTCGTCAGAAGTTCCTACTTACACTATTTGTTGACCTTGTAACTCTTCATGTATCATATCTATTTCTACATGTTTTAGGCTGTTTTAGGCTCAGTCACTGATGATGAATTAGCAACAAGAAAGAAAGCAATTTAAGCCACAGAATGATAGTAGAAAACACTAAAAAAAGCCAACCCTATCCAATATTGTGCTACTTGCTTCCAAGAAAGCAGGTCAGCAGGTCTGAACACAGCTCCACTTTTAATTCACATGCTAGACTAAGTAAAGAAAGCACAACAAACTCCTTAAGCCCTGAGCAGGTCTCAGCAACCTGCAAGGTGAAGACACATTGTTGCTGTTGTTCTTTAGCCTGGGTTGCGTGTGCCTGTTTTCTTCTCTTAGGTGGAAGGTGAGAGAATAGCTCCTAGGTGGTAAGGTTACTAAATGCCAATCTCCTGCTTCCCAGACAAGTAAGTACAGAGAAGATAGGATTTTGTTGTTGCTGTTTTTCTTGAATGAACATAGTCTTGTCAATCTATCTCTCACTGAAAATATTAAAAAACCCAGGACTGTTCGCAGTCCTGAATGAGCACAGTAGCCAATACAGAGGTGACCAACACTCTCACACATACAAGCATCTATGAAGGATTTTTCTTTATTGTGTCATTTGAATCAAGTATTAAAATGTCAGTTTATTACCTTTTTGGCAGCTAAGTGCTTTTCTGCATCTGGCCAGACTATCACCAGTTAGGCTATAAACAAAGTAAGACTTTGTAACAGAAGTTACAAAGGCAGAATTTGCATTTTTCTAACTATTCACAGTCTCAAGAATTGTTGACAGTCTAAAAATATGTCACTCCAAGAATATGTATGGAAAAAGATGAATTCAAAGGAGTGTTGGTTTAGTTTTGCCTCTTAAGGGTTATACTCTCTACACATGGATGATCCATGCAGGAATGTACTACTTAACTTCTACAGGAATAGTGCAAAAGATGGCTGGTGACCCAGGTTCACAGGGTCTGCTGTGATGCTGGGCTTGGAAATCTTGCAATGACATGGACATCACAGACCCACATGTACCACTGCAGGAGCTACTGCTTAGATTTTCATCACTGACAGAAGATAGACGTTTATGCCACTTGCTATACTTTTGTCTTGAGAACAAGATGTCTGATAGAAAGGCTGTAAAGCTACTGGATTTTTTTTTAGAAACAAGGGTTTTCCAATCTAGAGCAATGGAAATTAAAGTTTCAGACAAAATCAGGGTATCCTAGGCAGTCGCATAGATAAAAATGTACATATGAGGTACAAAAAAAATACAATTCCATCTTCCATCTGTCCCCACCCCTACCAAAACAAAATCTTGGAATCTTGTCAGTCCAGCTGCTACTGTTTCCATTTTGAAAACAAAGCCATAGGGAAGAGACCAATTTTTATTATTTAAAATCTTTTATGTAGTGAAACCTAAACATCTGGCAAGTAGAAAGTTATTTAATCAATAATATCATATAACAGGTTTTGACAAGGTTATGAAAAAAAAATTGCAGTAATAGAGAATCACTCAAAATGCCATTGTTCTTTAAGGGCACAAAAGTGTTCCCTCTGATAAAAGGTCAAATGCAGAGGATAAAATATTAACAATTACAAACCCCCAAACAGCTGTATTTAATAAAAAACAAGGCATTGAATAATCGATAATATAAAAACAGAATTATCTGTCAAATGTGACACTGACACCTGTATCAAAATCCCTATTCAAGAAAGGTGCCAACTAGTAATGTTCCAGCTAGTGTTAAAAAAACAATGTGAATAAGAATGATTTGCAAGTTCAGCCTCCTTGTCTTTAATCATTGTTCATTAAATTGTAACGCACAACTAGCACAATGTAAAATAGCTACTCTGAGTAATTCAAAACATATAACCTCTCTCAGGAAAATAATTATGATACAGAAGGGAAAATAATTTATTTATATTCTTCAGTGCTCCACTATCTTCTAGTTTGTTTTTCCTTTTAAATGACACACAGCCAAATTGAAGGATAAAAAGGAAATACCCTTTTGCAACTTTCACGAGGACATGAAGATACTAACCCAAGGATTTATAACTCAGAAGTAATGAAAACCAAGGAGTAAGAATTTCTACTTCTTAATTTGAAGCTTGTTAAAAGAACCTTATAGACAGGCAGGATAGATACCAATGAACCTCCAGTAAAGAAATTAGCAAAAAGAAAGAGGTCTTTGTGGTCATTTCTCCTTGATGAAGCAAAATTGGTTTCTTCCATATGCTACAACTTCATCAAATGGGGATTTAAATTATTCAATTCATTAAGATACCATCCACAGGTTTGGACACTGTTCCAGATGTGGAACTTCCATGTGTGGAAGTTTTCTTTGATGGTTATACTGCTGTTATTGTTTAACCAAGCTGCATTATTTAACTTGGCTAATTCACCTCTTCCCTCCCCAACTTTTTCTTTTTTTCTTTTTTTAACACTCTCCCATCATTAATTTGTTTCCTCACAATAGAAGTCAAGATGTCTTGACAAGCTGTCTAAATGTACACTGCTTGATCATCCCTGTTATGAGAGGTTTTCCTTTTAACTGGCAAAGACCAAAGTTAATGAGACTATTACTGTATAAAACATTAAAAAAAACTAACAACTAGAACCATATCTGATGCTCTTTAGTCTAGTAAAGGACAATGCTGTATAAGAATATGAAGCTTTAATCATTCTGGGGCCAAAGAAAAATGGATATGTTTCCTGGGAAATGGTACAGGTGTCATCTTAACCCATATTTAACAATGACACAAAACTGGAGTTAACAGAAGTCACAGTGACAGAGTTAAGCACAGACTGCCAACCTAGAAGTCTCCTAGAAAACAGATGGAGAAAAAACCCTAAACAAACAGCAAGAACATTATTGTACTTCAGTATTGTACTATGGTACTACATTTTGATGTTCCAAGAAGTGATCTTTGTTGAGGTTGACATTTGAGAACAAATTAAAATTTTCTGAAAATCAAAAACTAGAATTCCGCATATGCCAAGTATACTTGGGAATGCTACAATCTGCAGATCCAGACAGACTTCTCATTTCAAACTACTTTGTGGAGGAATAAATACAACTACATGTTCGCACATTAAAAAAAAAAGTAAATTCAAGATACTGGACCACTACAAAAGTTACTCAAAAGAAATGGCTTCAGAAGCAAACACCACTATTTCAACTCTATTTTTGATGACATTATGATACTATTACATACTATTATTATATTATATTACTATTACTATAAAATAGTATTATATTATAATACTATTTTCTAAATGCACAATAATACTGAACAACCTCAAGAAATTATTTGATTTACATGGTTTATCCAGCAGCCTATAACAGCAAGTGTCTTTCAGGTGGGCTTACGTCATACGTAAATGAATGGTTTAATCCTTACAAATGGATATGTTTATCCAGCAGATGTAAGGATGTGAAACTGCTCTTAAAAACAGCTCAGTACTTCTCTGACTTAGGGGCCAGAACAGATCTGTTACCTTGCAACACCAAGCTTTATGTTGTGTTCACTACATATACTCTCAAGCCCAACAAGTCAACCCTCTAATGAGCAAGATCTCTTCTTTCACCTTCCTGATTTCTACTGCCTAAGGTTCTATGATGAACTGCCTGCCATTAAAAATAGCTTGAACCACAACCAGATTTTTCTCTTTTTCTGCTTGATATTCCAGGAATCAAACCCTTAAAAGTTAAACAACATCTGCCTCTATAGTCTTCACAACTTCCCAGAGCCATCAACAAGGATGGCAGCCACGTCTGAAATCAGAGGCAAATGGAACAGTGAGTCTCCTTACACTCCAGAGAAAGGCAGATGCCAGCAAGGGCTCAAGAGAAGTGTTACAAAAGCCTTTGCTAAACTAAAGCATTCCAGTGCTGCTGCGAAGCCAAGACCTTCAAGTTACAATGCAGGAAACCTAGAAACATAAAGCATGTGTCTGGCATGGACCTAATTTCTTACTGAGAGGATATGGATTGCATCTTACCAGGGATATTAGCAACAAACCACACTTCGTGGGAGATTCTGGGATAGATCTCTACAAGTCCTTGTCGGCAGCAATAAAGACTCCCCATGATACAAACTACAAGAGCCAAAAAAGCAGTAGTGCCTTCTAATGCTGTCTCATTCCATTGTCCGTGTCACAACTTTGAAGCTGCAATTCAAGACGTGTATAATAATGCATTTTGTGGTAAATATGATAGTCTAAAATACCTCTAAGTCTACTGATAGACATGCCCAGCATCACTGAATTTACAACCATTCTGCTGCATCCTCTAATTAAAAAAAGTCTGATCCACCAAAATGAATGTGTCTGAAGGTGATAAAACTCTAAATAGAACAGAAAAGTTAAATATTCCTGCTTCACAGAAGAGCTCGGTGCAGCCAGAATCAATGTCTCAAACAAGACCTTGTCCAGACCTTTCTCAATGAACTATTGGAACCATAACACATCCAGCAAAAAATTATTCAACCACAAGCAGTTCATGGCTGATGTATTTTCTAATGGGAGATTTTTATAATTTTCAAACCAGACACTGCAACTACAGATCAATTAACAACATCTCTGTGTAGCTCTCCTGTAAATCTTACTCATTTCTTATGAAAACAACTATAAATTAGTAGATGCATTTCACATACACAATATGAACTACTTTTAACAAATATATTTTTTAAAGATAAATTATTAATTATTTGACAAGAATACTCAAAACCTCCAAGAATCCTTCTATCTTCTAAAACTTCTTTAATATGTTTTTAGTACATCACCTTTACTGTTTCTTCTTTAAAACAAAATAATTTATCTATACATTTAAAGCCCTTTCACAGGCCTTTCAGGAATATTCCAGTATATCTTTCCTGAAACAAGTCTGACTAGATTAAGTACAATCTTCAAGATCTTTGGTCAATTATTTTCATTATTCTCTGGGTATTTTTTAACACAATCTAATTTTTTTCCAAGTCTTTATTGACCTTAGGCTCTTAAATCAAGTAATTCAGAACTTAACATTCAATCATCCTGTGTAAAAGGATTGTTATAATGAAGTAAAAGGAATAGTAAAAATAGAGTAATGGAGAAAAGAGAAAAACAGACTAACTCATCGGATCTTTGTAGTTTACATGCATTACAGTAACACTGATGGCAACTCAGTACTTACAAAGAGCTCAGAAATCCTTTCTGACATGGAGTAATTTGCTCTCACCAAGAAGTAACATCGTTCTATATGCCTACTATGTGAAAACAGGACCAACTTTCACACGGCTCGCCAAACCATGCTCGTGCCCAGGAAAAAGCACAGCTATGGAAGGTTCCAGCAAGGGATCCCACAGGTTATTCTGTCCTGAAGCAGATTTTATTGATGCATGAGTTCAATGTTTATGTACCCACTGTACCTACAACCACATGCAGAGAAGCTTTTCTGTTACTCACTGAAAGAATTGCAAGATACCTATAGCTGGGCAGAAAGGAACCATAAGACTAAGGGCAAGAAACAAATTTTGAAAACAAGCTGTCCTGTTACTATTTAACACACTAAAATCAACACCTGCCCCCACCGTTAAATTAATAAGCCCTTTTCACCCTAGAAAATACTATCAGGTCTTATTTGCTGGATAGAAAAGCTGTGTTTCACTATTACAATTTCTTCACAATTATTTCAATGTAGGTCAAAGCTGGTGGCGAGTCTTAGAACTACCTCATGACATGAATGCACTTGGTCCTGGTCAGTTGTTAGCAGTCTGCCCATACAAACACAAGGCAGTATTTTGGTAATATGTCTATAAAAGTAAATAAACTACTTTTCTGTATATCCCACTTACATTTTTCCATTACTGAGTTGTTTTGTAGTCAGAAAGACCAAAAGAGGTACAGGATTTGTGAAGTTTACTTGTATTTAGACAAGTAAAATCTTGCTGGGCTATTTTTTTTCTTAATGTATTTAATTGATTACATCCTTAGTAGTAGCTGCCTTTCATTATTATGCAATCACCTTCAAATTATTTTGATTAAATTAAATTTCGTTAAAACTCATACAAATCTAGCTATTCTAGTCACTCTTCACACACCTTAAAAAAAAAAGAAACCAACAAAAAAGTCACCACAGAAACAAATCACTGGACAAAAAACAAATAAACCACTAGATAAGTAATAAGTAAACCAGACCTTGGGATGAAGTTTTTGAAAAATAATTGAAAGTAGTTTGTTAATCAATATCAAAAATTGCTAACTGGAGTAATTCTGCTTACAAATAGTCAACATAAAAATTGTCATCTTGTTGTTGTCATACTAATTGAGAAACTAGTATCTGCACATTTCTGCCGCTTCTCAAGATTCTCTTGAAAAATGTTAATTTAAGAAATGTCTTGAAATGCTAATTATGTAAAAAATTAAACCATATAATAAATATAAAAATATACCCTATATATAGTTATGCATAAACCCCATCAGAAAACAATCCATAACATCCAACTTCTAGTTAATGTAGATCAGTATCACAGACCTCACTTTGCAGCCTTGATAAAAGACAATCCGATGTTAGGTCATAACAGTTTTAGCCTAGCTAGTCTCTAACTAACAGGATTTATTTGTTGTAATAGGTTAATTTAGTATAACAAGTTCAACTTGAAAAGCTCAGCTTCTAGAACAACTAATTTAACTTCCTCTACAGGAAATATGCTTATTTGAAGGCATTGCTGGTATTTTCTGTGGAAAGAACACAAGATAACCAGAAAAGTCTATTTGCAATGCCTCTGTTATGATTGTATGCAATGATTCTTAAGAGAGCCATACACCAGTTTGGCACTGTAATTCAGGAAAGAAAACATTCACTTACCGCAGTGTGACTGGAAAACCTGTGGCTTGACTACCTGATTGCAGATATTGCACACTACAAGATAGAAATCATCATGAGCTGGATAATGGCCAAATAAGTGCATATCTGTGGGAAAGTTAAAAATATATACAAGAATTAGAAATTATGCTTTAAATATATATTAAGAAAAATAATTGAAAATACTGTAGGGCCATTATTGTTACATTAATTTATCCAAAGCAAATGTATACATTGCTCCACAAGAGTTTCTTACTATCTTCAAGAGATTTTTTTTCCCTCTTTTGGGTTTCAAGGTCCTGTACTAATGCTGCAGTCTCATCTCTCAGTCTGAGTCAGAACACAGACTGCCACACCTTTTCTTAACACTCACTGCCAAGAAGTGGAATAAGCATTCCTGTAACGGTCAACCGTTGAAACAATAAAGGAATATGTTTTTTAAAATCTCTGCCTAAAGATCCTCATAGGAAACACTCTGCATAGGTTATGCTCCACGTAACAATATTCCAAACTTGACTACAAGTTGCTTGAGAAAGGCTCCTCCTTAAAAGCCAGTTAAAGGAACCAAGGTCAAGGATCCTACAGCTTAAAATACAGCGAGGAATGCCATGCCATATGAAATTTCTGATTCTGTGCAAATGCCCTTCCCTAGTTCCAACACCCTGCTGTTTGTCACCAACAAATATTGTGCGAAGAGACAAAGCTGGTTAATGAGGTATTTCTTGGTGACAGTATGAGGAATTTAATGAAATCCGAAGACAGGTACAGTCAGATGATGACAGGCACTTGTCCCTCTCAACTGAAACACATAATGCAATACATGCATTCTTCAGCCATTACAAACAGAGTAAAATGTGCTTAAATTACTAATTGAAGGCCTCAGAACTCTAACATTACAAGTGAGGTAACCTGTTCTACTCTTCATTGCTATAACTTGAGAACAAGCACACATACTCATCCACCACAGCTCAGCTTAGAGGAGAGAAACTCCAGCCACTTCTATGCATTTCAGTGGGATCATGTCACCATATCCAATGTTAAAGAACATGTTCTTCCATAAGTAACCCCATGCCAAGTATTGGCCCCACAGATCACACTAACTGTCAGATTATAAAGATGTTGTAAAACCACATTTCAGTGTTATTCAGCAGCATCTGTGATCTATTACAGAATTTGCAGATTCAGACTGAATTATTAATCTGGTGCCTCTTAAACAGGAGGAAAACTGAGAGCACAAATATGTAGAACAGCAGCTGTGATTGATAAACATCAACAACTAAATCCTACCTCTCCAGTAAGTCAGGTATTTCTAAAAAACGAGCAATTTCTTTCAAAAATGGACTCAAGCAGGTATCTTATTTCATTAGTTCTTAACCAAAGCAATTATTTTGGCCCTAGATCTAGTTTCATAAGTAATTCTGCCCTGGCCTCTGGCACTGTAGGTAACATCACTGCTTATGACGGCAGTACTTGGCATGATGAAGTGTAAAGTGTCCTCAGTTCCCAAAAAGCCCAGAGGAATGGGACATCACTCTCACAGTAATACAGGCAGTATCACAAGTAGCTCCAAAGAGGCTCATTCAAGAATTCTTGGGCACAAACCAGCCCCACCAACCTGCAGGTATTTCATAGTATGATATAATGCGAATTGTTCCTTTGTCCACTGAAAACCATAACCCTCTCTGTTACAGCTTGTACCAAGCTATGAAATCCAGTTAAAAGGTTAACCAGACATCTTTGCAGTGCTGGTCTTGCAGTAACCAAGTCCTTAAATGCAGTGCAGTCAGATATATGCAATCAACACATTCAGCCTAAATTTAAAAGAATGCCAATGGTGAGGTAAAAACCCCTGTGGTGTAATTAGTGTTAGTACTGGTGAAGCCAAAAGTGCAAAGTGAGGTTAAATCAAATCTTCCTTACTCATAAAACAAATAAACAAAACCCTAAGCAGGCACTAAACCAGGTCTCTTTATTTCATTTATTGTTTTAATGTGATAAGTTAGTGATCTTAAAAATTATTTTACGTTGGCAATTCTCAGCTGGATAATTTTGATCAGAATCTACAGATTTCCAATAACAGCACTGTAAGTTCCACAGAAAGAACATTTCTTCTGGGTATGATTTGACACAAAGTCTCAGCTCAAAAACATGCATCTAATTACAGTTACAATATATTCTGGAAATGGTTAAAACTCCTCAAAATTTTTTCTGTTGTTTCAAAGGTACAGTGACAATCTTCTTATGGAAACATTCAGACTTTGCCCTTCACAAACACAAAAGTTACAACTTTTTTCCAATTTAAATTCCTTAAGTTCATTTAACCTTCACAGGTCTCTATCCTAACCTTTAAAACATGTCCAGCTCTGAGGCGTCTAAAGTTTGGCTGGGTCTGAGTCTGAATTTTTATGATTTCTGGCTGCAGGGAGTAGCTTATAAAAAACATAAGGTATTAATACTGGCGAAAACCATTCAAGGACATGGGTGGAAAAAGGAACCACGTCAGTTCACAGGATGATAAAACCATCTACCTTTTCACCAGCCACTGTCAAGGAGACAGAACAGTGAAGGAAAAGTCCTGGTACCTGCAAGCTCACTCCACAACTCTGGCAAACACCACAGCACCTAACAGGTAGACAGCACCATTTGAGGGGGCCACCAACATCAAAAGGATACACAGATGCAGAGTTAGTGACATCCTGAAGTAGCACTTTGTAAGCCTTCTCATTTTGCAGATGCCTAGAAATAGCCCAGTGAGTGGAGGTGCAAGTGTCGATTGTAAATGTGACTTATCTGATATGAACTGAAGTTATTAGCACCCTCTCAAAAGTCCATTTAAAATAATCCAAGAATCTTAAGAACACAAGACTGCAGGTTGAAAATAAGAATCGCAGCACAAAAATATACTGTTATTATTGAATTAGAATAGATAAAAAAACTTAAATTAAATACTATCTTTCAGACTTTCAAGACTCCTTAAAACTCTCACTATGTAGGAGTTTTTAAGAGAGGAAAATTCATCAAGTCCAAGCAGGTTCAACTACCTCTCTTAGTTCATTCATTTTAACAAGATTGGCACAAATCTGTTTTCATTATTAAACTCCTGATTTGCAAGCACACACAATATACAAATTAGTTTTTAACTGAAATTGCACAATGTATTAATATTGTCTCACTACAAATTCCAACCGAGGATACACTTTATTAGATGTAATAATATTACAAATGCAATCCAGAGAATTCACAATGAATAAAGCAAGGAACATTTGAAACTAAAAAGAAAGTAGAAAATATAAACAGCTATATATATTTTCATACATGTCTTTCTGTTTTTAATAAGAACAGTTCAATGCTACCATGTCCTACTCAAAGCAACCTAGACCAAACAGTTATTGTGGACACTGGTATCATTCTTAGATCAGATTGCAGCTATTTGACAATTTAGACCTTCTGTGTGCAACAAAAAGACAATGGCCTCTCCAAACAAAAAAACTGTCTTCTAAAGGCAATAATCACATCTCCCTGTCTGCTTACTCAGAAGCAATGGTGATAAGCTTTTCAGAAAAGATTAATTTTGGGGAAGAAAACATGTCTCTAAAGTCAGCTCAGGAAAGACTTCTTCATGGAAAGAGGCAAGACCACTGAAAAAGACAGGCCATGATCATTGAATAAAGTGAGCAACCATCAAATGGCACTGAAATCATTATCAAGGTACAAAAGGAACAAGGACGGACAGAAAAACAACTGCAAAGAGTATTTATTTTCTACCAAAACCTGCCAACCCCATAATTGTGAAACGAAGTGACCACAGTGTGCATGACTCTGCACACTGGCATAGCGACCTGCTTGTTCCCTATGTGTCAATGCAGATAGCCACAAGTCTGAGACAAAGGGCTGCCCTGCTCTTCTGTGAGGTAAAAGCACTCCACAGCCCCCATACTGTCCCCTCATTTTACTGGAAGATACTTCCAGCAGATTCAAAGTAGACTCTTGATGGTAAAAAGAAGTGGTAACTTATTTTTTAGTACCCACACATTTTTCAGAAGGGCCATCCACAAATACCTCGCTCCTTGCAGTACTGAATGGCCATCCCCTCAAAATGAAACACAACTGACACAGCTGTGCTTGTTGATACCATACAACAACAAAAGCCTTCTTGAAAATGAGCTACTGAACTAACAGGTTGCAAATGCAGCCCATATATCATGGGAAAGATATTCTATATAGGTGGAAATCTGAGACAGTGAATGCTGACTGTTAGAAATACTGCTTCCATAGATTAAAGTCTTAAACAAAATATTACTTTGTGTATACTTTGCTATGGCACTTGAAAAGTAAATGCAACTTCTGCCTGTAGGTTTTATATTACTACCATTTGCAAGTAAAAAGAGAGCTCTAGCCATATGACATAGTTTTGTACGACATCAACTTCGTGAAATGTGCATTAAAAACACAAATACCATAGAAACAATAGAAAACATTACTTCTGCAAATTGTGACACAAACACAAAAATGCAGGTGTCAGATACGACTTTTTATCTTCTCCAATAACACATAGAAAGAAATTATTTTTAGTAACAACCAAAGGCAGATGACTTACATGAAATTCCTTCTCTATTATTATGTAATTCATAATCATTCACATCCCACTGTATAATAAAACACAAGCTAGAAATAATCTAAAACATTCTTCCACTGCAGAATTAAGGTTGTCAAACAGTAAGACCTCACAGTATTGCGTGGGAAATCAAGTTTTTAATGATGATCTTTTGCTATAAATTATACACACTTCAAACATTCACTTATATATCTGTTGCTCCACTAAATATACCCACAAAGCTTGCTTTGAAAAGTATTAGTGATGTTTATGTGCCAAGAGAGAGAGAATGAGAGGGAGGAGGGGAAAGAGAGAAGTATTCAAGACACACTGCATTAAAATTAACAAAGAAAAGCGAAATGGCTATGGACAAAACCAAATACCTGTGGTTCCTCCAGCTCCTCAAGCTATAGATTTTTAAACTCTTTGCCTAGAAACGTGCCAAATATTTCCCTCTTGTTCCACAGAAGTGACAAATCCATACATCATTCAAGAATTGGAGGAATGTACAAAATTTCTAAGTGCAGTAAATTTCTTCTACATTTGAGATTACTTAAAAAACTAAGTAATTTGAATGGTGAATTGAAACTTGAAACTAAAACAATAAAAAGACTCTCTTCAGGGCATTATTCAGATAGCAGTTAAACATGCTTGCATAGATAGGTTAGCCTTATCACAGAAATAAATGTCACACTCTTTCCATTTAACATGAGCTTATTCTCCCCCGAGTGCAGTTTTTCTTTCTTACACAAAAACCAGTAAGTCACTTCAGTAATTAGTTCAACAGTATAAATTGCATTTTACCCCTGAAAATGTCAGTCACAGTTGCAAATTAATCACAGAATGATTTAAGCTGAAAGAGATTGCTGGATATCATTTACTCCCAACCCTGCTGAAATTGTGATTAACTTCAGGGTCAGAACCACAAAGTAATGCTCAAGCTTGTTTCTTTTCTGATGGAAAAATGCAGGTCATGGTTAAAGTAATCATAAAACTGAGGAAAAAATAAAAGTAAAATATTCATGACAGAACTAACATAGGTCCAAACACAAACACCTGACTGATGCCCTTCAGGTGTTAATATAAGAAACTTCTGATTCTGCATGCTAAAGAGTCAAGTGAGAAGGAAAACTCAATGAGAAGAAAACAGAAATACTGGCCTTCGCGGCAACAGCAATAATAAACAAAACATGAGTGTGCGGAAGAAAAAAAAACCACAGGGAAAAAGCAGTAAATAGACTGAAGCGTCAGTGTGGTAAAGAGGTCATGACACTTTCAAACCAGTCCAGTATGGTCAAATGGCATGCTGCCTCCCAGGTTAAAGCAATCATGAGGACAGTGGCAATCCAAAAGAATGTTCGGAATAGTTCATTAATTATAGTGTATACAATAAATACAACCCCCAATGACACAGCAAGACTTTGTACTCCACTGCCTTATCAAGGCATCATGAAATGGTACTGAAGATGGAAACGGTTTCTTCCATTCCCAAAGATCCATAATAATAACAGAAAAAACAAAAGTTCATGATTGGGAACTAGTGGTCTAAACAAATACTGTGGATTAACCATATCTGCCTATCTTTTGTAACAACCCTTGTTTGGAAGGGATTATAAAGTAAACTGTGCAACACTTAACATTATTATTTTGCATAAGACACTACATATCAATAAAGAAAAAAATGAAACAAGCATGTGAAAATGTGACATTGTTTTTCTTCCAAAATTCTGAAGACTTTTATGTAATTTATGTAGAATATTTGCCATTCCAGTCTAAAGTAATTCAGCAATATAGGACCAGAATTGCCTGGGCTACCAGATTAACATATCAAGAGAATATTGGAAAACCCAAAACTCACAAGTCAAAAAGTAAGATGTATATGTATGAAAGCAAGAAATCTCAGTTTTTCATGTTTTAAGACACCTAGAGGATAAGACAGCACCTAATGTAAGTTTTTCCTCCTTGAAAAACCTACTTTTTAAAACTTCCTTATATAAAGGCACAGGGCCCCTTAGCTCCTGGAGCAGGCAGGAGATAGCTTGTCTGCTTATGGCACCTTTATTTCACTCTCTGTACAGCTCAGAATTTAAACTGATCAAAGTTTGGTGACAGTATGGTCCTTTTGGACTCCAACCTTTATATTCCTGCCCCTCCCTTGTGCTCGCACCATCAGTTAACTGATTACACAAGGAGCCAAATTCAAGCCAACTCTCAGCCAGGAGCAAAGTAATAAGATGAAGGTCTGAACACAACAGGAAATGGTTTTCTGACAGTTTCATTCCATAAGCTGCCCCTCTGCAGAAGCCCATGAATGCTACCACCAGTGTGAGTGGAATGAAATGCAGAGCCCAGAACTGGACAGGAGGACCAACAGGACCAAGACCAGTTCAAACTGCAGTGGAGCAGTGGTGCTTCTCTAGATTATGTGGAAATCTGTCATGCAGGTTATCTGTGCAATACTAAAGGAAGACTTGGCTTAAAAAGCAGCTTTGTAAAACTAAGGCTACTTGCCTCTCAGTTAAAAGTAGCAGTAAACACATTTATTAATTTGCAACAAATAAAAAGATTCAGAAACATTGTATTGTGCTTGTGTGGCAAGATTTTGGTAGTGGTGGGAGCTACAGAGGTGTCTTCTTGGAAAAGCTGCCAAAAGCTTCCCCCATGGCCAACAGAGCCAGCCAGCTCCAAGACAGACCTGCCACTGCTCAAGGCCGAGCCCATCAGCATATTAATGCCTCTGTAATAACATACTTAAGAAGCAAGAGAAAAAAAAGCTACTGTGCAGAAGTAATCATGCACAGAGAACTGAGGTGTAGAGAACATGTGAGAGAAACAGCCCTGCAGACATCAGGGTCAGTGAAGGAGGGGAGGAGGTGCTCCAGGCATTGGAGCTGAGATTCCCCTGCAGCCCGTGTTGAAGACCAGCCTGCCTCACCATGGAGGCCCATGGGGGAGCAGGGACCCACCTGCAGCCCATGGAGGACCCCACACTGGAGCACTGCACGGGAGCAGGTGGATGCCCAAAAGGATCCCATGTGATCCCACGGAAAGCCTGTGCTGCAACAGGCTCCTGGCAGGATCTGGGGCTCCATGGAAAGAGGAGCCTAAGCTAGAGCAGGTTTGCTGGCTGGACTTGTGACCCCCTGGGGGAACCAGACTAGAGCATCCTGTTCTTGATGGATTGCACCCTGTGGAAAGGGACCCACACTGGAGCAGTTCATGAAGAATTGTTGCCTGTGGGAAGGACTCAAGGTGGAGAAGGTCATAGAGGACTGTCTCCAATGGGCGGGACCCTACACTGGGGTAGGGGAAGGACTCCTCTCCTGAGGAAGAAGCAGCAGCAGAAGCAACATATGATGAACTGACCATAACCCCCATTCCTTGTCTCCCTGTGCTGCTGGGCAGAGAGGAGGTAGAGAATAAGGAATAAAGTTAAGCTTGGGAAGCAGGGAGGTGTAGGGGGAGGTGCTCTTAGGATTTGTTTTACTTCTCACTATCCTGCTCTGATTTCGACTGGTAATAAATTCAACTAATTTCCCTAAGTCAAGTCTGTTTTGACTGTGACAGTAATTGGTGAGTGACCTCTCCCTGTCGTTATCTCAACCCCATGAGCCTTTGGTTATATTTTCTCTCCCCAGTCCAGCTGAGGAGAGTAGTGACAGAATGGCTTTAGTGGATACCAGCCTCCAGCTAGGGTCCAACCACCAAAAGGTGTATCGTCTTTCACAGAATTCCTTGTTTCTAACACTTCAGATTACTGAACTAATCTTTAAAACCAGATTCCCCATTTCACCATCTAACTTTTCAGTTATTTTGTGTGATGTAACCAGACAGGGTAACTTTTACCTTACCAGCTTGTGAACACAGTGACTTTCCTGCCTGCCCTTCAGTTAAAGAGTCTCCCCATTTCAGACATGAAGGGTTCAGGTGCTCAGAAACCAAGGTACATTTAAGAGGTCATAAACCACTGAGGTCTGTTTGGATGACAATGAGAAATTCGGTTAACACTTTCTTTTTACTTTTATTGCCATCAGAGTTTCAACTAAGGGTAAATACAACATTAAGAGTTGCTAAAATATGTTAATAAATATTAGTGTACATTTGCATTTGGACACTGCAGCCCAGAGCTGGAGTGACAGGGGATGGCACTGGAAAGGACCAGTTAGAGCAAAGACAGCCCATTCACCAATTTGGCAATGCTCTGCACTGACCCTTCTCTCTTGCAAGTCTGCATGGAAGAATTTGGAGAGTGGAACAAGGCTACAAAGCGAGACAAAATACAGTTTAGCAGGGTGAAAGGCAATAAACCCCATGTCTGTAACTGAAATAGACATCACTCAATTACACAGTATCTAGTTTTCAGTAAGGAAAGTATAATTATAATATACAAACATGAGGCAATTGTAACAACTCCAGTAACATCTCCAAAACTGTTAACTGTTCTTACATTTTTCTTTAATTATTAGATTGTACTTCAGGGGAGTTATCTAAAGGAGCTTCTTCCTCATGAACCTGGATTTTGAATTGCCTTCTATTTTACATACAACAACACCTTTCAGGAACTAGAGCAAATGCTTATGAAGTTTGTATTATAAAACTGTACAAAGTCAATACCCAGAAGAAAATCCTGTTACATTGTAAAATAAATACCAGTTAAGCACATTAAGATCCAAAGACATAAGCAAATGAAAAAAAAAAAAACCCAAACAAAAACCCCAAACAAAAACATTTTTTCCACAAGTCAGTCACAAAATATGCCTCAAAAATCTAGGTGAGCAAAATACTAGGAAGAAATAGGCTTTTAATCTGTTCAAAAGCAAGCCAGAAGAGTCATGTAAACATAAACAGTACCTTCAAACACACCAACAGGTTAACATTTAGATCTGGATTTTGGGATTTAAGGAGATGTGTTCCCCCAAATATCTCTATTTTCCCTACCAGCTACACTTAGTCTAATTAAAGATACCACCTCCAGCTACAAAATTTCATCTTGCTTATGTCTGGAAATCTTCAGGACAACAATAGTGTTATCTAATGACAGTAAAAATTAAATTACTAAGGGCAAGGAAACAAAGACACATTATTTATAAGGATCCAGACTACGTACTCAATGTCCAGAAGAAGAGGTGACATCCCATCTGTAGAATAAATAGCATAACTGTCCCCAGACTCCTGAGTATGCAAAGCATGGTAAAGACCTGATCAGAGACTTTCTAATCGTGCAGATACAGTGGATTTCTCTTAGATCTCACATGTATCACTATCAAAAACCTTGGCGAGGGAGCATGGCTGCACACAGGTGTGCATACAAAGGACAGGGAATGTGCAGGAAAATCATCACTCTTTACGTTAGAATTCTGATTTCTTAACGTCCCACAGGCAGACATAAGGGGAGGGCTGGAAATCATCTTCATTTCTCTCATAATTCAAAGTGAATGTCATGCACCCTGACTAGGCAGTCTCCACAAACCACCATACAGCAACAGAGCAATTCTTTCTTTCTCAAACATGTATCAAGAGAAATCTCACTGCAAATGAGACTTGTCAGCACAAGTAGTACCCTTCATGGATGATGGCACTAAATTTCAGCTGAGATTGATGAACAGCTCTCTGGAATTTGATGTTTGACCTTTAGCAACAGTTAGAGGCTTGCACCACATACATACTTTCTGCAGCAGGTGGACTCTGACAGCTTCTGTGGTGGGAAAACACATCTTGACACAGGAAGAGATGTCATCCTCGAGTTAACTACAATAACTCACAGAAATACACAGTATTTCAGCTTTTGATTTTTCTGCATGAAGATGGTCAAGCTTTCTGATACATAGCCAAATAAACTAAACAGGTATAGAAACATCATGAACATACTGGTTCTGCAGAAGCAGTAAGATGAAGACCTAGAGAAATCCAATGCTGGTTGAAATCGAATCAAAATAATTGAATAACCCATCTGTAAACTAAACAACAGTACCTCTGTACTACACATCTTTAGAGCACGTCAGAGTGAGTATTAAAGGGGTTTTTCCTTGTTTTTCCCCATTTCCCTCATAGATTCAATGATGTTATATTAAGTGAACAAATACTAGTGATCTAAAAAATAAAGTTTGAAAGGAAAATAATTTCTCTGATATTTATTGACATTTTCTTTTAGCTGTTTTTTTTTTTTGAGGAAACGTTGTATACATCTGTTAATGGACTACTAATAGCCATATTAGGAGCTACCAAATTTGCAGCAAAAAGAGAGAAATGTTTTAAATACAATTAGCCTCCAATACTTTTAGGAATTCCAACATTTGGAGTGCTAGTAATGAAACACTACAAGGATAGCTGGTTTTCTTCTTTCATTTTCTTGTCAAAGCACACTATGAAAAAGTTATCTATGCAGTAAAACAGTCCTATGGAGAAAAATCCCATGGCAAAAAATCCTCTTCATTCCTATTTCTTCTGTGCAGACTGCCATGAAACAGACTTTAATCCTCCAACTGGTGTTTCCTTCATAAACACTCAGCAAGACACAACTGGCACTCACACACTTGCCGGCAAAGCTGTATTATCTTCTGCAGAAGAGCAACTCTGGTTTAAGGCAGTACAACTGGACTGAAGGAGAGAGCTGGCTCAATTCCTGGCTCCCAAACAACATTCTTGCATGACCCTGATTAGATTTTTCTGTGCCTCAGTATCCCATCTCTAAAATCAGGATAATATGCTCTTTGTCTGCTCTGCCTGTTTAGATTGCAGCCTTTCAGTATTCTCTTACTATTTGTCCATACACTGGGACCACAATGGGACCCTTCATTTTGGCTGGGACTTCACTATGACAATAGAACAAGCAACGAATAAGATAACTTGTGGTGTGTTTCAGACGCACTGTGTGACAATCTTTACAAAAATCTTGCTTTTTTGATTAAGAACATAAGTTATTAAGGATTAATGAAAGTCTTATAAAAATGAAATTTTCACAGCTTCCTAGCCCAGCTCTTTAATAACATTACTATTATTATTATTATAAGAAAATATTAACAATAAAGATAGCAATATCAGAAAAATATTTCTCAGACAATGACTAATATTTATAGTAGGGAAAATGAGTAAATAAACATTGAGAAAAATAAAATCTTTCAACTATGTAATTTTACAAAATGCTAAGTATTTCATTGATCTGCACTTCACCATACAACAAGAGCCGAGGCCAAGAACATCTTTTAATTTAACTCTCTTCTCATCCAAGATGGAAAGTATCTGCTCATTCTTAATCAACAGCTGGATATTAAATAAAATGTATTATCTAAATGTACTGTCTAAAAGGACACAAGCAATTCTTATGCCAATTCTCTGAGCTTTTTCTGTATTGCCTCCTACACCTATAACAGCACCTCTTTTCAGGAATATTGCCTCTCGTGTAACTCAAGTCTCTCGAAAGTTACTTTCAGATAGACTTTCAATAACATCATCTTTTTCCTTCACAGAGTTCCAAATGAAATTAATTTAGTTGTCTTTCCTGTTGGCATACAGATTAAGGTACTGCTTAAAGTGTTCAACTGTGGGTTTTTTTCCAATTAGAGGACTTTATGCCAAAGAAAAATACAAGAGAAAAAATATTAATGGATAACAGGATGAATGAGAAAAAATGAATGAGAAACCTTCTAACCAAAGTCCAAACATCCAGAATGTCTAGCCCAAGGCCATTTAGACAAAACAGTTTAAAACTTCATACAAATTCAAGAGCAGCCTATAGTTCCACTAACATACAATTCCAGAAAATAGCTCTCATTTTAAGAATTCTGCTCTCAAGGGAATAATTATCCTTGCAAGTGCAATCAGTCAAATACTTGTACTGTCTGAAAAAGCATACATACATCATCAGCTCTTACACTGAGATTTATATAGTACACTTACATGCACACCACAAACATTTCCCAGGACAGGAATATGCTCCTGCCGGTTCAACGTGTTGCCTACAGACAAACAAGTCTGGCAATGAAGCACTGTGCGCTGTAGTCTCTTCCTTATTCCAGCAGATAAAAGCACAGTTTTGCCAGACTAACCAAGTCCATGACAAGAGCCTGCTGCACGCCTCAGGGAGTGTTCTTATCGCTAACAAACACAACCCTTAAAGAACATGGTCATGAAGGGCTCAGGTCAATATGAGTCTGTATGCCACTGAAGCGTCCATCAAATCATCAGTATGAACATATTAAAGCATACATACACACTGCACTCAGAGGTATTCCGTTCCTTACGTCTCCCTCCTTCCTCCAGGAGTACTACTAACTTTCTCAAAGGTACAGGCTCAATCACAATTTAAAGCTACAAAATAAAGTTTTGCAGTTAAAGTGACCACCCTATAAAGGAGAAAACTCCACTAAGAAGATATGCTCATGAGAGTTGCTGCTGTTAAATGAGAGGAAAAATAACCAATTTTTTTGTTTCTACATCAAGGAAAAAAACAACAAAACCCGAACAGCAAAAACAAAACAAAAAACAAAGCCTTAAGAAATGTGAGGACATTTTATCATCTAAAGAATGAGTAGAAGAAACTCTAAGTATTTTCCCTCTGAAATATCAAGATATTTCAGTTCTGAAGACTTTCAAAAAATTTACAGAGCAAGTCTAAAGAAACCTGCCCACCTAGCAGTACTGAAGAATCAAAAGAAAGAAATGAAGAGAATGGAAGACACACTTATTGTATCTGTCATCAACTTGTTATGTTGTACAGTACGTATTCCTGAGACAAATCATTGGTGTAATATTGTCAAAGGCATACATGCTAATATAATAAAAACTAATAATGGGGGCTCTTTCCTTTTAATGAAAGAAAGAAGCAGTTTATTAGCTCAATCACGTTACTGTTGTGTTTCAATTTCTGCCACACTGAATACTGCACAAGTCATATTCTCATCTGCACATATGTAATACTCACTATCTAACAAACAAACAAACAAACAAACAAACAGAAAAAGCAAAAATTTTGTTTTCATATTCTCAAACAGAGACTTGAGAAAGTTTCTGATGTCTCTGGAGCTGTTTTGTTTCCTGGACAGGAGAAAAAGGTGCTTTTTGTGAAATACACTACGCAAAATATGGGAAGATAAGAGTTTTTCCTAATTTTAATCTTAAGTACATGACTAGTACAAGGATCTTTACAGCTCAGTGCTCTTCACAACAGTAGAACGTTTTCTACTACCTGGCAGTAATGATGACTTACTAGTACTTGGTTGCTACTTCAAGGGGAAAAGTACCACAAAGTAGCATTTTTTCTTCAAATACCACAAAGTAGCATTTATAAGGCTTTCTTTCTCTTTAAAGGAAGACCACTGCATATAATCAAGTATCATCAGGCTAAGTTGTGCTACATTCAAGAAAAAAAGTGAGAATGTTTCAGATCCATTTGACCACGAAGGTACCGAACCTGCTTCTCAATGCAGCCCCGACTCCGGATTCCTTGTGGCAGGTACAGTGCAACTTCATTGCTGTTGACACCTGACTGAAATTGGATATCAAAGGCTCAGACATTTTTACTGGGGTGCTACAGACATCCTAAGAACACACACAAAGAAAACTTCATGAAGACTAAAGCAAGCTGCTGAAAATGGGTCTGCTCAGTGACTGTCTCAGGTTCTTGGCACAAACATGCAAAAAAGGTCAGCAAGAACCTTTGCTGACACGACCTGGTCCCAGAAGCGATGCTTTCACCAGCACCCAGCTCCCCAGATTAATCTCATCCACCTAACAGCTCACTGACATGAGCAGACCACTTAACACTTCTTATGCTGCAGTCTGATGCCTGTCAACTTTGCTTAGAAGCAATCTCCCTTCCAGCATTATACTATTCTGAGGATTTGGGTGTAGCAAAATAATTGTTCATTTATTTCTGAGAACTGGGGTGTAGGGAAGCAGTTGCTAATTTATTTAATCCAGTATTAGAGTGTTGCGCTAGCTCTTCAACAGCTAAAAAAATAATCAACAAACCAGCTCTGTTTAAAGACTGATTCTTTGCGTTTAGAATCCATGTTTTTTCTTCAAGTCTGCTGTGCCCCCTAGTAATCCATGATTTATCTAATTGTAGGGTCATTGGAACAAGAGGTTTCCTAGATAAAGTTCAAGACACTGCTTTTCAGAGACACACTCGGTTCTCTGGCACATATCTGGCTTCAGCAGTGATAGGTCAATGAAATGACAGAAGAAAAATGAGATAGAGGAGCAAAAATACACTGCCTTGTCTCACGCATTTAAGGTACACTCAAGCATCATAAAGCAAAAAAAAGACATCAAGATTCAAGGACAGAGACCACTTAGGAGACTTTTTCACCAATGCCATTAACAAAAATATCTTCCACATTACTACAAGGAATAAACCTTACCCCCATTTACTTTAATAGTACAAGTCCTTGGAAGGCTGTTACTAATTACTGCATAATCCAACAGCCAGGACAGTGGACAAAGGAGGAGTCAAACCCTGCATTCCTTCATCCCCTATGGGGAAAGCTTTTAGACAAATTTCTTGAATTCCCCTGTACATCAAGAGGCATTACGTACATTTGTAACTTATAATTAAACACTTCCAAATTTACTAACGAAGAGCATCACACAAGAAGTATATCCATTATGATGCACATTTGAATGAATGTCAACAACTCATCTGTAATTTTATGTGATAATTACAATGGCATAAGTGACAGCTAATTCCTATCACAGCATTTCATCTGGAAAAAAAACACTGGTATTACCACTTTTCCAAAAGACTGAGTTCAACAAAATTCAGCTCCTGAAAAAAAAAAACCCAACAGAAAACAGCCTGAATACAGTACATCAGCCATACGAATGAACACCTGTCCACTAAAAATTGTTTGCATATTCTCCAAGTTGCAGATCAGAAGCAAACTCTGGAGCTGCTTGTATGAGCTGAAGCTGCTTCAGTGTGAAGAGGTACATGCACATTTTGAGCAATGCAATACACCTCAGCACAGGACTTGCACTGGATATGCTGTTGCAGCACTGCAGCTGTGGAAGGTACCAGCCTCAGGAATTTTGCCAGCAGGTTGGTGAGAGATTAATGTGTTGCATAGATTTAATGAATGGTAATAAAGGGTAATATAACACTAGACAGAATAATTATTGTAATCAACAGAGTCTGAAATTCTTTGTTAAGGAGGCTAAATACCCGAGTATAGAAAAAAAATGCTGAATGCACTAACACCCACTCAGAATAGTGCTAAGAGTGACCACATATATCTGTAAAGTGCGTTTTTGGAGCATCACTCATAAAACTTCCAAGTTAGTGACATGAACTTCTTCCTAATCCTCTGTCTGATAGACATGTTAGTTTTGTTGAACTCTGTATCTGTAGTAAACTCCCTGTTAATGAAGTTTCTGTAAATGATCTATCCAACTACTCTGTAACTAAATACCTTCCAGTTTCCGAGATGATCGTAAATATTTTTTTCCAACAACTTTGCAGCAGAAAGGATATTCTGTAGTTATCAGAGCAGAAAGCTTGAACAGTCTATTTTTTTTTAAGCATTCATCACAGAAAGCCTCAGCCTAAGGAAAACTTTTAAGTCCTGAATACACTTTCAGAGTGTTAAAATACAAAACATCTTCAAAGCTTCTGTCATAGGCTGAGGATTCCTAAGCTAGTTTCATACCACATTTGCTCTTTTAAGTCTCCACATGCAAGTAGAGTGTATTATTCAATACCTAAAATGTGATCATTTGACCATGTTTAAAACTTGTCTCTCAATTGCAAGCATTAAAGAGTAAAGAATCTCTGTAGTTTATAAAACTGGGCTCTTTTTATTCTGATTATAACAACATGTTTCTGCAATACAAAAAGCCTACAAGAACTATGAAAAAAATGCACTAACTACAGAGAAGCACATCCTCTGAGTAAGTTACTAGGATACATAGTTACTGCATAGTCACATTATGATAAATAGACTTAAGGCTGTTTGGACACCTTACCTATAAATTCCTTTCCTGATTTATTAAGTTCCTTTACTATCTGAAAAATAATTTTATAATTTTATCACTCCAACTATATTCGCAATACTCAAAGGATGCTTGCAACAGCATTTTAACTACTAAAAATCTTATAATATTTCGTTTTTTCAACATAGTTTAATGTTAGTGAAAAAAGGCGTTTTTTCTTCCTGACTGTATCATCCTAAACTCTTCATAAACAGAAAGTAGAACTTACTAATTACTACTTAGCTATTCTTGTATCATTTAAGTGAAAGAAGTTTCTGTTTCATGCACCAGCTGAATTTTACAGCTAACACTATCAAAGTCATCAGCTATTAAATTCAACAGCAATACACCAATATTTTCAGTAGAAAACACAGGCATAACTAAGATTTAACTCTGTATTCAAAATTTTTGTCTATATCTCCACATACATAAAGTGGGAATATAGAGTTTCATCTCAGCTATATTTTACAGCAAGGAGAATATTGCAACTATTTACCACTTACAGTTTAGAAGCTGACCACCTGGCCATTCACAATTAATTTATTTTTGTTTAGTATCAACAGGGTAGCTACCAGAAATCAACAGATGACAACTCCCCTTGTCAAAGAAAGGAGAGAAAAAAAAAAAGAGCAGTCACGAAAAAGAAATGATAATACCATAAAAATCACTCGTAATCATTCATGTCCAGTTAATTATCAAAATGTGCCCCAATTCTTATTAAAATAACATACTCACAGCTAGGTCACAATCACTGTTTACATTCCAAGTACTTCACAACCGCATGTTTCAATAATCTTACAAGGACTTATTCCTCTGTGGAAATAGAGCTTTATAAAATGTCAAACTTGTTGCAAAACTGCTGATGAAATTGTGAATAAAATCATCTCTGCTAAAATTCCACCAAAAGGATATGCTATACAAAGAAAAACCAAAACAAAACAAACCCCCCAAAAAATTTAAAGCATTCCTCCCAGGTGAATATTTCTTCTTTGCAAAAAAAAAAAAAAAAAAATTAAAAAATTATGCAAATAATACAGCACTATTTTTCCAGTTCTATTTTGAACTCTTACTTTACACACCGGAACTGCATTTCACTTCATTAAAAGTTACAAAACAAACATACATTTCAGTGACTGGATTATTGTATTATCACCATGACATATGCATACAAGAATATAATGATCTCCTTAAGTGACATGCACAGATTTGACTGCATGGCTCTCATGATTTTACAGCCTCCAGACTGGCATGAAAAAGAAATAGTCTCCTTTTCAAAACAGTCAATATTCTGAACTTTTAAGAAAGATTTTGGACATGTAAGGTGAGCAAGATCATTTATAATGTGAGCTATGCTGCTGCTAATGAAAACTTTGCCCCATATTTTCCCATGCAGAGTGCTTAACACACATACCAAAGGAACTGTAAGCAGTCAGTAGGGCAGACACATCAAAACCCGGGACACTCTAATCAAACAAAACCTTAATCATTTACCACACTTCGCGACTCCTTCAAACAAACTCCTTGATGATTTGCAAGCTCCCATCTTCTTCACATTAGGCATATCTGAAGCACTTAGACATAAAGCAAATTAGGCAAGAGGTCACACTTCCAGCCAGGACACATCCCCCAAAACTTCAGATGACACATTCCCAGACCCTGCCATGATACAAATTCCCCCTGGCTCCTCTTGCCTATCCTGCTCCAGGGTAATTTCCTCTCACCTCTAGCCCCCTCTATCCTTTCACTTGCTCAAACCTCTCCAATTAAAAACAAAGCTATGGCCAAAAAAAAAAAGCCAGAAGCAACTCAAAACCATGTAGAAGATATCACATATAACAAAAGGTCCTTGCTGCAATTTGCTCTCTTAAAAAGAAAAATAATTAACTGATACCTGCTAAAGAGAAGGAAAGCCTCCTTCAAGCTATGGAACATACTCAGTAGCATCAAAATGCTACTCTGCCAACTCCTTCGATCTAAACACAAATTCTGAAGAAAAAGAACGCCACATTTCAAAGTCATCTGAGGTTTCAGTATACAGGTTACTAGAGTGCAGTCCACGGATATACATTGTATACTCCAAAGCAAGCTTTGCCAGTGCAAAAGCTTGACAGAGACCTGGATTTTGCTAAGTACCTATATTTTGTTTATTGCAAGTACAGCTAATTTAAAAAACAATGAAAGAAAACAAGAACAATAAGAAATAAAGTACACATATTCTGATGACAAAATCCCTTCCACATGACAGCCCTTAAGATAGGCACTTTCTGGAGAGACCAAAAAGCAGTTTTTCTCTCCTCAAATAAAGGAAGAACTAAAATTTAACTTGACAGCAGCAGTGTAAAGCTGTGGCTTGTCAGTCTCCAAGTTCCCACATATATACCTGGTCCTCCATTACCTTTCATAAAAAGATCAATGGTAAGGAAGACGTAGGTTCTGTGCAGATACAACTAGCTACACTGTGTAAATAATAAGATATATGTTTAAGGTGAATATCATTGAAAACATGTAATGTGTTGCAATTATATGCAGCAATTTATTTCTTTTTATTCACCTCAGCCTCACACAATCTCCAAATACAGGTGCATTTAACCAAAGTACTCCAGCAACACAACTAGAGATTTATCTTCTATGTCTGGAGCTAGTCACTTGGTCTCTCCATGTTTCCCTGTTTTTCTGCCTGTAATGCTTCACAGAAAGCTTGAGAGGCTTAATTTATTAAGCAGCCTGCCAAGTGCTTTAGAGAAGTGTGTTATTAAAGCATTAAAACTGTTGGTTCTGAAAGGGTAAATCGTTAACCAAACCAAAATGAAACCAACAATATCCTTAAAAGGTGGTTGCACCTTTCAAATGCAGAAATGTCGTGTTTACTTTATTTGCCTTTATAAGAAAAAAGCCTCCAGACTTTAGGTATTTTATTACATTAAGACACCAGGAGATCTGATTTTCTCCTGGACCCCCTTTCTGTCCACTTACTGTTATACTCCCAAAGGAGGTGTAAGCAGAGAGAAACAAACCAGTATTGCCAAATCAAAGTGACACGTGCCCAGCCAGACTCACTGTCCCCAGGCCACAGGGGAAGACCTCTACTTAGGAATCAACAATGTTTAACTGGCAGCAGATGTCAACTACAGGTCACCTGATCAGGGCAGGAAACAGTCTGGATGCTAATAATGACAAGGGCAAACTGTTCCAAACACCTGCAAGACAATACACTAAATACTGACAGTAAACATATTTAAGCCCTAGACATCTTTCAAACCAGTATCTCATGTGGAAGTTCTGTATCTATACAAACCCAAGGTATAGGCTTTTGCTCTTTATCAGTTGTTGTTTTTATTGCAGTATCACTGAAAGAATTCTCAGGAAGCCACTTCTGGCAAGCAAAACAGTTCACCTAAAATGCTGACTTTAAGACAAGGATTGTCTTAAAATACCAGCTATATAAAATACAGACACATATCAACCAACTCCCAAACACTAGTTCCACTTAAGAGTATGTAATATATACTTTTTATAGCTAAAACCAGCTAAAAGAGGCAGCTGGAGCAAAATATGAAATTCAAAACAGAAACCAATAAATAACAGTACTGATTTCTTGTAATTTTTTTAATTATTAAAATATGAATAGCCAAATAAGACAAACAATCTCAAATGTATTAAAACCAGTTTTCATTTAGGCAAAAGAACCCCAGTATACTGTATAGAAGTTGCAACATTAGATCAAGGAACATAAGCGATACCTTGAAAGAGGGTAATTCTGAATCACCAGATACTTAACAAAAATCTTGGAATTGAAAAGCAAACATGATTATGGACAATTTTCTTGATATATGAATATATGTTTACACATATGCATATATTTTTAGGATATATGCCTACAGATTTTCAGCATATAAACATAACATTGCTCCAGTGCCATCCCTCATCTTAATCCAGCTAACCTTGTTGTGTGCTTTGTATCTTTTTCAGACTGCAAACGTATATTTGTACTGCCCTTTGCTGCTAGCATATCCAGCACATAATTCAAAAGATGGCCTGATGCAACTGTCAGGACTGTGTGCTAGCTCTCTGCATCCTTAAGCTCCCACATCAGCTCCAAGTATTTCAATCCCATACTTCGATATTCACCCTGCAGAACCTATCCTGTCTGTAGCATCCTGAAGAATCACTATGGTAAAAATAACATTTTTTTTCCTCCTGACAGGTCAGTGTGGCTTGCTCTCAGCAGGTGACTAAAAGGAAGGAAGTAGTTTCAGTTCCATCAGATGCACAAAGATGGGCATACTTCTCTTCTGGAGCCAGCACCTGACTAACGCGCCATATCAAGAATATAGTGTTTAGCAAGTTAGCAGGCTTCTGCACATTTCAGGACAGGAACTCTTTTGGTATGACTGCTGTCATTTATCTCTTGCAGAAGCATGCAGTGATATTTTGGCAGGGGGAGTAGGGAAGAGAGGAAGGGCTTTTTTGTAATCAATGGACATCAGATGGAAACACACGGCTCAAGATGCCTTGTGTTTTGGTAGGCAGGACACTGACACAAAAAGCCAAGAAAATACCCTGAACGGTTTGGTGCTGTCATGTGCTATATGAGGTTCTGAAGCTCTGCACAACTTTTGTAAGATGATGGTCCTGATCCATTTAAATTTTGAGACTGAGGCATGACAATCTAGAGCATGATTTTTTTCAATATGTACTTGGTTCCTGTAGAAAGAAAATGAGAAATTAGAACTTTGGTGCTCTTAACCTCCAGCTTGAGTACAGCCATGAGGAATAGTACCCCACAGGAAGTTGAAGTCTTGAGCTTTCTACAGTACCACAGAGTTTACGTACATTTTAAAGATCTTTATCCAACAGCAATAATGACACAGATCTGCCTAATACACAGCCCAGCAAACCACTACTTTGGCTAGACACACTGTGCCAGCAGAGTAACTCTCTATTTCCTCCAATTTTTAATGAATCTCTCCCTCCTGCAGGGTTTCAGTCTCCTTATTGAACTCCTTCTTTCATATTAGTAATTACTCTTTTTAGTGACCTATGTGAAAGCAAATATCATCTTTTGTTGTCATATTTGCCACAGTCTCAAATACAATTTACCTGAATGCAGGTATGGATTAAATGATGCTGGGAAGGGTAAGTAGAGCAATCATCTGATTGATCATAGTATGGCTCTTAGCATTCTGCAGAGAATATTGGCCTTACAGCAGATTCTGACCTAATCCAACATTTGTAGGATAGCATGATATTCTTATTGAGGGGACCATGAGAAGGATACAGTCCAAACATTCAGTCCAGCTCACTATACATGTAACATTAAAGGTGACTCCAAATGTAAACTTCTAAATATTTTGTAATTACTCAGCCAAAAACTGATGGATCAGATCAACCTGCACCACATTATCGCAGGCAACAACAAGGAAGTGAGGAAGATTCAGATTTCCTAAACCTTTAGAATCTCCTCATGGTACTACTACAAGATAGCACAGGATACGTGTGACCCCGTATACTCCCAACAAAAAAAAGCCCAAGCTCGAAGTTCACACAGCTGTACAATAGGACACGCACTAACACATATTTGGAGCAAACTCATTGTCCAATTCAGTTTGTTTTAGCACTTCCGACTGCAGCAAACCAACAACAACAAAGTCTATTCTGCAGTATTAAAATTGTTTAGTTTTTGTCGGGTGTGTAAGCCCCAAACCCTAATATTTAATACAAATAAATTCAATATTGCCTATTTCCTTTTTTAAAACACCAATTCATACTGTCTTTTTACAAGTTTTTGGAGGCAGCAATACTGGTAAGGGGATGAGGGTGAAGAATTTATAAACTTGAGATACAGTGCATTTGCTCTCCACTTATTTTGTATACAGTGCTTACAAGAGTTATAGGACCACTGGTACTGGAAAAACCTTTAAAAGCAGGTTAGGTGCTTCCTTTAACCCCACATTCACAACATTTCCCATCTAAGTTGAATGGTACCTTAAACCACCACTGATTGGCCTTGCTGTCAGCATAACCAAGAAAAAATGTGACACTTTCACTCGTACTGGTGATGATTTTACAAGTAAAATGCAAACTAAATGGTGCAAGTACTAGTGTCCTTCAAACAACTGCTACTGTGTCTTTTGCAAAACTAGGATAAAATTAGTTCTCACACAATTCATTAGAAATTACAAAGCCTTTTACTCTACCACAAAGACTGATCTGCTGTGTCCTCATAAATCCATGGCCAAGAAAGCAGGGAAAACATGCTGACAAAGATTGCTTTGCTTTGTAAACAAAGTTGAAGAAGGCATTTGGGTCCAGCTGTCAGTTACCTGACCTTACAATGAGAAGGCACAAACTATCTGCAATGCTTCTGAAAAGGCCAACACTTACACTGGTAAATGACTAAGTTACATTTAGAATTAATGACTGGAGGGATATTAGTGGTTTTGATTACCAGAATAATACAAAGAGAGATTGGAAAATGTTACTTCCTCTTTTACCTCCTATTAAAGCACGGTCCCTTCTCATTCACCAAATTAGAAAGCTTCTTTTTGCTTTTATCACCTCATCTTTCACATGAATTCTTTTTTTAACAAAAGAAGCAGTGACAATGTATGAAATTTTAGGGAGTTAGAACAAAAATCCTCCTTATGATCTGTTCTGACTTCCTATGTTAAAACAGGCCATAGAATTTCATCATACTATTTTAACCTCAAACCCAAGCTTTCTGGACAGCTAAAGCACTGTGTGCTTCCAGGGAAAGCACCAGGGCCTTATGCAAGGATTTTGTGCAACAGTCTACTACATCCCTTGATAAGCTGTTCCTATTTAACTGTATCATTAGAAAACTGCATCTTATTTCTAGTCTGAACTGATCTAGCTTCAGCTTTCAGCCATGAGAATCCCCTTAATCTACCTGACAAAGAACCATCTAACTGTCAGATACCTTTGCCCTGTCTAAGTACTTATAGACTTAACAGGTAGCCTCTACTGCGTGTTGATAAACTAAATAGATTGAGCTTCTTAAATCTTCCATTCTAAAGCTGATTATCCAAGCCTCAAATTAATGTAGATTTTTTCTGAAATCCTTCCAGTTTTTCCAACACCAGATGTGGACATGAGAACTGGGATACAACACTTCAGTAAAGCTATATAAAATGTAGCAGTATTCACCTCCCCCTACTTTCCCAGTCGTGCACTTTCAGCCTCCTTCAAACGGCTTTGCACAGAGAGTAACACTTGAATTAATCAACCCTCAAAAGCGATTATTCCATCTCTACTTATATTCTATCTAGAAACTCTTCCTAATACAAAAAATTCAGAATGGACCATGACCAAGTTTACTTCTGTTTGTTGTAAAGAAAAACATATATATTTTTAACCCCAATTGCATAAGCTGCAAGTATGATGAAATGTACAAATTCGGTATCTGTATTTTTACAAGAGAAAAACTGCAGAGAGAAAGATTACACTGCAATCATGTAATAGTTACCCAATTTAAGGCTCACTCTTTAAACTATTATTTCATTCAATAAACTCAACATTCCCAGCCTATTTTCACTATGGCATTCTGATGCTCACTTATATATTCACCTCTTGAGGTGCTGGGTGGTCACAGCAGGTTTTATTCTCAGCAAAATCTGGTGGGCACAACGAAAAATTGCTTCAGGCTAAAGCTAGTGTTCTTCCAGACAAAAGGCAGAGCTTCAGGCTAGTCATGGAAGATTTGCTAATGTTATAAATTTACCCATGTAGCAAAAATTAATTGCCAGTTAGAATCTTTAATTATTACTGTATCACCAGCTAGTTTCCCTTCCTATCCTGGATGAAAAAGAAACCTGAGTAAAATCATGAAGTATCTAGGATGATCATTTTCACAACACAACAAAAAGAAAATTGCCCAAAAAAAATCCAATTAGAGATTATAAGATCATGTCCTATCGTATCTGGTAAAGTATACATGGTCCTCACTGGTAGAGCAGATGCAGAAAAGAAGATGATTGTAATGTTTGCACAGAAAAGGAGCAAGCAATCTAGCTTTTGGAGCAGTAACATCAAATTCTGCTTTTAAGTAATTAAAAAATTATTGAAAAGCACCATACTGCAATATGTGGTGACTTGCTAAAATACAGTGAAGTACTGCAGGTTTTTGCTGAAATAAGAACTGGCCTATTCTCATAAGTGTGGTTTGGGTAACTTCTTTGAGAGAAAGATAAACCCCAGCAATATATTTTGAAATGTGTCAGTCCTTACTTTAATGAGTAAAATTTGGTACCAATGGCAGAATCAACTTTTGAAAAATAGTAAATGGACTGCTAGTCATTAAAGCCTGCCACAACCTGTCATAGGGAAAGGTAATGTGCTCTGGTATTTTGCTTTTTCTTCCTCCCCCCCCCCAAATAAATACATTCTATGTACCTGTATTCTCTTTGTAATTTAGAAATAAGGCGTTCTCCCTTTCCTTTCAAAATGGTTATGCAGAAACATAGTTCAGTGAGGACTGGATTACACCCTATCAGTACACAGTAGGCTTTTAGTGTTCTTTCAGTTAATTCCAGTGCAGGTACGATTGGTCTTTCAGAAGCAGCAGCCATGTTTGCCCATCCTCTTTCAGTGACAAAAGGATTTATTTCTACACATAGCTGGTAGGACACTTTGGGCCTCTTCACAAAGAGAGGTGATCTATTACCATCAGTAGTCAACTTGTTTCTTCTTGCGACTTCTTCCCATCCACTCATTCCCTCTGCCTTTCCTCACACTGACATGAATAGTATTTCATACCGTTCCTCTGGATATATAAGCACTGCCCTGATTATTATTCAAAACAGCTTCAATATCATGATTTTGAACACAGGGAAAGTCTCCCTCACAACCTCACAGTATTAAAATGAGCAAGCTTCTAAAAGCACTTGTTCTGTGTATTGTTTTCATAGCACACTCTGCTTGCACATGGTAGGTCAGAAATCTGCCATGGAAAGCCCACATTCAAGGGGTTCTCCTAAAAAAAAATTAAACTTCAGAGGAATTTGGACACAACAGGCTCATCCTAAGGTTGATAGTCCAGAACAAGAGTCAAAACTGTTTAGAATTTTGCATACCACTTACCCTCCAATCCTGCAATATACAAACTAACAGGCATAAAAGAACTAATACAGAAGAGTGTAAAAGAATGACAAATGTTGTTGCATACACAATGTGTTAGTTTCTCTTCACTTTTTGCCTAGTAGCAAAACTAGGGCACTATTCAAGAGAACAGATGAGGCTGAAGCCTAACAAAAAAGGGAATGTTGAAGTATTTGGAGAACAGAGGGCATGTTTAGGGAACAGAGTTAAGAAAGTCTAAGGTTTATCTTTCAATATTTATGTTATTTTTGCAGTCTGGCAATTACAATTAGTTTTGCTTTCCAGCTCCGAGACAGTAAGACAATATTAACAAAACAGGGAGAGTTTATTTTTACAAATGAACTGCTTTCACTAGAAATCTGTTCTGTATGCTACTTTCTTGTGTGCTATACTATCAGCTTTGATGCCTCCTTCCTCCACATCAACTAATTATTCTCTACCTCCTTCAAATTCCTCCTTAAAATAGCTTGCTGCATGAAATTTTTCAAGGTTCATAGACTGATTTTTGTCTTCACAACATATACTACTTATGGTTTTGTCTGAAATGTATTGGAAGCTCTCAGAAATACAGACCATATCTTGCTGTTTTAAAGCTAACACTTTTATGCGTTACATCATTTGAACACATATGTGACATGCCCCTTTAGAATTTTTCCAAATACATACTTAATTACAAGGAATTTAAAAAAAACTCAAAACAAATGAAAAGCCTACAAGAACTCCCACAGAGGATAAACTCTTACCTTCCAGGGAAGTGATAAAGATTTACAATACCTTTGATTTGCCAAGGAGCTTGGAAAACAAACAGTCAGAATAGTGACAGGTATCTTGAAAAGCTGGAAAGAATAATAAATGCCACAAAATAAAACTCGTAGCATTCCCTCCTTGAGCAATGCAGTCAAGAATAATTTTTCCTGATGAGCAAGAAACTCAAAAATATGTAAAGCTGCATTACCTCTTACAAAATTTAAATACCTACAAGGCTTGGTAATGTTCACACCCAGTGTGTTGTGAGTTATGAGAGAAGCTGAAGAAAACTTACACCAAGCACAGAATGTTCGAAGACTCTATTAAAAGCGCTATACACACAGCTCACCATAATTTCAAGAGCTGAAACATTTTTTCTCCCATTTCTCCTCATATTTTTCCATTGCCATGCATTTAGTTTCTTAGTGTATTTGCCCAAGGTTCTCCAAGTCTTCTAAAAAGCCAAAAATACAGCAAAAGCATGAATACAGATCAGAATCACAAAACTTCATGATAGTGCACAAAAAAACCCCAACTCTGAGAGACCCTGAAGAGATAATCTGAAGACCTTTTCTTTCCCTTTTTTCTCAGCACCTCTGCATGGTGATGCGTATAAGCTGCTGGGATGACTGAACATTGATAACATACAGGAACATGCAGAAAGTTGCTTGGGAAAGGCAGGCAAGGTAATGAATAAAGCCTTCCAAGTCAAAGGATCAGCTCAATGCCCTGTGTGTGAGGGAACAAATCTCTCCCACAGCATTCTCCTCTTCTTTAAACAGTTGTTTAGATCTACTAAAGAGATATGAAATCCTGAGATTAACTTCTTAAACACTGAATGACATGAATGACAGCCATTCCATATAACACCTCTAAAACTATTATGTCCTGCTCTCTCAGAGAAAAAAAAAAAAAGCTGTATCATAAAGCATGCCTGCCTGTAGCATGTAGACAGGAACAAGCTGCTTTGCCCTGCAAGACAAGCAAAAGCCATACAACCATGGTTACTGCAGCACCGCGCCCAAGCTCTCACGATACACCCTGAGCAGTACGACATTACCCGGAGCCCAGTCCACGATAATGCAATCCCGTGGCCTTGTCTCAGCTCTGGAAGCAGGAAGCACAAGTCAGTATCAGTATGTGACAGATCACGTAGACATATTATCTACTTATGATGCACTGCAAGGAACAGAACTACTACTTTCACGTCCATCATGCGATATGATAGATATGACCAGACACTCCTCTCTCTCCTTGAAGGGCTTTTTTTTTTGTAATGGTTTTTGCTTCTGCTTGCCAATACAAGGTCCAACTCCACCAATACTGAACTCATGCTCATCTTAAACATCCATTTTCTTCACTGTATTCTTGCCTGTCCTAGAATTTGCAGTGGAAGAGAGAACCGGTCTGAAAATGAGGTTATCGCACATTTTCTCTCTCTCTCTCTCCTGCTGCTTACTAATCTGTGCCATTCCTCCAGTTGAGCTGAACCCACACCTGCAATTTCAGCCTTTTTTCTTCCTACTTTTGACTCACTCCTCATCCTTTTCTTTTGTATCTATTTCTTTCTCCGCAATAGAATGCAAATATTTATTCCAAGAGAAAGCGAGAAAACATAATAACCATTTCACATTCTCCCTTCCCACTCTCTTTCTCTCCTTTACAGCTCTCCCTTCTTCCTTGTACAATAGATACAAAACACATCTGTCCCACTCTCCCTTTGCTTCACTCACATCACCCCATACCTCACATCCGCTTTCTCTTCCTGCTCTGACAGAACAGCAGGACAGCCAATCAGTCTTTTCTGTTTTTGTACATCTACTTCTGACCCCTTGATTCTCTAACTAGACTACTCTTTCTGTCCTTCTTTCACCTCTAAGCTTATTATGCTGTTTGATAACAAATTTTACTTTTGTCTCTAACTTCAGCCTGAGTTTCCTTCATCTGTTCCTTGCACTACAGTGAAAATATTCTCACTGAAATGTCTAAAAACCTTTTACTATTTCAACATTACAAATTAATAATTTCCATCACCCATAACCCTTGTGCATTCTAAATAAAAATTAAATGTCCTTCTCCTTTTGAAGCATTCACACTCTGTTTCTGACTTTCACGACTCGACCCCCTCCGTACCAATCCCTTCACCGGTCACTGGCAGGCTCCTTATTCCTCCTTTGTCTTCTAGCAGGTCTCCATTGAGTTGTATCTTTTGCTCCTACTCTTATGTCTGAGAATTTTACATTCAGTTGCTGAGAACAGGTCTCAAATACAATAGATTTATGCCTAAACAAAAAATCTCATTCTATCTTTCTGACACCTCTTGCCACTGAATAGCTTTTAGCTTCAGCTCAATACAGCTAGAACAGAATTTAGATCTCACCACTCCTACCTACTGACTTTTCTCCACCTCCTCGCTTGATCACCCTGGGCAGCATAATCAATTTGTCTATCATTCAGATACTACGATAAACTACTATGTCATCTTTGTTAGTAACTTCTCTCTAGATCTGTTCATCCAGGTTACATCTATATCTAAATTATTCTTTTTGTCTTGCATCCCTTGTTGTATAGGGATGCAAGACAGACAAAATCTGCTCTAAATATCTTCAGAACTAAAGGTTTGTTGGGGCCTTCACCTCACATTAGTTATATTTTCTTCTCTTTCATGGTGAGAAACATTATCCTGCTTGTTCACACTGTTCCAAAAGTTCATTCTTCTATGTTGTCATACTGCTTTACCATTATTCTCTCTGTATCCTTCTATGCACAACCCTCCATTCCAAATTTAAATATTGGGAACAACTCATCTTTGCTTTCCAGACTCCTCTGTTTTATGTACAGTATACTGTCCACATCCTACTTGTCACACCATTTGCTCACATTTCTAGTTGGTTCATGATGTCAACATCCATTTATGAAGCTTTGACAACCAGCCTGTATTTTCAGTCAGGCCAATTTCCACACCTGAGTAGGGATACCTTCCAAGCTCTTGCAAAATCACTTTACTGCCCTCCAAATATCATCTTACAGCTTTCCTTGCTACAGTTCTAAGAAAGCTACTTTAGTTCAGGCTAAAGCAAACCATCTATCACATTGAGCAACTAAGTGCTTTTGTTTGTCAATATTAAAACTCCTGCTTTGTCATTCATTAAAAAATTAGTTCTCTGCAGCACAATTTCACAACACACACAAGCACACACGCTTCCTCCCTGTGCTGGTACCCTGCACAGTAGCATCTAATGTCTGATGGGGCTGCTAGGCATTAGGATCATGCAAATAATAATACTGCCTCCCTAGTCATTGCACTAACAGATCAATTACATTCTTACAGATCATTGTCCTCTGACTATCTCCATTATCAGCCCTAAACAAACAGGGTTTTGGCTCTGTCAGTGTTTGTTGTGGTGGCATGGGTCCAACAAACTTTTCAGATTTAAATCATCGTATCATCCTGTCTCAGTAAGACATAACTAAGAGCAGCTTAAAAAATAAGTGAACATGCTAACTACCACCTGATAATCTGTCTAACCTAGACAATCACAAGTGGCCAGCCTAAAAGTCACCTGAGGACAGGATACTTACCAGAGATTAAAAAATGAACATACATAATGATTTACAATTCCTTAAATTTCAGCTTCCATTCTGACCATTTCAGCTCAAAATTATGACAAGCTCAGAACACCTTATTCTGTCACTGGAGAGGTCCAGTCCCATCCTCTTTTGTCTTGCTAGAGAAGAGAATTTTGATCCAGCAAACTTCTCAACAACTACTACTTATATGACACTAGCAGGGTTCAATCCAAATATAAACAAATTCCCAGATTCTGCCTGCCCCTATGTCTAGTCCCCTGCAGTAGGAAAAGAGAAAGAATGACTGGACAGAAAACATAAAACACCGTATAACAGAAAAATATACAAACAAAATAAAGAACATAGAGAAGATCACACAGAAACAAACCCCACGAACTCTTGCCCTTTGCCAGTCAATCTTACGTCTTGATGCTACTTCATCAGTCACTCTTCTGTCTCTTCTGTTGAACACCTGCACCCAGGGAAAGGAAAGGGAATCCAGCCTAATCCCCTGAGTACTGTGCACAGCTCTGTCACAATAAAACTGCTTCCGTTTTACAGATGATTCGAAGGGGCCTGCAGACTAAGTGAAACTGCACTAGACAGATGCTAGGACCAGCACTTGTACAGAACCTGGAACTTCTGTCATCAAGTCCTTCATTACTTCTGGCTGATCATCTTTCTGATTTGGGAAAACTCCCCTTCTTTTTTGCCAAACGGAAAACATTTTGTAAATACGTGAACACAGAAGCCAAAAAGCTGGAAGACCAAATAATTGTAAATTCTAATTCTGTCAAGGAAACAGACAGATAGGAATATGTGTTTGGCTTAGGCACTGTATTATTAATATAACTTAGTAAAATACGAAGGAAATTACTGAATAATAATCAAAACATTTCAGATATAAGGAAGACATTTCTGTGAGCGCAAGACCAAGAGCAATCAGAAAGCTCACTTCTCCTGCAACATCAATGACTTTCAGGCATAACTTTTAATAAGCCATACAAAAAGTTATGACAAAACCAGTCCCTTAAAATCAACCATAGAAAGGGACACAGAAAAGAAAAAGAGAGAAATTATGCATGCAATAGTTGATTTTCCTCTGTTCTGTATCAGTTGCAAGTAACTGTGCTGGATTCTTCCTTGAATTTGAGTCAGCTTAGTCAGCTGCATAGCACTGTGACAAAAAACTGGGCCATTTATACCCTCATAGCATCTACCCTTCTCATCCAGCAAGAGAACCACCAAAGATTTCTCGCTATAGACTTGCTAATAGACCTCTGTCAAACACCCTCACTGTGTCATGACAACATTTGCCAAGGGGGTTTTTTGCATATTAATTACCTAAAGACATCAGTTTCACCTGGCATCCTGAACCATTAACTCTTGAATCAGCTTTTTCAAAGACAAGCTGAAGAACTGCTGCACCAACTTGAACTTGGAAGACAGAAATATCCAGTAACTTAATCTATGCCCATATAAACCAAAAGTCTTTCTTGCTAGTTATTCTAAAATCACTCTTAATAATGAAAAGTCATGGCACTCACATAAATTTATATTGGAGTTAACTCTTTAAGAAACACTCATAGCAACAATACTATTTTTACTGAAGGTGACCTTTCTTAGTAATGCATGCAGTGGCTACCAGAAACTTTCACTTTGACTATTGGAAACCTATGCTTTCTGCCTGCAGGACTCCTGTGATTCACAAATAAAATGTAATTTGAAATGTTTTCTATAGGATTTTCCACTGCTTTCATCTCATTCACACACCTCATCCTTGGTTAAATGGCTAGTATTTTTTTGCCCCAAAAGTAAAACAGAAGCTGATAATGTCCTAATTTTTAGTTAACTAGAAAGGCCCATTTCAAAGAGATTACTCCATTTCACAGTGGAAATGTTTCAGCTCTTGTGTAGTCTTTTTTTTATACACAGAAATCTATACTTCGTCTATAAACTACTAACCACATAGAGAGGCAGATCAACAAGAAAACACACACGTTTTTATATCTCACTCAAAATTAGATACACAAAGTCATTTACTTTCTGTGGTGACAGAAGGGCTTGGGGTACCCTCTAGTAAACACATAAATTTCCCTCTTTCTCAAGTCTGGTTATAAATTACAACAAGGAGAAGGAATGTCAGAGACAGATCCTTAGTGACAGTGCTGGCAGTTGACAGGGAATCACACATGGTTTCCCCACACACAATCAAAAAAAAAGGTACCTTAAACTACGGGAGATCTAACCTCTTCAGAACAACTGTTGCACAAATACTGAACTTCATCAAGATAGGTGCCACCTAACAAAACCAGATTTTTTAAAGATGTCATTTACAGTAAAACAGTTTTACATGCATATTCAAAAACATCAAAATCTTGATTCAAAACACAGAATGTCTGATCAGAGAGCCTTACCATGACTCCACTCCTTTTATCCAAGTGTGTGGGATGAAGAACTAGAGGACAGGTTTCACAAAATAACTATGAAGATAAACTACAATTCTGACTAAATTTTCTGGGTGCTGTCATACATAATGTTTAATTCTTCCTCTGTCATCATTCCCTGAAACACATTAAATGAGGTGACAGCCATAACCAGGAGACATGCCACCCCCTGCAGAAGCTGTCCACTTGAAAAAAATAAAAATATCAGAGCCAGATATCATATACAGAACTGATCAGTCACTTACACACCAGAATGCACACCAGAATTCAATCCCACTGTCATTTCTCATCCTAAACAAAGACTCCATGGGGACCTCTACTTACTGTTCTTATTCCCAGCATAAAGATAATAACGGCAAGAAAAAGTTTCTCTTGAAAAGAGCCACAGTTTTGTTCCCTGTCAATTCTCAGTTCTTTCACTCATCAAGCTCCACAGAATACTGTATCTGTTTAAGAATCAGTATCTCTGGAAGACGTTATTAGCTTACAGAGAAGAGACAGAAAATTATACAACATTCAACCTTCTCTTTTGCCCATTGCAAAACCAAAACCAAAACCAACACCAACCCCAAAGCACCAACTACAGTGGTCTAAATTCAATAACCGCACTTCTTTCTTTGAGAATGCGTTTACCACCTTGTTATAATTTTCTTTCCCTCTCAGCCCTTTCTAACATACCCTACTATCACAAAAAGGTGGAAGAGGAAGGTGGTAAGGAAAACAAGAATGTTTTTATTCTTTTTTGCTTAGTATGTTTTTAAAGGAGACAAACAGCACCACAGGCAAACCACTAGTAAACAAAAACAAAAACAAAAAAAAAACAAAAAAAAACCCCCCAAAAACAAAACAAAACAAAAAAGTCAACTCCAATCCCTATGCTTACATTACCCAGCTGGTTTTGTCTTCTTTCAAAATCTCCCCATAAATAATTTTAGTTCTCTTCCTCTTGCTTTTCATAAAGTAGAACATTGTATGCCACATCCTTTTTTCCCCTATAGAAGCATTCCCTACTACCACCTAACCTCCTTAACTTATTTTTCCAAGAATGATAAATTCATCAAGATATTTTTCTGAAGAATTAAAAAGATACTGAAAGCAAAACTAATCAGTATTCCTTTAATTTTGTTATGCTGCCAAAGGATTTATCAAAAAACTTTCCAACAGATATTTGTGTGAGAAGTCAAAATAGGAAAAAATAAATTGTAAACAATTATCCAATAGATTTAAAAGTCCAGTTGGCATGTGTAACCATTAAGTAAAATGGTCAAGTTTGGGGTGGAACAATAAAGATAAAAAATCTCTACTTGTAACACAAAATCAGAAAAACTATTATAATTTTTTATGTAACATTCTTAATGCCAAACAATAATGAATCGGTACGGTTAGTGAAAAGATAAAACACACACATCATCAGATTGAAACTTCAATAATACAATCCCACTGAGCTGGGAAACTCAAGTCGACTATGACACCAAGTACCCAGACACAGACCGAAATCCCATAGGTCATATTTAACTCGGCTGTAATTCACAAACATACACAGGATACCTTTTGCTTCTTTACAGCCTGTGTCTAGCTACAAACACTGACAGTACTCAATGCTTGCACATTACTAAACCAATTACTAATACAAGTTCTGTACGCAAAATAAAAAAAAAATCCCATTTTTCCATTATTTTCTCAAATATTGCATAAATTAAAATACATGCCCCCAAAATTAATCTATAATCATTTACAGGTTATGGCTGATAATAACAGAACACTGTACCTACCTCAGTCACACAGTTACTGTGATGTTTTACAGAACACAAATTCTTAAATACCGACTTTTTACTATGCTTGCTATCTGCAAGAGAATCTTCAATTCTTCAAATATGCCATTCAACCTTTTAAAATTCAACATAAATTCTAAATCCTGCTCCAATTCTGATAACCCCTCTTTTAGCTAAGCCTGTTGCTTGGTAGTGATTTGTCAGATAAGTTACACAATACTGTTTCTGTTTCCTGATTAGATAAGCAGATAAGTTTTCTTTTCTCTGGCACAAACATTTATGTATAAAATTTCTCATTTTCTGTGAATACTTGCAACTTTTTAATCCTCTCTCTACAAATCCACATGTCAGTAAAAGTCAACTGCATTTCCTATAGGAAAACTTAGAGTAAGTACCAGCATGCAAAAAGCAATTCTGTCTAGAAAATTGAACAAACATTCAGGAAATTTCTCTTCCTCGAAGCTGTCTACATGTACACTGCAGAATAAAGGAAAGCAATGTGCAATACTTCGGTGTCTTTACTTTTACCCTTGAGATGGGGCATGGGGCACATGGCCTTGGTGCACCTCTGGCATTACAGAAATGAACAGCACAGACAGACAGTGACCCCTCTGCTCAGGGACGCAAGTATCAACCAGGAAGGGACTTGGCAGGGAGTGTTCCTACCCCCCACCTCTGGGAAATGCTGCCTCCCACATCCCCTCCTGGGCCAAAGCAAGGAGGAAGAGCAGCCCACAACTCTGAACACACATGGTACACAACCAGAAAGGAGGCAGCGAAGCAGGGATCAAGCTAACTGGAAGCACTTTTTGCCACCTGACACCATTGTTTTTCTACAAAACCAAAGTGAAAACACCTTGTCATGCTCTGGAGACCAACATCTTCCCAGGCCTTAGCCCCCACCATGCTCCACACACAGTTCCACTCATCCAAAAAACCTTCTTGCTTAACTGCTTACAAAAGAATGGCCCCATAAACCTGGTCGTATCACCTAAAAATGATGAAATGCAGACAAATATGACAAGGAATAAGTGCAGAGAGATCAGGTTTTACACTGTCTTTACCAAACAGTAATTTGGACAGTAATTTTTGATACTTAAAATCCTGTCAGTCTTTGGTCCCCAGTTACTTGATACAAGTAAGTTACAAGTAACATTTGATTTCTCTAAGACACCACTTGCCGTCTCCTGGCACCACAGTTGGGTTTGGTATTCAGACTATCATGGCCACAACACTTGTCTATGAACAAAGCAGGCAAAAATTTCAACATGTCACACAACACGTGAGCAAGATCAGAGTAAAAGCACAAGCATTCCTGCAAAATACATGAGAAATGGTTCCTGCAGACCAATCTAACTCTTCAATTTTTTCCCCAGCTTTATTAATAAGGATGGTGAGGCCCAAGGAAGATTTACAGTGGGTGCTCAGACACACAGATGGGTGTGGTAAAAACACCTGTATTAACAGACTGCCTAAGCAAATATAGTAGAAATATTTCAACACATACTAATTTATTCAAACTTCATGGAAGTTCTTCCTAAGTGATCTAGCACAAGTTACTACTTGGAAGCAATAACATCCCTAAGGCTTTCTATTTTCTAAATATAACAGTCAATTTGGGAGGTTTTTTACACAGTATTATGACATAAGTACTATAAAAGCCAGTAAGTGCTTCACACCTGTCACGATCATAATGTCAGCAATGACATTACACTTTGTATGGAAATAATTTTTCTGGATAGTGAATTAAAAAAGACCTCCTTTTTAAAGAGGTCTCTGACCCCCCCAAAAACCAAGCAAGACTAGAACTGATAATTTAAACTGAATCATTCTAGGAAACACCTTGCATATTATGTATGACCAAAGAGTAGAGACACGCTTCAATCTTTATGTCTCAAGCTCATAATAAGAAATTGTGTTCAAGGACTTCTGTGCACAAAACATTTTATCTCAATAAATTAAGTTCCTTACGAAGGCACAGCTGAAGTAGCAAAATTTTTGTTCAATTATTTTTGAATCAACATTACTGACAGATGTACAGATCCTTGAACCTTTTACCTATAAATAAACTACATGAAAATCCCAGTACTGCTGCTAACTTATCTTTGGGCTGACAAAATAGAGAGGTTCAGGCACATAAGAATCAAGACAGAAGCACAATCAAGCTTGACATCTCTGTAAAGGTCTTTAAAGAAGGAAGTTTTATCGTATTTTAAATAACTTTACTGTGCACTCCATGCAATTTTATAGTTTACCACACAAATCTACATTACTGATTAATTAATTCTTTTTTCAAGAGCTTGTTTAGAAAACATAAGATTCCATTGAGCTGCCAAGATGCTCAAAATCGAACACATGTGTAATGACAACTATAGGATAATGAGAAACCTAACATCATTTCAGAATATATATTATGACATTACAGGTAATAGTGGGATTTCTCTCAGCATGACTAAATCACACTGAAGTTTCACTCTGATGGGATCGTTCATCATGAACTGACTTCCCAAGAAGTATCTGTCAAGACAGAGAGGTTGTGCACGTAAACCACTTTCTTAATGAAACAGAAACAAACACAGCTACTTAAGTGTCCTGAACCATTTCACTAGTTGCATTAGGTATTACCTCAGCATGATGTTAACACATCACAAACAAAAAGCGTAAATTTGATTTCCCTACACTCACTACTAAAGTTTCTCCTCTTGCAGCTGATGGAACTGTATCAGGCCTGGCATATTGGCAAATATCACTAACCTGGAATTTGCCTGCTCACACTGATGTACCAGAAGACCTTATGGCCCAAATGACTAATTTTATTTGTTTTTGCATAATATGCATGGCTTAGTGTAACCTAAGATAATATTTGATGCTGGCTGCTCAGTTGACTGTAGGTCACACTCAGCAGCAAGAATGAAGAATAAAATTGTGATTTGAACTAAAGTGAATGAACTCAAAGATTGTAACAGACTCTTTCTCACTGCAAGTGAAAACGTCTCCGCTAAGTTGCTAATAATAACATAATGTTTAAAGTTTATATGCTTATCTTCATATGAGCAACTGAAACATTGCACCAAAGGACAGGGTCCACAAAAAAATCCAATATGGCCACTGATGTGTAGTTGTATTTTGACTCAAAACTGCCTTATCTTTTACCACATATCACAGTTGCACATATACACCTGTTATAGCCATACTTCAAAAGAAGTTGAAACAGTGACAGTCATCTTCATGTATCCAACCCTGAAACATTCTTCATGGCAGAGAGATCCATATGCTATCAGACCACCCTGTCAAGGCCAAACCACAGTCATCCACAACCACCAAGAGACAGACAGGTAGAGAGGTGTGCCAGCACTATCCACTTACCTTCTTTATTAAGCCTCATAACCTCCCTGCTTTTTCCACCCTCCTTTCCAGTCTCTTCCAGATCTACACCTGCAGAAGAGAAGCAGAGTCAGGAAGCGCCGAGGGCCCTGAGGTGTGTATTTATTGTTTGGCGAGGGGAGGAGGAGAGGTGAGGAGGTGAGCAGTGTTTCTATTTGCAACAGCAAAAGCACAATGGTCGGAGCATCTGCCAGGGAGCGGAACCGCCGGGCCCCCCGCGGCAGCACCCTCGAGCCCCACCGCCCCCCC
>VZTX01008255.1:1123388-1143257 GCA_013400915.1 Pardalotus punctatus
GGAGCGGAGCGGGGCCGGGCCGGCGGCCGAGGAGCCCTGCTGGCAAGGCGCGGCCGCCGGCCGTGCGCGCCTCGGTGCTGCCCGCCCCGCGTCTCGCAGCGCCCCGCAGTAAGTCCCTGGGACGGGCTCTCGGTAACTGCGGCACGGCCCCTCCGCGCCCTAGCGCGGCCCCGAATCGCACCCGGAGTGCGGGGTCGGGGCTCCCCCGCTTCCCGGCTTCCAGCTGAGCTCCTGTGGATCACCTATAGCCACAACCACAGCCATTTTGTTGTCCAAATACTGCCTAATCTGTAGTAGGCTTCGTCTGTTTGCAAATGGGCTTTTTCTCGTTCTGGTGTTCTAGGCTACGGTACAGCAGCTCTGAACTTGCAGGTCCGGCTACTCGCAAACAATATCGAGGTTTTCATCTCGCTCTACATAACCTATGGAACGTATATACTTCTAATTTAGGACAATGTCATTTTTGCTTATTTCTCCATTGAGGTAAGAATAGAAAATAACCGTGACATTTTTTTATACTCAGTATACCTGATCTGGGTTAGGAGTTTGATCATAAGCCTGTTGCTTCAGCTCACACCTCTTAAGCCAAACGTAAACACTCCTGGTGAAGGACTTGGTTTCATTTAAGCAGTATCACAGATCCCACATGTAGCATCTTAAATACAGCTCTGCGGCCTGATTAGGGGTGGCAATGACTGAAGTTTATGGTTCAACATACACTTCTCAGAGTGGTGATGTGAGCTTTGCGTGGTCTTATCCCAGCCCTGCGTCTTTTCTCGGATGTGCATTCACTTTTTGCTGGTTCAAACCTTTGTGAGACAATACTGAAGTAGAGCATGGAATTAATCTGGACTCAAAAAAAAAAGAGTAACATTTCAGGCCTGCTCAGGAGTTGGAGCTGTGGCCACAGGGGTAGGACAGGAGTTGCTGAACTCAGCACTGCTGCCTGTCAAAAAGTACACGGTGCTGCAGTTGAGAATGGATTTAAGTAAATTTCCCCCAGCTTCATTGAGACTAGGCTCTTTACGGTGCTGAAATGAATAAATTTTTGGGGCAAAGGACAGACATGCTTTTCCTTATGTACACTGTCAACACACTCCATCTCTTCCAAAAAGTAGCTGGAAGATACAAGTCCCATGATTACTACCCAGAGGTGAGCCTAAAAGCTTTCATTCCATACAGCCTAGCCAAAGTGACTCCAGTCAAGTAAACATTAGCTACAAGAACTTCAGTAACATTATCAAAGAAGATGAAAGCTCACCAAAATACCCCTCAAATAAAAACCAGGCAATCGCAGCACGCTTGTTAGCGACCATCATGTAGCAGACATAAGATGCATGACGTTAGATATACTACATGGGGAATTTCCAGAAGCGGAAAGGGTAGTTGTGGTGTAATACAAAGCCTAGAATATTAAGTACAGTTCTATCCACTAGTTTAAATTAATCTCCCTACAAAAACTGAAGTGTGGGAAGGGTTACCAGAAAGATCAGAGGAATTAAGATTCTATCATCAGAGAAGAGTTTGACTTAGTCTAACAAAATTCAGCTGGTAGTGGGTATGTTTGATGTTTTTAATTACAAGGACACATAATCATCAATGAAGAAAAAAAAAAATAGACATAAACTGCTTATGTTGAGGTTGCCCACTATACTGAAAAACCCTTTGGTCAGGAATAGCAAGATGGAATTCCTTAGAAAGAATGATAAATGACATGAAGTTAATAGTCAACCATGTTTGGTGCTTGTGTTCAAATTCACTGCAAGATAGTTGAGCAAATGTCTTGACAGTGGCCAAATAGTCTCATAATTAGAGAAGTTAAACTGCACAGCTTATATCATAACACTGGTGTGATTACCCAAGATGTATATCTGAAGACAAGAGATGAAAGAAAGGCATGTGAGCACCCAGGAAATCCCCATCAATGAAAACCAACATTAGATTTCAGGGAAGTATGGATGGCCAAATGCCTAACTAATGCTGAACACTACCACAGGATACACAAGTAGTAAAGCAACTCCTAACTATACAACTGAGAAAAAAGGGGAGGGGGAAAGTATTTACTACAAGCTGCCTCAAACCAAGCAAAAAAAAAAAGTGAAGAAACTTTCCAGCTTTAACACATGGCACTGATCTGCATGCTGCTTACCATGACACACTGCAGAACTACAGTCTAGGCTCTTAACAGAAACAGACCATATGAAGGAAAATTAGCATAAAATCAAAGATTCAAGATGTACCAATTCCTTCCTAAAAAGAAGCAAGTCAGTGACTTAGAGTTTAAGAGAAAGGTTTCCCAAGCCCTCCCAAAGGAATTTCTCCTCCCTACCATATGTATTCAAGAACAACATTATCATTAAACAAATGATTCCACAATCAGGACCATATAATAGTTTAAGTTGGAAAAGACCTTTAAGATTGAGTCTGCCCATTAACCTTAATTCCATCACTGAATCATGTCCCTAAGTGACACATTTACAGATATGCCCGACTTTCCTGTGATCAGCATCTTTTGTTTAAAGAGTGTGCATTCTGTTTTGATTACATCAATGCTGCGTCTATGATCTGCACCAAGAAATAACCCCATCCCTGAGCAAACCAGCTATCAGTTTGTCTTCATTGGCTTGTAGGGTGCAAGTCCTGAAGCTCCAGAAAAGTGTCCTCTCTTCTGCACCAGGACTTCTCCCCAGGAGCACCTCTTATTTCACTCCAGACTCGTGCCAAATAACGTAGTGTATGTTGCACAGACAGCTGTGTACTGTGCTCCAAAGCCTTATATCAAAATGGGAAGAGAGCTGATCTGACATCCTAAGAGTTTTCCCATTGTTGGGACTGTATGTGGTTCTGTCTTGTGAATGTGAACTTGAGCTGCAGCTTTATTGTAGCAAGAACATTCAGATGGTTTCTTCACTTCTCCTGGCACCTGCTTCCACAAAATTCATAGAAAGACAATCCTATTTAAGACTTCTACATCTCTTTCAAATTTTTTTTTTATTAATCAGTGGGGCCAAAATTTATAGGAGGAGAGGTAAAAAGCAAGGGGAAGGCACAAACACGGTTACATAAGACTTACTTCCATAAGAATTGAGTAAAAAAACTGGACATGAAAGTGCAGATTAAACATTCTCCTTTTTTTTCCCCCCATGCTCACCAATACTGAAATTTAATTCTTCTATGACCTTGAACAAGTCATTCTGCCACAAAAAATAATTAAGTCAGTCAGGAAAGGTCCTTCTTTCCCTTCCCAGTCCCTGAGGATTTTTGTATTTTAATTGCCAAGCAGAAGCTTCCTTTTACTATGTGGTTTTTCAGAATTCAAGGTAATGCAGCCTTGATTTTGGTTGCAGCTTCTAAATACTACAGTGATCCAGTCATAAAATGGTATTAAAAAAATAAACTATCAGGAAATTATGGACTTTCATTAATAAATGGCAAAATACAAACAAAACCTCAACTCTAATCTTTGTAATCCATATATAATTGGTCTTTTAATAAGATGATCTCCAAATGCAAGTTTTTTGCTAAGTAACCAAAGATAAAAATCATATGTTCCTATACCTCCTTATTAGAATTATAGCTAAAGACTGGGGCTTTATAAAAGCACAGTAAAAGTTATGACATCAGAAGAGATCCAAAACTGTGTTTCAGTCTTTGGCTTATTTGTTGATCAATCTAACATTTATATAATTTTCAGAATCTGAATGTGAAGAGATACCAAACTAAAACAGCAATTCTCACTTGTGGCTATCAGGAACGTCATATGTAGTCACCGTGTACAAATAAATAATGACATGATTTAACTTCAGCTGTACTGTTGTACAGAGAAAATACCATGAGAGTGCTGAGGGTGCATGTGTAATCACAACAACAACAAAGTAATGTATACCTGGCAATATGTGCACCAGATGGCTTTAAACTGGCTACAAAACTATTATAAAAAACCAGCTGTATAAGGCTTCAATATCATAACAAGATTATAAACATATAATGCTTGTGACAAAGTCATGATTTAAGCAGTTTGGCAGGAGATTCATTAGTACTTCCCAGGATCCTGTTTTGCAATGGATTTATCACAATAGTGCTTTTGTCTTATATAGCAGAAATTATTAAATAGCAGACAGTTTTATGAACACAGGTATCTAGTTTGGTGGGAACAGAGCAATAAATTAATCACAAGATTTTCTTACAGATAGTCAGTGATGGAGTTTGTGTAAGAAAAGCACCAGCAAAGTAGCTGACTCAGTCACAGGGGTACAAAAATTTCAATTCTCCTCATCATTTTGAGGAGTGCAAAACTAACTTGTGTGTTTACTTGTGTGCAAATGATTTTTGTAGTGGATTTTTACACTCTTGCTGATTTTAAACCTGTATATTATCTATTTGCAGTCTCTCTTTTCACAGTGGATAAATTGAGTTTCTATTTAATACTACAGCAACCCCTCAAGTTACCAGAGATGTTTGTATTGAGAAGGTGCAAAATACACCAAATAGATAGTCCTGCGTTTCTCCATCAAAATTGATTCTGAAACTTTTTTTAATGCAATGTAACATTCTGGTATGCTATGTGATAATTTGAGTAGCTGAATTAATTAAATAAACTGGATACTTAAAAAAAGGTCCTGTATCTAGTTTTCTGCAAAAAGATGTATACAGGATGTCCATTAAAACAACTCATCGGTTAGCAAGGCAAATGTAGAAGCCACTATGAGCCAGTCTCCCTAGAGCCACTCTGGCCAAAGGTGCAGTCCCTGTACTATTTCTGATCTCTTTGTAATTTCAGAAGGTGTCTCAAACACTATGTGAGTACCATCATAGAAGACTTGAGCTAGAAAATTGTATTAAATAGACATTTATAGCAGAGAAATCTATTTTTAATGTCCTCTGAAATAACACAAGAAAAAAAATCTGAATTATGCTTTCAGTTCCATCTTAGCCAAGAAGCTAGCACTTAAAAAGAAACAGTCAGAAAAAATGGAGAACTGAAAAAGAAATCCGAAGTAAGATACTCTTGTATCCCAACAAAAACATGTTTCTCAAAAAAGGGTTGCAAATTGTTTCACACAAAACAAAGCTATGCTTGAAACACTACAGCAGCACTAATCAGATGAAATGGAAACTCTAGAGAGAGCTGTACAGCACAGGTTTATGAACAGACAATGCACAATTAGGTAACTTATTACATTGAACTCTGGGAAGTTTAAAGAAAAAATGCTACAAAAAAACCCGCTATGAAATAGAGATGGAAATCAACAGTTGCTGTACATTTCAAACCCAAGAGAGTTATGCAAGTGCTGTGAAAAAAATTGCACATCCTTTGGCTCCAGTCCCTAAAAGTTTGTTCTAAACAATTTTTCTCAAGTTGTTGTCATCTAAAAGCATTAACCTACTACTGTACTGTCTTTTCAAGAGGATAATTTTTCTTTATTACCATTGCTGGAGTATCTCTGATACCAAAGCTGGCAGTTGGTCATCTTTGTCTGGTGCAGACATATATCCTCACTGGACACAACGACTTACCAACTGCTTCTGAGAAGCAAAACAGTTTCTTTTTCTTTTCTGCAACAGTTTCAGGTTTCAACCAGAAGCCTCTGAGAATTCAGTTTCAGACCCATCTTAATTGCCAGTGTTTTCTCTCCCTGGAAAACATTCCCCATATCCTGACCTCCACCAAACACCTGAACATTCAGTCTCAGTGCTGTATGAAACATGGATCTCAAACTCCCTTCTTGAAACGCACTACCTAGAGTCCCTGGTCTAACACCTCATCAGCTGCCTTTGTGGCAAGAAACTGAGGATTAGACCAGGTCAGAGGAGTTCATTCACTGAGGAAGAGTGAGGACTAGAGTGTGTGTTTTGGAAATTGCAAGACATGAATGACAGGTCAAAGAGTACTTGACAGGTTAAAATTCAATTTGCCTGTATTGACAGGCACGCAAGAAAGATCACAGAAAAATTGTTTTAAAACATCATCATTGCATGTTTCTTTTTGTTTCTTAAAATTATTAAATATATCTAGCACTGGTACAGCAAGTCACTTACATTTTACTTACTAAATATTTATCAGTTTTGTTTATTGTTTGGTTTGTTGGTTTTGTGTATTTTTGTTTGTTTGTTTGTTTGTTTTTAAATATGAAAGAGGGTTTTTGGTAAATAATAGAAAGAATAATATTTTCAAAAGCTGTATCCAGACTTTAGAGGACGGCTCTTAACCATCCAGTTGAGACAGAAAGGAAGAAACTTGTAGGAGTTCCCTGCATTTTTGAAAGACACAGCAAAGTTCTTTAGATTTTGAGATACAGAACCACTTGGAGATGGAGAAAGTTACCTTGCCTCAGTGTGAAATCTGCATTCAGATAGTGTGCTACTTTCCTGTGCTTTGCTCTCTCACAATGCCCGTGTGAATAACCAAAGCCACAAAACATCAGTCCCCAAAGGTCTTCACACATTTCTCGTGAGGTAGGCATAGAAATATTCTTTCATTAAAAATTAAGTTTGCCGTGATGAATAATGTATATTATAACTTTCCATTCACCAGCCACATTTGCGTGTGTTGGCAGCACACAACAGCAGCTTCCTGCCTTTCCCTCACTGCATTGTAACCAATTTTCTCCTGTTCCTTCTCAACACAGATGCCATATTTGTCCTGTTTGTATCCCTCTTTCTCCCAAATGCTTCCCTTTTCTGAATTTTGTTCCCATTTTTCTGTCACTTTACCTAACCCTGCATGGTGTGTTTCCATCTCCTGCCATGTTACTCCACTGAAACACTCAATTTGGGGCCTGTTTTCACTCTCAGCTATGCTCTCACCACCATTCCGCTTGGGCCCGGCTGCCTCACCAGAGGCAACCATGTCTTTTAATATGCACTGCCTTGTTTTTTATCCCCTACTTTGCAGTTAGGAGACTTTCCTCTCCTTTCCCATCTCCCTCAGTGGAGGACAGGTCTCTCCCAGTCCTGAGTCACCTCTCCTCCTCCCATCAGTGAGCATCTTCCATCACAAAGCTGTTTGGAGTTGCCCTCTTTTCCTCCCTAAATGATTTCTCACCTCCTGGGGCGAGTCCCCTTTCCTTGTCTCCTCCTCTCAGCAGCGAGCTCTGTCTGCCTCTCCCTGGGAAACCAGCAGTCCTTCCCAGCCTTGCCCTGGCTGGAGCCCCTTTGCCTCCGCGCAGGGCTCTGCCTCCCGTCCCGTCATTTTCCACAAGCGCTGGTGCCCTGGCTGTGCCCTGGCTGTGCCCTGGCTGTGCCCCTCTCCCGGCAGCTCGCTGGTCCCCGCTCTAGGCAGGGTCTCACCTCTGGTGGGAGTGGGCTGATGGGAGGCACCCACGGGCTGCTGGAGGATTTCAGCCACGGAAGGACATCCCTCGGTGTTTGGGAGACACGCGAGTGTCCTTCAGCCTGGCTGTGAAAGTTTGGGGCCACCCAGAAAAGAAGTTTGAGTGGGAGTGACACTGCTACACCTTTGGTAAGGTCACATTTGGTCCCTGGATCAGCAGAGAGCAGAGAGGGCCCAGCCTGCTCACATGGCTCCCCAAGCCCTCACTGCTTCCAGAAGCTGGCTCCAATCACACCTTGCTCGAGGTTCTGAAATGTTTTGACGGTTGCTACAGTATGTCCTACTTCCAGCTCGTACAGGAAGCAGACATGTTGAAATCACAGAAGAAAGCAAGCCTGTTAATCTTGTATTTCTGGCTGAGGCTGCAAGTGGATTGCCAGAAATCAATTGTGTCTCATCTATTGTACAGGGAATTCTCTTGTAGCTCTTTGCATCAATGTGGTAACTTTGCAATGAGCTTTGTCCCAATAAGATTCCCATTGCAACCTGGAAGGGTCAAAGGTGGTATCTTCTGATAAGCACTGCAAGTTCTATACTCAGTCAGAGTGGATCTCAAAGGCGTTAGCAGGAATTGGAGTATAGTTAGCAATGTGCTTGACAAATAAGGGCACCCAAAGTAAAAAATATTTTTTATATTTAAGCATTGACTTATATGTATTAACCTCTAGGGGGTCACCCTGAACTTCTGTCATAAGTCTTCACCAGACCTTTTACAAAGGCAGTGTGGTTGCAGAGACCAGATGTGGATGGACCTCAGTTACAGTTTCACAGATCAAATGAATTTTTTATTTAAATCTTTCTCTTAACAATAAAAAATACATTGTCCTTTGCTAGTCTATTTTTTGGAAACCTGTGGTTTGATGAGTCTTTCTGAGGCACTAGTTCCTTTAAACAATCAAAGTATAAGCATACAGTACTAATAAAACTTTGGGTTTAAATGGAAAGCATAGCTGGTAAAGGAGACAAAAGTTCAGACACTAATAAAAATATCCCACGTTACTTACAAAGGGTGCATACTTCTGAAATGCCTGTGAGCTAAGACTGCAATTTTGCAGGCTCAGATTAAGAGAATTTTTGTACATCTATGGCCATCAAAGATTTTAACTGGCTAATAGAATCCAGTGATGCAGATCTGTGCATTGAATCAAGTCTTGTTTTATAAATGCTCAGCATGTGACATCTGGTATGTGCCAAAGTTACAAGAACGATGAAAAGTGAACAATAGTGGTTTAGGGAAAAAATTAACTAAAAATCATTACAAAATTAGCATTTGAGAATCTTGTAATTCAACTTCAGATACCCATTTGATCCAAGATTATAAACAGAACTGGCTGTTGTTCCCCAAATCTTTTAACTGACAAATAAAAAAGTGCTTTCCCTTTATGAGACACCAGGCATCTCTGGATTCCCACAGTCTGTGTTTAATTCTGCCAAATATTATATAACAATAATAATAGATGAATTGAAAATAGTCAAATTCAAACTATTAACTAAACACAAACTTCTCTTCCTCCTTGTATGGAGCTGGAGTTTTAGTCTGCTCTTACATTTTTACTTGCATTCATATTGACATTCAAGGACTCTGTAATAATCTCTTTTTCCTTCTGCACTAGGAAGACTATTGGCACTGCAGCTACTGGTGACATCAAAATATTATTACAATTGTGGCCTGTGATATAGGAAAGCTGGCAAAATCAGAATGCTTTATATATAGTGGGCTGAAAAATTTTGTGGTAAATTATTTGTCTAAGCATAATTTTGACTGTCAGTTCTCTATGAAAGGAGGTGTCTACTCTTCTGTTTACAGGAGCTGTGGTGCCCTTTTCCAGTGCCCTCACACATCAGCATAATTAGCACAATTGATACAACTCACTCAAATCTATTAGTAGCATTAGCAGTGGCATTTTATTGAATTATGTGTTCATGTCACAGTAGAGTTGGGCACTTCTGAACATTTCTGAAGTTGTTTGTAACCAATGGAGCAAAACTTACATCATGCTCTTATAAACAAATACAAATATGAAGTTAGAGGTTTTATGGAAACAGAGTGAGTTTTGGTAATGAAAAGACCTAATAACAGTGCCTTGATAAACACGGTATTTAATAGCAGTACAATAGGAATTGAAATTGAGAGATAAGTCTACATTGGAGGGCTTAGAAATGGTCCTGTATGGAGAATTTATGGGTGCACAGAGCCATGCATGTGTGTCTTCTGGATTTGTAGAGGGAAAACTTGAAGGCCATCTCTGGGTTCTGAAAGTGCTCATACGTGGGCAAATTCCTCCACTTATTCAGGGTTTAATATTTTTGCCTATGGAAATTTTTACATCAGCTGACAAAACCCCCTCAGTCTGTCTTTGTCAATCTGAATCTTAATGTAGCGAACTGTTCTGTTCAGTTCTCACACTGCATTTGTGGTGGAAGAGTCTAAGAGCATGCTGTGTTAGCCATGGGATTATTGGTCCTAGATTTTGCAAAATTTCCCATACATATTTTTAAAACAACAGCAGATAATTATGAGAGTTGGCAGATGCCATAGACATAATTGTTTTCAGCAGCTACAATAGATGTTTTTGAAACATTTCCATATTCAAACCTTTAGGTAGTTCAGGGCTAGTGAAATACAATCCTTCCTATTGTCTCCTGCCCTTGGGGCATCCTCTAGGGATAGCAACAAGCAGGACCTCCCTCTTTCTCACTGCTCATTTCTTTTCACCTGCCTGGCTCACCTTTTAGGTCACTGCTCGTGGTAATTTGCTGGGCTGCCTCTCTGATCTGCTGCCTCTACAGCTGTCTGGACTTTGCAAAGGCTTCAGAAAAATCATGCCTCAAAATAACTATTTCATCAAAACGGAACCATGTCTGGGAAAGAAGGTTGAACTCATCAGCATTTTATTTCAAAATGTAACACAGATAAGAAGTTCCATTGGTATCAAAATATTATGTGTTAGTAATAAAGACATGATATTGATGATGTCACTGTCACTTTCCTTTTCTCCTATCCTTCTCTCAAACTTGACTTGACCTGACCTGGGATTAAACAATCAGAAGTGGTGTCACTGTAACATGTTTCTCATGCTCAAAGATCACAAGTAGGCTGACCTCAGCACACAGCAGAAATTATTGGAGTGGCAGAAAATAAGCAATGGTACACATGTGATCTTGACCGATGCATTAATACCCATGCCCTGCCTGCAGCACATGTGGCCACACATCAGTGAGATGAATAGAAGTTTTCCTTTCTTTTCTATTCTTTCACTTCGCTACTCTGTTTACCTAAGCAGCAGGAGTCATCCTAACAGTTGTTAGTGGGAAAAGATACAGAATGTAATACATGTTCTAGTCCCTCAGGAAAGACATTTGGTAAATTTGGAGTGAGCATCTAATTCTCTCCAGGATGCTCTGAATGTAAATTTGGAAAGAGGAATTTCTCCAAATAATTATAGTTTAAATGCCGAATTCCAAACATATTTATTTTCTTTGCTTTTTTTGTTGGCGCGTGTTGCATACATGCTGGAAGAGATTTCTTTTTTGTGGTTGCTATGGTAAAAAGCAGTCCCCAGTCCTTTCAGTTAAAACCCATGAACTGCAATTAACTGTTTAATGTTGTAACAGGCAACAGCTCTAGTAACACCTTAACAGCTTTGATCATGGTACTCCCATCATCTCAGCAGATGGTGATTTTTGGCACTCTGTATTTTCAGTTTATTCTTCTCCTTTATAATCCTTGCCATTATATCTTTTGACAAATGTTTCTGGACTAACTTAATTGCAATTTGATTATACTGAGACAGCCCTCAGATTTCAGATCTTTTTTAATTTCTGTTAAAGGTGACCAATATATGGGAAAAAAAAAAATTGTGTGTGTATCCCTGTCAGCAATTATAAAACCAGATTTTAAAGTAAGAATGTTTCTTCTCATCTGTAACCATAAAAATACAGTCTTGAAACATGCTCAGTATGGCATAGGAGCCATACATCTGAACAGAAAATGATTCTTTTGTGAGGAAGAAGTAAATTCCAAATGTTTGTCAAGAGTCTGAATTAAATAAGAGTTACCAATTTCAACTAGTTTTACTACAGGAAGTTGCCCTTTATTGTTATTTCTGTAGTGATGGAGACTGAAGTCCTGAATTTTGCAGATTGTTTTAAAGATTTATGACTAATATAAATCCTTTAAAATAGGGAGTTTCAATTAAGTTTAGAAAAAAATTCAACTTTGCCACGACATTACCAAAAGGAAGATTGCCTTGTGAATGAGTTTTTCAGCTATTCTCCCTTTTACTCCCATATAATGCAGTTGTAGTCCATCACTAACTGGTTTTTTTTTTTTTTTTTACTTGGAAATAAATTATTTGGATTTAAAATCAGGACTGTTCTTAATTTTGCTCTTTAAAGGGATTTTATGTATTAAGCAGGCAGAACACTTCAGATGTTTAATTCTGTAATACAGGACCAAATAAACTTTTTTTAGTACCTTTGGCAGCAGTATTAGCATTTCTTCTTTTTTAGGAAAAGAAAACAAGAGGGGAAAAGGAAAAGAATAGTTTTCCCAGAATCATAACAAGATAATATTGCAGTTTCAGGTTTTAAAATATGAATGTCTCATTCACAGCTATTTCCTGGCTGACTTCAGGTTTCTATGATAATTATTTATTCAGTGCTGATAGTGTGCTTGACATTGTGCAAATATAGAAAGAGATATTCATGTGGACTATCTGCCAGGATTTCCTAGTTGTTAGTGGCAGTGTTAGCCTCTTTAAGCAAAAGCTTGAGGCTGTCTTTAAAGCAGTGATGCTTATCCATCCTGCCAACATGCAGCTTCATACATATGACCGTGGGAAACTGCTCAAATGCACATGGCTTTGGAAGGATGGACCCAGTGGAGTTTAATTTAATTAGTACAGCAGCAGTGTGTGGTAACTCTAACTAATCAAATCTTTAGGACACAGTCATGGTAATTTCACAAGCTGGAAATTTTTTAGGGAAAGGTGACTGGGAAGAATCAATACCTAAAGAATCAAAGAAAGACTGTTTACCTGAATACTCCATGGTTTAAAATCCCGTGTCTTCTGTGAAATCCGTGAACTGTTTTGTAACTTACTTGTAGGACATAACTGATGGCCTGTGTGCTTAATTCACCTGGACAGTGATGGTGTTCCTCAAGTTGTTGCTGCCGTTTGCAGACTATCCATTGCCAGACTGACATCTGCCCCTACCTTTGTCTGAAACAATGTATTCCAAATGGCAACATTGAAGGCTTTTGTCCAGGACTAATTTCCCAGGTAAGGGACATTCTACCAGTTAAAAAAAAAGTAAAAAATCTTACTCTAAGTGGGAGGAATGTTTGTCTTTTTATTAGAAAAGTATTACTATCTTTGGATTTCCTTTCTGATGGAGTTACAGAAAAATCATTCTAAGGAGCTTTAGTGGCACTTCCTTGACTTTATGCATGAAAGAGTAGAAGGTTTGCTGTCTGCTGTTTCATAGATGAAGAATATTTTTGTAATGATCACTCATAAAAATAATAAAACTCCCCAAATCCCACCAATAAAACCGATTTTCAGTGAATGGAAAGGTGGAATGCAAGTATTTGTCCTTGTTTTCTCGATGGCTAGGATAAGCATTTCGTTATCTGATTCTTTCACTTACCCCAGCAGAATGAATGGAGGATGACAGCAAGCTTATCTCTTTGTCTGAGATGGTGATACCACCCATCCAAGCTAACATTGAAAGGCCTTCCTTAGAGCAACACAAATCTTATATAGGAGCCAGAATCAAAAAGCTCCACATCCAGAAATGAGCATATCTGCCACGTATTGTACAGAAGCATCCAAACCCAAAAGACTCATAGAAAAATAAACCAGCCTCTGAGGGATTTGAAAGCTGAAGTCAGATATCTTGAGGTCAATTCAGAACTGTGAAGAAAGTTAAAAATGGATATATCAAATTTGATATATAAATTACAATTCCTGTATTAGTCATAGTTGTTATATCCCAAATTTTGTTTGGAAAAGGAAAGGCAGTGCTCAAATTTCCTTGCCTCTCCACCCACCTCTCTCAGTCTTCCCTTTAGCTTTCAAGAATTTTATTTACACTATGCAAAATGTGTGGTTTACACTCACAGGAAAAGTTTTAATTAATTTTCATTTTACAAATCCTCCACAATATTTATTCAAAAGATTGGCAAATTCCAGGAAATTCACCCATCCCTGAAAAAATAAGTTTTGTAAACAAATCTGGCAACAAATTTATTTTAACAGCAGCAACCCTGCTAATCTGTCAAGATGTAGTACATTTCTGATACTTGATTAAATTCTTTTTCCTTAAGATAGAAAATAATTTGCTACAAACAAACCATTTAGCTGGGACGTGGTGACTGTCCCTCTGCTATTTCACAGAGAACTTAATTCAACAGAAAAAAGCTAACAGTATAATGTTTAGCACTTTTTTAAAAACAGAAGCAAGGCTAAATTTCTGTAGTCACAAACAACAACATTAGAGGTTTCATGGCCTTTAAAACACATTTTTGATGTATCCCACAACCTGGGCCAGCATTACTCCACGTCTCTGAACATAAACAAAGGGCATGTTTCAGGCTGTGGTTCCACAGGAACTGTCTTGCCCAGACCCCTATTTCCTGGCCATTTGTTCCTGGACATGTCATCCACTTGCTCAGTCCTTATCCAGCCTCAATTCATGGATCCAGTTTCCTGTGCAGCAACACCAGCAGTGGTGCAGGAACATTAGCCTGGGACAGCCCAGGCTGATAATGAAACAGCTGAGTGGACTGTGCAGCTTAGTCTGGTTTCATCAAGAAAAATGTCCATGAAAAATGTTTTATGTGAGGAAATAGTCTCAGAGGTTTGCAAATATCAGTAAAGCAAAATAGGCAAACCCTGCTGCTTGCCATTAATGTTGATTGAAACAAAAGATAAATATGTGCTGATATTCAACTTATATGGGTATCACCCTTTGCATTAAGACTTCATCCAGCTGGACTGCTGGGTGTGTGGACATTTTGGGGTGTTCACCTCTTGATTCTTACCGAGATTTGGCATGTCATCTCACTGCCACTCCTTAGCACAGGAAAACAATTTCTGAATGTATTTTGTGTCACAGCTTCATAAAACTGCACATCCCGGTGTAGAGGCTCAGTTGGTGCAAATGTCAGTATAGTCATGGCCGTTTGTAGCAGCAGGTAAAACCTGCTGTCCATCTTTCCTGCCACTTCCCCAGCTCCTTCAAACTTATAAGACTGATCCAGCTCCCAGTGAAGTCAATGAGAGCTTTCTCTCTGTGCTGGATCGAGCAGTATGCAGCCACTTATGTACAGCAATTAAGATATTGAGCTAATGTTAGTAATCCTTTCCTGCCTGCCTAAAACTCCCAAACTGTATGAGTCAGGCTTCACTTCATGCAAAAGCCTGAGGAAATCAGTTGGGTTTGTGTTGCATCTGAAAGGTCAGTCCCTGTCCCCATGGACTTAGAGGTATGGGGAAATTCCAGAATTTGCTGCCAGTTTCTTGCTATTTATTTCTGGAAGCTGTTAGCTTAGGTATCTTTTAGCTAAGCTTAGTTATGGGAAACTGAGATGATAAGAGTGAGGGCTTTGGAAAGTAATATTTCTAGGTGCTTTAAAATGTGTTTATAAATCTACCATCCTTGCTTTTCAGGTTCCTTTTCAAATGGAATTTTAATTCACATTATGGACACTCAGGACAGTGCACATATTCTATTTCTTTCCTAATACATGAACCTCTCTCTCTAAAGTAAAGAAAATAACCCTAAAAATCCTGGCAGAGTTTGACATCAATAACTTTGTACACTACTGTTGTTGTGAGACATTTTGTTACATAAATAATCCCTCATTTGGAGGAATTTCAGATACACGTTTTTTTTGCAGCATATTTTAAGTCAGTGTAGAAAAGGAAAGGATTTATATTTGATGTAATGATTTATACCTGATGAGGTGAAATAATGGATTTTTAAAATATCAGCAAATTAACTTAGCAGTCTCTTGCTTAATTGGCACTAATGCTACTTAAAAGAAAAGGAGTGGTGGGTGTCTAAAACTTTCTCAGGTTGAAAATAATATTTTTTACATTATTTACTCTGATTCTCTTTGTGATTTAATCCTTTCCTTTACATGTCTAGTGGGTAGAAATAGTGGGAAAGTCACAACCACAAGCAATAACATGGCAATTAACTCGGAAGTACTGGTGGGACATTTAAGTAATTTTAAGTCAACATATATAAACATGATGTTGCTGGCTTGAAAATCTGGACATTGTTTGCAGCTGGAAGATTTGATTACTTAACTGATTTTGATTTTCAGATGGCTTTTGAAAATCAACCACTGGTTTGAATCTGCTCCAGATGGGCAATGACTGAAAACTGTTATAATCTGGCGCGTATTTGGTAGCATAGATAAGTGAGTTGATGGCCTCATTAAAAGCATCTCAGACATATGCACTGATTAAAAACCCCTCATCTCAGGCTCAGCAGGGTTTTGGCTGAAGGGAACCGAACTGCTCTGTCACCCCTAAAGGCCCGTTCTGGCATGACAACGGGAGGAACTTCATAAGAGGTGAATGTGAAATGTGTCACGGCCCGGTGTGCCTGCCCAGCAGCAAGCGCACCCTGGGACAGGCCAGCAGAAGCTTCTGTGTGAGTACATGTGTCCCCCACAACCTGGCTGAGAATCACACAACTGAGATTGTGGGGTTTAGAAGTCTGAAAGTGGTATTTCTTTTTCCACCGACAGGTCCTCAAAATTATTGCTTATCTGGTTGAAAAATGGTACAGACAGACAGGCACCGAAGGTTCAAGGGCTCTGAACACCAGAACCAGACATCCCAAACCCCCCATACTGTCCCTGCAGAGAAACAGATATTTCAAAAGTACAGCACTTCCCATCCTAAATGCAACAGCTAAAGCTGTTGCCCTAGTAGTGCCTCTTTGTTTTTTTCCTCCTGAGGCCCTAGTAGCGCCTCTTTGTTTCCAAAAGAAGCCTAGGGTGACCATATAACAACAGCATATACAGGTCTGTGTTTTAGTAAATTGAAGGCAGGCAAGATAAATCCCATTCTCAACAGCATCCCATCATTCTGACAGCTACTTGCGAAACCACTATGAGAATATTTTACACCTTTTTCACAACCTCAGAACAACTGAGCAAGGTCTTTCCTCTAAAGTGTTATGACTCAGCTCCCACAACACAGTCATTTTTTTAAAGGAGAAAATGTACCATTTCTAATAACAAGGCGGGCAAAGACACTGACCAAAATGCTGTCCCTGGCACATACTATCCCTGGGTTTTAGGATGCTTTTTACACATTGCCTGCATGAATTAAATGGCTCTTTTCTGTTTAGACAGCTGGATTTCTGTGTGGCACTAGATGGCAATATTCCCTCAGCTCCTTCAATGGTCAGGAGAGCCATACACAGCAAAGGGACATATCCTGACCTTGTTTCTTTGTTATCACCCACGTAGCTCATATTGTAACAGCCAGGTTTTATGTGACTAAGCTCAGTCTGGGCTGCAGGGTTTTTTAAAATCTCTGTGCATTCATCCACCTACCTTTACAGCTTCACAGTTCTCTGTCAAAACATTTATTGGACACTAGGTTTACTGTGTGGGTTCTTCTGTTTCATTAAGAAACCTCTTATGGTCTCAGGCTGTTCCATGATGTTGATGCTCAAATCCACAAGCAAGAAATATCTACATCCGGAATATTGCACTGGTTTCCTGCTGCCTTCTGTGTATTAGTGTGGTGGCAGATTCAGTCAAGTCATTACTCAGATATAATGTTGCCTCATGTCAATTGTAAGTGGATTATTTTTTCCACTCATGTTTGTTCTCGTGTAAGATCAGCATAATCTAAACCCAGCAACTGTAAAAAAGTAATTTTGTGTCTGTACCCAGATGAATTTAACCCTATCTCTGTGTGATATTTCTAAAGCTTCTCTCTAGTCAAAGAGCTTATAGACAGCAAGGAACACGGCCAGTGATGAATATTGCATATCTCCTTTGTGTGATTAGGATTTGTTTCTCTTTGGACCACTTTATTGAGGTCCAAGTCTACTGAAACTCCTCCTTTCAAAATCAGGCTTGACATTGATTTTTGTGAGATCACAGTCATTATAATTATTTTCCAGTAGTCTAGATGAAAAAATAATGCTATCTAAAAGTAGAAAGATTCCAAGAATGGCTTTGGATGATGTGTGTCCTGAGCAAGATATTGAGGTGGAAACTGAAATTATTGTGAAAAAGCTATTCTTTTTCAGTTCCCTTAATGTCATAGGATCACCAAAACCCCCTCTTCAAGCTGATGGCTGCCACTTCCCATTCACCCCTGAACTCAACCTTTTTCCAACATATAAACCTGCATCCGTGGTGCCACAGCTGTTCTGCCACATGCTTCTCATTGCAAAGATCCCAAACGCACATCCACTGCCTCCCTCAGCCTTATTGTACATTTCCTTGTCCTCAGATCAGCACCACAGCTTCATATGCCCCAGCTTTTCCTTTCTTCCTCTCCTCAACTTTTCCAGCAGAGAACCAACTTTTTCTCCACCACATCCGTTCATTGTCTCATACTTCACAGCCCCAGCCTTAATCATCTTCTTCACAGGTGTCTGTCCTCATGGACCTGAGCAAATCATGGTACCACTGCATTGGGTATTGCTAAGCATGAGAATGGAACAGAAACAAAAACAGTGCACTGAATCCTCAGGTGGTATCAGGCTGCTGTATGGCATCTGATCCATGGAGGTGGATCTGTATGCTGTGGTTGCTGTCAGTCAACTGATGACAGTCATTTGATGAGGAGAGGAGCTCATAGGAACCCCACAAGCACAAAGACCTGAGAGGTCACCTTGCAGTTATTTAAGGTCCCACCTAAAAGAGTACTGTCTACAGGCAGACTGAGTTAGTATTCTGAAACAAAGGGAGAGAGTGAAACGTCTATCCTTACACACCACACCACACCACACCACACCACACCACACCACACCACACCACACCACACAGCACCACACCACACCACACCACACCACACCACACAGCACCACACCACACCACACCACACCACCTCAGGGCCCTGGCACAGCTCAGTCCCCATCACAGCTTTGGCAGTCCAATCAAAACTGAAGTGTATCCAGAACCACGTGCTCTTCTCTCTTCACACACCTCTATTCTGGTCCCCTGGAGAGCCACAGAGCCCAGAAGAAGATCTCAAAGTTCTTAAAACCATGAACAAACTAATTTTCACACTGTTAGGAAATAATGAGTTATTCTCACTCCTCTTGTATAAAGGATGGAGGAACTTACTTGTAAAAACTCATCTATCTCCAAGTGAAACTCCACCACCTGAGCCCTCACCCTGTGCCCAACTATGTCCTTTTCTGTTAGTTGCACACCTTTCTGTGGGTTGTTTTTTCGAAGTCAATAGAAAATATTTTATTTGTGCTAAAATGCAAGGTTGTTTTTGCAAAAATAATCAAATGCCTTTTGCTGATAAAATAGGGAAGATATTTCATGTTTTCTGATACAAAGGCCTATTCAAGTAATTCTTGATGATACAATGAAATACTTGACTAAGTGAAGTGCATCTCACTGTGTACATAGAAACCTTGGAGTTTGTGTACCCGTATTTGCCCAGAGCATTCTTTCTTGTTGCATTTTCATCTTTTGCTATTCACATCCTTGTTTACATATTTACCAAACAGCTCAGGTGGCCAAGCAATTACAGTAACAAATGTATAATATGCAGTAAATGCTGCATCATGAGGTACAAAGTATTGCTGCATGGATTCAGGCCCTCATCCAAAAACCAGTTAATACAGAAAAAAAACTTCATCGGCCTCAATGTATTTTTCACTGGATCTTTTCTGGCACTAGAACTTGGTTTGGAAGTCACGATTAAAATTCAAGTGTTATATGTGTCTGGTATGGACAAGTGACATAATTTCTTGCAGGCACCAAATGTTCTACACCACAACGCATTTTTCATCTCAAACCACAAAACACAAAGAACTTGCTGATAACATCTACTTTTCCTCAGGTGAATGAATATAAAATCTTGTTACCACTGACTTCTATGTTTTGTTAAGGCAGAAGAGAATGTAGTATTTTTAAGCAGCACAAGAACTTCTCAAAAATAAAGACATTTGGCAACAATATGTTTTTCAGTCATGGTGTCTTATAGTTGTCATGACTGAGTTTGGGAGTGGGACCAAGACCTCTGGCTTTTCTGGAATTTCTGTGGGGCCTTTTTGACATCACTTGATCTTTACGTAGGGAGGATTCAAGTACCTCTGGAGCTTGCTTGGATTCATCCAAGTAAGTAAGTCCTTGTAATCATCTGTCTGCCTCAGTCCACATTTGTCAATATGGAGTGGAGGGAATGGGAAGGACCAGAACAGTCTCTGCTAACTTAATGCCTTTCATATTCCCAGTGGTCCTAAAATATGTGCTCAAATTCTTTGTTGCAAAAGACAGACTCTCAGGATTCCTTCTCTTCTGGCAAATG
>VZTX01008255.1:1144065-1218232 GCA_013400915.1 Pardalotus punctatus
ATCCAGAACCACGTGCTCTTCTCTCTTCACACACCTCTATTCTGGTCCCCTGGAGAGCCACAGAGCCCAGAAGAAGATCTCAAAGTTCTTAAAACCATGAACAAACTAATTTTCACACTGTTAGGAAATAGTGAGTTATTCTCACTCCTCTTGTATAAAGGATGGAGGAACTTACTTGTAAAAACTCATCTATCTCCAAGTGAAACTCCACCACCTGAGCCCTCACCCTGTGCCCAACTATGTCCTTTTCTGTTAGTTGCACACCTTTCTGTGGGTTGTTTTTTCGAAGTCAATAGAAAATATTTTATTTGTGCTAAAATGCAAGGTTGTTTTTGCAAAAATAATCAAATGCCTTTTGCTGATAAAATAGGGAAGATATTTCATGTTTTGTGATACAAAGGCCTATTCAAGTAATTCTTGATGATACAATGAAATACTTGACTAAGTGAAGTGCATCTCACTGTGTACATAGAAACCTTGGAGTTTGTGTACCCGTATTTGCCCAGAGCATTCTTTCTTGTTGCATTTTCATCTTTTGCTATTCACATCCTTGTTTACATATTTACCAAACAGCTCAGGTGGCCAAGCAATTACAGTAACAAATGTATAATATGCAGTAAATGCTGCATCATGAGGTACAAAGTATTGCTGCATGGATTCAGGCCCTCAATCCAAAAACCAGTTAAACAGAAAAAAAAACTTCATCGGCCTCAATGTATTTTTCACTGGATCTTTTCTGGCACTAGAACTTGGTTTGGAAGTCACGATTAAAATTCAAGTGTTATATGTGTCTGGTATGGACAAGTGACATAATTTCTTGCAGGCACCAAATGTTCTACACCACAACGCATTTTTCATCTCAAACCACAAAACACAAAGAACTTGCTGATAACATCTACTTTTCCTCAGGTGAATGAATATAAAATCTTGTTACCACTGACTTCTATGTTTTGTTAAGGCAGAAGAGAATGTAGTATTTTTAAGCAGCACAAGAACTTCTCAAAAATAAAGACATTTGGCAACAATATGTTTTTCAGTCATGGTGTCTTATAGTTGTCATGACTGAGTTTGGGAGTGGGACCAAGACCTCTGGCTTTTCTGGAATTTCTGTGGGGCCTTTTTGACATCACTTGATCTTTACGTAGGGAGGATTCAAGTACCTCTGGAGCTTGCTTGGATTCATCCAAGTAAGTAAGTCCTTGTAATCATCTGTCTGCCTCAGTCCACATTTGTCAATATGGAGTGGAGGGAATGGGAAGGACCAGAACAGTCTCTGCTAACTTAATGCCTTTCATATTCCCAGTGGTCCTAAAATATGTGCTCAAATTCTTTGTTGCAAAAGACAGACTCTCAGGATTCCTTCTCTTCTGGCAAATGCTTTCATCTCTTGAGTGTATAACTGCTGGAGTAATAGGAAAACTTGTTTTCAGTGCTGACAACAGCATCATATTCAGCCTTCTGTGTGTATTCACCCCAATTTTGGGCTGTTCTTTACTTAAACCTGGATCCCCAAAAAAGAACTAGGTGTGATGGAATGACTTCTTGTTAACAAACGCTTCAAGCTAATTATCCAGGGAGTGACTAATGGGGGTTACATGTTTACAAGTCAATGCTAGAAAAATACCTGCCACAGACTTTTGTTCGTAATGTATAGGTTACAGAGTTTGCTAGGATGGGATTGCATTAGGTGAGATTAATGCAGCATGAGTAGTACTCCATGACTTTTAGTTTGTTCTTGTCACTCACAAATTGTACAGAGGAAGCTTTTAGCTGAGAAATCAAAGGAAATGGTGCATAATTTCTGGTGTAGGTACTGTTTTAATATTTTAGGAAAGGTTACCAAGGCAGTGGATGGAGAAACTGTAATGTTTAAAGAATAAGGAGATGAAAATAAAACCTGACAGTCTCAGTAATTTAATTAATGAAATAACAATAATGAATACTCATAAACTGAGGTTGGATCAGGTGTATGAACATTCTCCTTAGGCTGCTTTATTTTTGGTGAGTGATTACCACAGTAAGAGCAAAATGTCTACTTTCCCATGAGTTGCCTAAGGAGAAGGAAGCCACTACTCTGGCTGAAAGAACCATTAATGGGAAAATTATGTCTTGAACCTCTGATGTGTTTGAAAATTGAGAGAACATTTCCCTCATATTTCCAGATGGGAAGTCGACTGAGAATTAAATGCATAGAAAACACTGAATATCCCAAACCTGCACATTTTGTTATGCAAGTAGACTACTTCTCTGAAGCTGGCCTCTGTTGAAATCCCTCACTTTCCTGAGGACAGGCAACTGGAAGCTTGCACATCAAGTTTTGTGCTTTCCCACATCCTATCCCTCACTTTCCCTGTTCTTTCTCTCTGCATCCCAGCCTAAGAGTAGTGTATTCTCTCATACTCTCCTCTGTTGACCTTTTCCCTGGAACCAGGATTCTTTGATTTACTGAAAAATGTAGCATCTTCCTCATATTCTCTGCTTTACCTGATCATCCAGAAGACATTTTTTTTCAGAAATGCATTTTTTCTTGCTCCAAAGTGCCCAAATAAACTTTCAAATCATCTTGAAAATCGAAGATTTACTAAAACCCAATATTTTTCTTTAACCTCTTCATTTGCTCCAATTAATCTGCACTCTATTTTGACTGAAAATTCCCTGGCTGTATTCTTTCTTGTGTCGCCTTGACCTTTCTTCATCTAGTTGCTTTATATTCCTAGGAAGCTCATTCCTGACCTTCTTGGAGTGTAAGTGCTGCTGTTGCTAGACTTGCCAGTGAACTTCTGCCTTGCTCACCTTTTCCTAATTCACCTGTTCCTAACCAGCTCACATGCTTTTTTCTACTTGATTTTCATCCTCTTCTGGGCTCTCTTTTAATTCTGGCTGCCCTTTCACTTCATGCCTCACAACCTGGCAGGCTGAATTAGAGAACAACAGAAATCCACTCAGAGGAATATAAGAAATGAGGGTTCTAAGGGAAATAATGAGACATGCTGGCAAAGACTCAAGGAAGAAGAAAGAGCCAGGGCCCTTTCTGCTCACCCTTGCTCCACCCATATGAGCTGCTCCCCACACTCTCCCTCCTGTGTGCTACACTTGGCTTTCCCCTCATCTCCATGGTCACCTCTACACTCTCTTCTCACAGCATGCTTGAAGCATGAGGCTTAGCAGGAAATACTTGAAAGCCCTGGAGACATATTTAGAGACAAAGCAGAAATTAACTACCCCATGGGTATTCACTTAGTACCTGACACAATTATCCATTGCATTTCCAGGTGAAGTTGGGGAAAGGCTAGCATTTCAAGCACATATATATATTCCAGATGCCTTTCGCATCCATGTCTCCCATAGCTCTCTGTAGTGTCTATATCATAAATAATGCTGGTTTGTGTATATGGACATTGAACCCTTGCTGAAAATAGAGCTACATACATTGTCAGAGGAAGGAGGGTCAAAACAAAGAAGTTGGGAAATGTATTTATAGGAAGAAAAACCACCTCAAGCCACACCAAGCCCAATCCTCCCTCCTCCCCACCAAACCCCAACCTAAGGCGAAGAGAAAGAAAATAAAGGGTAAAATTGTGACCTCTGAGTTCTGGAGAAGGCTTGGCTGTTCAGTGCATAGGATGGAATCAGTCCTATCAGCCAAAGTAGATACTAAACAAATTTAGAAATGTATCTGAAAGAGTTGGAAACTTATCCCACGTTTCTATAGTTTTTTCAAGACTTAAAGAAACAGTCATATAATGGGATAGATTATACATTGCAACTGAAAAGAGGAAATAAAGCTAGCAGCAGTTTTACAGTGTTCTGGTAATTAGTAGATCACTTTACAGGACATCACATTGTACAAGCCTGGTTCATGCCTGTGCACACAGACCTCATCTTTGTGAGATGTCTGGTCAGATCAAAATCTTCTTGCTTCTTTGTGAACTCAGGAAATGTACATGAAGGGATGGGCAAAGACCTGGTAGGTAAAGGGACAGGTTAGAATTTTTTGCCAATATAAATATATTTACATTTTTATCAGCATAACTGGGTCATTTGAGGGTGAGATTTTCCATATACTTTTTTGCTAACATGAAGTCTAGGCACACATTTCCTGGGGCAAAGGAAGATCAGCTTCCTCAGTACTACAGGTTGTCTTCCCAGATGATATGGTGTGGCCACATCCACTTTAAACTCACGTTACATCACAAGATCCTAGAAGCACTTTAAATAGATGCAAATTAGCCATCAAATGAGTATTTCTCATGATTCCACAAATCAGTATCAGATATGTAGGTATGGTTCAATTCCAGTCAGTAGGTTTCAGTGCTGCAACTTTTCCAGGTCCATTGTATCAGCAGAATTCTCTGGGGCACATATGTACGTGCCATAATCTCAGGTGTGAATGCAGCAAGCACAGGCAATGGCTGCCCAGTGTTAAACTGGCTGCTCATGTTCAGCATGTTCTATTAACGTGCTCATGGACACAAAACAAGAGCACAGGACAGAACTTTCTGAGCTGCTGTCAGCTTTCAGTGGGACAGCCACAGAGGGTCATGCAGAACCATCTAGAGGTACCAGCCTAGCTCACAAACCAGGCAGGTATGTCCACAGCAGTGTTAAATCCCAATTTTGAAATTCTGCCTCTTAGCAGAGCTGTTTGTGCAGAGGTGTCGAGAATCAACTAAATGAATCCCTGAGCAACCCAATCTAATCAAGCCTGCTTTGAGGAGGATATTTGACTAGGTGATGTCCAGAGGTCCTTCCAGCCTAAATTATTCTATGAGCCAATTCTAATGCACCCACATTGCATCCAGTTCCAGTATTAGTGTTATTCCTCTACCATACTCCATGAAAAAAATGCTAGGATTGCCCCTAGTTTAAAAAAAGAAAAGAAATTGTATTGTGGGCTAGCAAGTAAAATGCCTAATCTAAGGGAACCAGTGCACTTCTACGGGGCTCCATGCTGTTCCTGAGTCAGCTACAGAAAAGCTACATCATATACAAACTTCAAACTTCATCATGCACACATGCTGCACCTCCAGGTATGCAGGGTGTCTGGTCTGAGTGATTCTCTAATAGTCAGAGAAATAAGAAAACTTCAGGTTCTTGGTTTGAGTAAAAAACTGTGAGTATTATATTCTGGTGTGTGAAGAGAGCACCTCATTGCCAGAGTGGTGAAAGCAGCATGGTATTTCCAGATTTAGAACATACTAGATTCTTTTCGTAATGCTTCATTGAATAAGATGATTACAGTGAAAGGACAGTTAATGGCTGTTTTCCCAAGTACAGACCAGGTCTGTGAATGAAGTGTCAGCAAGGAGCAGTTCCCTGACAAGCAAACAAGCTGACGGTGTTTGGAAACTCCCTTAGAGACATGGGCCTTTGTTTAATTTCTCACTGCACAACATTACAAAGAGCAACAATTAAGGTGGAGCTGATGCAAACTGGAGAAAACATACCATGATCTTCCTTCAGTTTGCATCCTGGGAACATGAAGGACAGGGTTGTAAAGACAATGAAGAGCGTGCTTATTTTCTTCATTTTGCTGGGAGTAGTATCTGGTAAGAGCATGATTTCATTATGCTGCTAAAATTAGAACATTGCTGGCTGTTATGCTTTCTCTTGGGAACTTTATAATACATATTTAGGGATCAGACATGGATGGGAAAAATCAAGTAACAATTATATTCCTACTGAAATAGATTGGGCTCTGTGGTTACAGCAGTATAATGAAGAGAATATGACTCTTTGCTAAAACACTTTCTTGGATGAGGCACTTCATTTATAATAGCCACTGCTCAGTGTGACAGCACTGGAGTGGGAAAGGAGGTCAGCTGTCCAGGAAACTAGTACTTATACTCCAGTATCCTCCTTTCAAATATTGATAACATTTCTCTTTGATTAAGGAAAACAAGCAACCCAACAGGACCAAGCAGAAAGAAATTTGTGGAGAATATTAGTAGGACAACATCACTAACTTTGATCAGTCTAAATACATGGGAGATTTGCCAATATGAGTATTTGCACATTGGCAACTTAGTAGATCTTCAAACTGCCTGAAGTCTGTGTGGCTCTTGAAGCATTGGTATTGCTTTCTGTAAGCTACCTGCTCAGGTAGGGTCAGTTGGCTCTCAAGGAACTGTAAGAGTTCGGTCATCCTTAAGAACCTGTCAGTATTTAGTGGTTTTCCTGATGTTCCCAAAACTGTCACTAGCACACTGCCTGCCAATTTCAGCTTTCTTTGAAAAATAATATTTTTCTGACCTGCGTGGTTGTGGATAGAGAAAATCTTGAAGATATTACTCAAGCACACTCTAAAGACTGGCACATCACAGATAAATAAGTCTTAAATATACATAAACTTCTCCAAGCTTGTCTCATTATTGCTTTGTCTTGGACTCAGCATTTGTCAATGATTACCACTCATAACTGATAAATAAAGTATTAAATTACTTCAGAAATATTTTATTCTGCAAAGTGAAGAGGTAAGCAAGGACTTGTGAATGTGGAAGTAGAGCTTTTGTAAAATTGGTTGGGAAAAGAAGAAGCCGTTTAGATGCAGTACATTAAATTTCAGTTAAAAATAAAGAGCAAGAAGTGAGAACTTTTGCTTTAGAAAGATAAAATCTGAATAAATAGCCAATTAAATCTTTGGAGACAATACAAAAATAGCAACTCCTTTCTACATTTCAAAATGTTGTAAATTATTTCATTGTTTTAATAAATGTTTTCCATTAATGAACTGTGGCTTGATGAGGGAACTGAATTCATCAAGTACTGTCCACAGGAGATTACATTCAAAGTTCAGTTCCACTTATGGAAATGTATCTTCAGAAGCCCCTCTCAGCCCATCCTCATTTTCATGGGTGATTTTTGTTGATGATGTTTTCCAGAATCTGTAAGAACAGTAATAAAAATGTAATCCTTCACTGTGTCTTGCTCCTGCTGACCGAAATCAGTAACAGCTCAGCTGAACTCAGTCCTACCAGGGTGTCAGCATGACCTGCTCAGATTAACTCTTGCAGGCAGTTCCCACCTCACAATCTCCCATGTTGCATCCCAGCCTGTACCTGTAGATTATCTCCAAAACTTGTTTTTTCCATAAAAGCCAGACTAATCCCAGCCAGATCAGTGAACCTGCTGTATCTGGAGTGTGGGAGTATGAGAATCTCCATGCACCTATGGAAAGGCTCTCAGGCTGCAGCCCTAATGCTCTCAGACTAGTTTTTGTAGCAGTTTTTACCTTGCAGCTCTGCAGCAAAAATAAAGACTTCATGGAGCTTTTGCTACAGTAATTGCTGGTGCATGAACACCCTTGAGTGGGCAGCATCTCTCTTCCTCTTGGCACACAGTGTGTAGGAAGTTCAACTGAACACAGCCAGCTTTCTTGGAGAGTGTTTTGGACAAGTCAGTGAAGCATCCCCAAGGAACAGTCAGCCCTGCCATAGTCTGGTGTTGAGGTACATTGCCGGTTCAAGGATGTGAGATTTCTAAGGTGTTGTTTCAGGACATCAAAAAGGGTCCTGATTTATGTTTTCTAGACACTCTTCAAAAGATAAAGCCCAACAGGCCTTTGTCAAAAATAGCAAAAACTAGAAGCTAAATGAGAGAGAAAGCAAGAAGTTTGGTTTGGGGAGTCCAGAGGTCTGGACAAACAAGGAGCTTGTGCAAATCTGGTGGATGCCTCACCGGTATGTGCAACTTCCATGCAGTTTTGAACCACAGGGTGCTTTTGTGGGCCTGCATCTTCTCCAAAGATTCCAGGTTGCTCTTCCTTGCTCAAAGCAGGAGACACGACAGCACAACTCCTGAAATTGTTACTAAATCATACTGCTCAAGAGCCAGGCTTGCACACAGCTGCTGTAGAATCAGAAGAGGGAAAATGGAGGAAATAGGTGTTGCAAACAATGTAGTCCACAAAAAAAACATTTCTTCTTTAGTATCTGGGTCTGTATGATTCAAGGTACTTTTTGATGTGACAGTGAACTGAGGGAGTAATTACTACAGAGAGCAAAATGAAATCATAGAAACAGTTTTGGCTTCTTTGCTTCCGTATAAAGATATATATGAAGGCAAATGATGCAGTAACATTAATACTTTACCAACAGCCACTCTAGATGACAACGTTATAGGACTGAATTACAGAAAAGATTGATTCTTTTTCCATTAATGTTGGATTTACTACCATGTAATGCCCCCATTCATAAGTAAAAAGAGTCAGGGCATTTTGTTCTCATTAATGGCAGCTCTTGACAAAAGCTGTGTGCTTGCTAGCCCAAGGTTCCCAGAAGTAATTTTATGTTCATTTTCATCTTGCAGGAAAAAGAACCCAGTTGCTTAAGGGCTTACCTGCAACAAGCACTGTTGAAGAAAACTCAGCAGCTGGGGTTTCAGTCTATGACTTCAATGTAACTGTTTCTCCATTGGCTTCTGAAGGCATTGCAATTCTTCCTACCATAGTAAATTCAAATCCACTTACAGAAGCTTTTGACATTGAATCAAAAGGAGGTCTTGAATTCAGGGTGAGTTTTAAGTTTAGCTTGAGCAATTTTCAGTTGTAGGCTGATGTTTCCTGGATTACTGAGTACTGACAGTGCACAGTGTCTCATCTTTTAATCAGAAAAGAGTTTTAAATGCAGACTGTGGTAGTATTCAACAAGGCTGTAATACATATGACAGATGAATAGCAACAGTAATTATGATTTATAATTGCATCTAGGAAAAATCACTCATCACAGTAATTCCATTAATTCTGGGATAGAAAAAATGTGATTTTTAGAAAATAAGAGATGAAGAACATGGAGGACCTGCTTCTGTTTTTTGGTTTTATCCTTAGTTTCTCAGCTTAATATGTATGAAGACACTGTGAATAGAAAGTAGCTTTGTTAAATCACATACAGCTTCTGTTTGGCCACTCTCACTGAGAAATAAAATTAATTTGTCTCACTTCAAAAATAAATGAAGCTGAATCAGATTGAAGTAATTTTTAATTCTGAACAAAGGCTGTCACACATGAGGAAGGTATCTTGAGGTAAGAAATTATCACCCTACCACACATCTGTGACCTGTTTCTATCCATTGCACGTTCTTGTCCTACAGCAAATGCAGAGCAATTTCCATTACTCCAGGCTGATTTTCATTGTTGAATAAATTAGCAAGTATTAGCTCACATTTGTCATGGGCAATGAGTGTTCAGATGCATGATAACTTGTCATCCCATTGCAACTTGCTTGTATGTCTGAGCCTGAACAGTGACACTGAAGAGTGGCTTTAATAGATACAAATAGAAATGGCGCAGAATTAAAAATTCTTAAAAAGGTGATTTGAAATCCTTTTCTGGGTGTTTCCCAGGAAGTTCAGGTTTTCACAGAACTGATACAACAGCTCTTTTCTTGTTCTCTTTGCTGGTGTTTCTGGGAGAAAATTTGGGAAAAGTAAGGCTGTGGCCCTGGGCAGTGTTGGCTCATGGATTTGATGTGCCTGCAGGGAGCTGCTGTGCCTCCCCTGCTCCAGCTTCCCAGCAGAGTGCAAAGCTCACTTTTGCCAGCTCTGCTGGCTCTTTATTGCTTCCTGGCCAGGTCAGTGAAATGGTTAAAAAACCTCTCAAAAAAGCCCTCTTTCACCTGTGAAGCACAGAGTGTGGCTGAACAAACACCTGGGCTGCGTCAGCTGAAGAGATCACAGAATCATAGAATTATAGAATATGCTGAGTTGGAAGGGTCCCTTCAGGATTATCAAGTCCAACTCCTGGCTCTATGTAGGATGTTTCAAGAATCACACTATGTGCCTGAGAGCATTGTCCAAATGCTTCTTTAACTCTGCCAGGCTTGGTGCTGCGACCATTCCCCTGGGGAGCCTGTTCCAGTGCCCAACCGGCCTTTGGGTGAAAAACATTTTCCTGATGTCTCACCTAAGCCTCCCCCAACTCTGCTTCATGCTCTTTCCTTGATTCCTGTGTAAAAGCCAGAAGGAAATGGATACATCCCCGCCTCTCCTAACAGAGAATCCATAATGTAGGAATGCCTTCCTATGCTTTATTCTGGCATTTTTAATTAAATCTATCCCTTCTGCTGCAAAACAAAACATAGTCCATTTTTATACCTGCTTCTTCCTGTCCCATGCCATCTTTATGTTATGATGCACGGGAATTTATATTGCTGCTTGTTGAGTGGGCCTGTGAAGTTAATCAGGAGGAAAAATAATAGACAAAAAGTCCTTGTTTTTTTCATATCAAGGATGATGGAGAAATTATTTTTCTAGCACAGTGCAGGGTGACACAAGGATGAAAACGGATGGCCAAAAAAGCTGTAGACTGGAGACTGCTTTTTCCAAAGTGCCATTTTATATCCATGTCATACCACAGCCACATTACCAGAATGGCCTGTGAATTTTTCTGTGTTTTGCTTGAACTGTTTTCAAGGTTTCCTAAGTCACTTGGAAGACTAGAACAAAGAGCCAGTCATGAAAAAAATCATAAAGCAAGCTACATACAAATTCTGCAAATTAGCAGATGAGTCCTAATTACAACTCATAAAGCAAGGATAACTACACGTGTGTTCTTAGTTAATTTATTTTATGAGGATTGCTACTTTTAATTACTTATGCTGTGTTGTAGCAGATCTGTACAATATTTGACAGAAGTGATGTGATCCAAAACCAGATACCTCAGCTCTATCTGCTGCCATTAAATCTTTGCTAAGATATAAAAAAGGCAGTATTTAATTAATGAATTATGGGGTTTTCAGATTAACTGAGTATCTGGTAGTACAGGCTCTTCAGTATTTAAGAAGCACATTTAGTCCTCTTGCAGCAACAGAAAGCAGTATCACAATTCTTGATATATTTTCAGATTTCTGAGGAAGTCACAGTTTCTGAGATCTAAGTCCTGTCCATTCCTCCCCACCTTACTCTTATTTGAAGATTCCCAAGAGCAGAAGTTGTGTGGAATGCATGAAAACTTCCTGTTGCCTGAAACTGCTTGGGTGCTTTTAGAGATGCTCTCTGAATATATTGGTGGTGGAGTGGGGAGCAGGGAGCAGTGAAATTCTCATGTGGAACAAGAGACACTTTAGGGGTGACTCTGGATCCCCTTTCATGAAGCCTGCAGTTGCTTCAAGCGTGTGCAGTTCTGCCTTTATCAGTAAGATTTGCTCCTACCAGAAGGAAAGGTGAATAGCAGCTCACAGCCTATGCCAGTGGCAAGCTGTTCCCAAAACGTTCAAAACCAACCTAGAAAGAAACCATTTATATTCACATCATCGCTCCCAAGGCATTTGTAAAGGAGGGTGGAAGATGTGTATTTAGACACGTTTAGTTTGGCTGTAGTTACAGTGACGATGAAAATATTTGGCTGTGAACTGGAGGGATAATCTCCAGAGTACATAATTTCTGCTTAGAACTGGACAGTTTAAAATGCTGAATTCATTGCATCTGTTTACTGTATTTAGATCTCCATGAAACACTCATTTTGGACATCAACCTTTCCACTGGTGTGACAAGATTTTTAGAATGTTTTTTCTGTGTTAGTATCGCTTTTATGGGAAACTTGTATCTGTACAGTATAGGAGGAAAGGAGACCATCCATGACACAGTTATTTTCTCCTGCAGTATTGTAACAAAAATACCCATGAAGTTCCAGACAACAGCTGTTTTATGTACCAGAAGGCACAAAACATTTGTGCTTCTGTTCATGCTCCTCCAACTGTTTTTGTTAATTGGCTGTATTTTGACTTCTGTCTTCTAACTGTGCTGACACCACTTTTGTGTTTGTCCTCTGGCCCACAGTATCTGATCTAAACCCAAGGATTTATTTCATTGTTCTCCTTCTGCATCCTCTTCAGTCTCCTTTATTCTGCAGTATTGTGAATACACTTCCATGCTCCTTGTCACACACACTCATGAGCCCCAACTGTTCTCCAGTTCCACAGCATCCTGCTACTGTGTTCAAGCTTCACAGTTTTTTAGCTACACAAAAAACTTAACTGTTGCCTTTTCCTTGAAAGGAAAAGGTCTTGTTTTATTATTTGGTTCAGCAGTGAATATTGAGGCATACAACTTTCAGCATCCTCTTGTTGCTCTGCACTCATCCTAAATCCAGAATGATTACATTTAATGTTTTTTTCATAGAATGTCAGCCTTGTGCTTGTACATATTCTGTGTTAAGAGGCAATATGCAGAGCTGGAAGCCTTTGCAATAAAAACCCCTAAACAAAACAAAGTGAAGGTTTGCCTTATCAATCTTGCAAAACTCAAGGCCTAGGTTATTTTTTCCAATTAGTTCAGCATTTTTCCCAAACAGTTCTGGTGCCTCTCTCAGACAATGAACCCATGGATCTCCCTTCTTCTGTGGTTTTCCTGCAAGTCTTCTCCCAGATACAGGTTACACAAGGAAGGTTCTGGTACCTGCTAGACTATACAATCTCCTGCCTCCACACTCTTTATTTCAAGTAAAAGATCTTCCTCCTCATGTTTCTAACTCACAGAAAAAGTGAAGCTGCCCTTGTGTCTTGCAAGACTTCTGAATTCTCAGTCTCATCACACCTTGACTGCTCCCGGAGCTTGGTGTGGAAAGGCAAACACTTGGCACAGACACGCTGGATGTAGTCCTGAAGACAAAGCATTGCCTGTGAGGCAGGACAGCTCCTTCCAGGCTTTCTCCTCCTCAAACTGCTCCTCACATGAAAGATCTTTGAGTTAATCCATGAAGCAACCACATCTTGGTCTCTTCACTGTTTCTATCACTTTTTTGCCACTGATGAGAAATGCACCAACAAGTAAAATATTATCTAAAACACTCATTCTTAACTGATAGGAAGTGTCCCTTTGTTTGTATTCACTCATTTAGACTATAACTTTTGTCTCTTGCATCATGTGCTTATAATAATCTTTTATTTTCAGGTTGTTACCACTGGAAACCCTGTCCTAGATTATGAAATTATGCCAAAGAGCTTTGATTTGCAGATTTTTGTTGAAGATACAGCTGGAAGAACTGACCTGAACATATTGACTATTCAAGTAACAGATAAAAATGAACATCCTGTATTTCGAGGAAATATGGCAATTGAAAGTAAGATAATGGTAGAATTTGAAAAGAACGATACTTGAAAAGATGACATCAGCTTAAAAAAAAAAATCGCACAGTGCCGGTAGCTAAAGTAGTCTGAGCATTTCCCTTTAAGACAATAAGGGAGGAACAGGACACTGTTTTTATCAGAGCTTTGTTTTACACAAAGAGTTGGTATGCTTCATCTCTGGAAATGCCCTGTTATTTTTCTTGAAATATTGATAAAAAATTATTTAACCATTTTGAAGCACCTGAAGAATTAAAAGAAAAAAATACCAATAATTACACATGCTCTTTTTAATTAAAAAATTGAAGTTTTCTGGGGTTGTTATCATTGAGTATGGATACATAGGTCTGTAGTTTGTTGAAAACTGGGCTGATTTGAACAAGCAAGATAAATTTAAATAGGTGTATACTGTATGTGCAAGAATTTCTGTGGGAAAACCATAAAAAACATTGCTTTACAGGTGTTTTATGTCTGCATATTACATTTGCACCTTCACATGAGAAATTAAGTAGAAAATCAGTCTTAAGAGCGAGACCTCAGAGACTGTGATCCATGGTGGTGTAAATGAAAAGAAGTAGAGAGTTCTGTCTCCTGCATGGGGCACTTGATGTTAACCAAGTTTACTTTTAGACCAGGGCCAAAGGTGAAATGGGGAGGAATGTGCAGCAGCCTTAGGAACGAGGCTGGAGAGCCTGGACTGCGGCTGTGGCCAGTGCAGGCTTTGCACGCCGTGCTGTGCCTGGTGCGAGTGATGATGCCATCAGTAGAAAGGAGAGGAAATAATTTTCTTACTCTCTGAGAGATCTTATCTTGCTTATTTACCAATGAAGACCTGCAAAAATTGTACCAGGATGCAACAGAATATAATGATGAATTTATTATGTGTTCATATGCAGACAGAACAGTTTAGTTTACTTCATAAAGTACTGAGAGCCTGTTTGAAGACTTGCTGTCCTAACAACACTGTAGGGCCAAACATACTTCAATATTCAGTTTTTAAAAGTCTGAAAACACTAAACTGTGATCCCTTTGTGGCAGGTATTCAGAGCTGGCTGCTGACCCCCTAGGTCTGGACTGACCACACTGGAGCAATGCAGCTCAGCTGCAGCCTGACTTGTGCCTGCTGCCCTGGGACAGGTTCAGAGCAGCCTGCTCACACTCGGCCCTCCTCACTGGTGCCTCCCGAGCAACCCCAATTCCATACAACACTTAGTTTGTAAAGCAAATTAGCTTCCCCCAGGGAAGAGGCTGTGTCATCTTCTCTCTATAGCTGGTGTCTTGCATATCATGGGTGCTACTGAAATCTAATAATAATTACATATGACACTTCAGGGGATCGACACAGCATGAAACACACTACGTGGGAGCTTGTTACAAATAAATGCATCAGCTTAACTCTCAGCTAGAGCTGCCATAAATTGATGAGCACAGATGTCTGATCTGTCTAACTGTGTGGCTTTAGTTAACAGTACCAGCCACAATTAGACACTAATTGCACATTCGCTGTTTATGAAAAAGCATCTCTCTCTCATTAAACTTTATATTCATATTGTTGTCCTCTGGGAACAGCTCATTACGCTGCTCTGGGATTCCCACTGCTCTGATGAGAAGCAACAGTCAGTAGGGGTCACAGTGAAAATTAATAGTCCAGAAAGAGCAGGTCCAGCAGACACAAAAGGGCATAAAGCGTAAACGTGATCTAAAGATCTGTTGTCCTGTTAATTGTTCTGCCCAAGGAGAGATAAGCCTGTTGCCAGTGGTCCAGTGTGGGATAGCCCAGCCCTGAGAATCCCTGGCATGGAAAGAAATGTACCTTGCACTGAATTATCACCCTTAGTAAAGCGAACATTTAAATCAGTGCAGACCATCCACTACTTATTTGCCTTACAGGTGTAAAGAAAAGCAGAAATGGAGATGAGAGGCTCTGAGCTCTCCTGGCAGGGCACAGGGTGTGGACAGGAAGGGGATGGTGATGAGGACCTAGAACAGGACTGCGTTCTCCCCATCTGCATCGTAAAGAACCCTACAGATGTAGCCCAAATGCATAACTTCACTCCATAACCTGTGAACAGTCCAGAGAGGCCATATGGAAAGATCAGTCTTTCGCCTGAAGGCACAGTTTGTATTGCAACTCACAGTGAAGGTTGCCTGTTTAGAGATACTTAATTGTTTTCTTTTTATCTTTTGAGTATTTGTGATCTTTGTGATGATTTTGGAATTACACTTGTGAAGTGAGAAGATGCAGCAGGCAGTAATATGTCCTGACTGCTTCAGCGCATCAGTTTCTTTGCTGCTGTGTCCTTTATTTTTGCCCAGATAACACTGAGTACACTTATATCCATGCAGCTGTGACAATCTATGTGTTGGAAGGGACACCTCCAGAACGCATTTATCAAGTTGATGCAGCTGATCCTGAAAATGCAAAACTCAAAGTAAGTTGTATAAAACAAAAAATCCCAGAAATTACATAATCCGCTGTATCTGAAATATGAATTACCATCACCTTTCAACAACTTCCTTCCTTATCAGGAACACAGGAAAAGGTTTAGTCTGGAAAAAAAGAAGCATTTTCAATACTAAACTAAGAAAATGCAGCCTTAATGTTTGGACATAAATTGTATTTTAAGTTCTCTGCCTTACAAAATTAAGGGATATTGAAGGCAGAATTTGATATAGTTAATCAGAGAGGTAGTAGAAATCATGAATTTAAAATCTAAAAAAAGTCTTGCAAAATGTTTCTTGTAGATGAGGGTGACTAAAAGTAAATAAATTTTTTTACCTTCTGTATCACCATGTAAATTCTTTTGAATGAGACAGTAAGGATATCACTTACAAGGCAGCCGAATCTCAGGTTTTGACAATCCCAGGACAAATTCTGACCTTCTGTTATGAAAATGTGTTGGTTGATCTGAAAATTCTCTTGGTATCCAGAAAAACTTTTGGAAAGTGATGAGTTGGTAGTTGGGAAAAAGTAACTGCCCTTACCTAAGAATTGTGTTGTACCTTTGCTTTATTGACTTTGGCTTTATAAAATACAGCACAATCAAGAATTGAAGATGCTATTTCAATGTTTAGCGTTATCCAAGAAAGCAATTAGCTTGAAGTCTGTCCTCAGTCTTTGCCCCGTCAAACTGAGCTGGTGAGGAGGAAAGCAGGACTGTGGGGGTTTGGCTCTGCTGTGTGTTCAAGAGCAATGGCAGTGAGTTCCATGTGCCTTCTAACCCTGACACATCTGAGGCATAAGGAACTGCAAATAAAGAAATGCTGTTGCATCCTTGGGCAGATATGCTCAGCGGTTTTTGCAGGTTATTTGCGTGGTGCATGACCCTCTGTTGTTGCATACTTCAGACTTTATGGGTATTATTAACATCTGCACCAGTAAAGGAAATGTTCTTGAGGGCTTGCTGGTATGTGAAAGACAGAGGGGAGGACGGGGTGGGTGTGTCATAGATGCCTCATGGCCCCAGGGAGCACAGCACAGCATTTCTCACTCCAGTGTACGATGTTGGGATGTCCTGCTCCCTGCCACACCTTTGACTGCATGGTGCCCGTTGTGTTGTGCCATGCACAAAGTGGCTGCTGCTGTGTCCCACCTCTTTCAGCACTCGGCTGTTGTGGACACCCTTCAGCCTTACAACCTTACAGCCTCATGTACTCTGTGAAAGTCCACTCTACCCTCATTGCCCTCTTCCATCATCTGGACTCCCAGACTTCATTGCGTCCTCTACAACTCTTATGCCCCCCAAATCCAGCCTTGCCCCTTCTCTCATTTCTCCTTTGTGCATGCAGGCCTCTGCCACCACAAAGCTGATTTTTGCCTGCAGCACTGCGGCCCTGCTGGCTGCCCTCTTTGTGAAATTCTCATTGGAGATCCGGAGTCCATAGAGGTAGAGATCAATGTGGGCTCTGATGTAGATCCATGCCTGTGACCCCCCATGGGCTGTAAGCAAAGCACTTACAACCAAGGGGTGGTGATCAGGTCCTGTGCTGGTATCTGTGTGTCAGCATTTCGTTACACAGTTCAGGACAAATCCTTCTCTGTCAACTGGCCTGTTCTACAAGGCAAGGAATGAATGGAGGGATGTTTAAAGAAAAAAAGACTAATTCCTTGCTCTCTTCATTTCAGTATTCACTGCTCCCTGCAACAGTGCCATTCTTGATCAGGGAAAGTGGAGCTATTTTTTCTACAAAAGAATTTGATTATGAGAAAGATCCACATTGGTAAGAATATATTTTATCCACATGGCCTATTAGCTCACAGTAATCAGAGAAGTGTTTTCTGACATACACAGGATGATTCTTGTTCTGTTTTTCTTATTTAACAGTTACTTTTTAAATATAACAGTGACAGATCCAGACGGCCTCAACTCAACTAAAACAGTGAATATAATTATAATTAACATCAATGATGAAAGGCCTTACTTTACCACGTGAGTAAAATTTTTCTATTACACTCAAAATGTAGATGTATCTCAGGTTTACTGCTTTGGTACCAACGAGAGGGTTTAACATAAGGGCAAATGATGCTGACAACAAAATACTACTGAAAAAGGTATTTTACTTTTGCTGTGATTTCTGTTCTTATACTAGATAGCTTTGTCCTAATGTCCCTCATTTATTCTTATTTGTATTCTTAACAGTTCGAAGTTTTCCAGGCTCTGCCTTCATGCTAAGGATAGCCAAGCAAGCTTGCTTTACTTGTTAGCATTGAGAGAGGTTAAAACTATGCAAAGATCTGTGGACAAGTTCAGACAAGGAGATTAATTTCACCCTGTGTGAATACAATCATATAGAGTTTGCTCCTTATGCAGGTATGCATTTCACCATAATGGTGTTTATTCATGCAGAAATGTCTAGACGTAAAAAGGTCTTCCTTTTGATCAGTCTTCCTCTTCCCAGACACACTTGTAAACAATCCCAGCTGAAACACTGTTGTCTCTTACTGTGTCATATGCAGGAAATTGTGTCATAACACACAAGTCAGAAATAGCATTTGAAGACTAATGGAGTCAGGATACACAGAAAATTTGGAAAAATGTGAACAAACATGCATGTTCTATGTGCTGGGTGTTTAGGGTGTTTCACTGCAGAAAGTATGATGGATGGTTGCTTCTGAAGCAGGAGCTTGGCAATTATTACAGTTGGTCTCACTCTGTTGTTGATTTATCTTTGTCACTTGCGTGAGACACTGATGGGATTCAAGGCACTGTCATTATGTCTCCTGATTGGGAGACTCTACAAGCTCCCTGCTGAGAATATTTGTGATGGCTGCTCTCCTGCAATCTATGCAAAGGTGAAGACAGGGTAGCATCTGGGGCCATGACAAGAGGTTCCAGCCACTTGTTTGGAACAATCTTCTGGGAGTCTTCTGGAGTCAGAGAAATGCATGGCTCCAGAGCCGAGGCCAAGGATCTGGACTTTCATGGATAAAGGGGTGAAGAATCCAAAGAAACAAAAGAATTAAATGTTAGAAATAGGCATGGATTTTTGTTGTTATTGTTGTTTTTTGCTACCTATGTAATACTTAAACCTCATGTCTGCAATAAACAATAAGGTTAACAGCTCATTCCATTTTACTGTATTTCTGCAAGCAGGAGGAATCCTCTTCCAGCGCCAACATCTGCACATTGTGCTCTTGATGGATTTTTCCCTCCTAATGTAGCCATTTCTGTGTATATATCTTTGTGTGTGGAATATTAAAAGAGCTCTTTTAAATATTTATCTACTTGTTTGAATTAGTGAAAGCTGCAGTGACTTGAGAATCCTTAACACCTGAGTTCTAAGACTCAGCTTTCATATGGCACAAATACAGTCTAGTATTTGTTTGAATCTTCTCCATTTTAGATTGACACTACAGATCAAAAAGAGCAGCTCAGTTTGTAAAGCACTTTAGATTAAATTGCACTTCATGATCTATCCTTAATATGCACAGGTATGGCCTGTCCCCTGCTAAAATGTGAGCTGCATGCTGGGGCTAAATACTTCCTGACACTGTAATAATTAGTGCTGGGATGGGAGCTGGGGAAACTTGACGAGTTAGCAAACCTTCTTTATTTTACCCTGATCATAGCTGTCAAGAACAGAGTTTCAAAGGGTCTTTTTAATTGTTCCCATAGTATATGCATGCACATCTGGTTTTGGTGTTCACAACACTACATTGGCATTCAGCCTTTTGAAATTCTGGCTGTTAAGATCAATGGAAAACTTGTGGAGTTGAGAAAACAAAGGAGAAGACAAGAAAACAAACATATGCTTCCTTTGCAATTACATTGCAGTGCCTAAAAGGTCTGCTTGAGCCATCCTGTAAAAAGCCACTGGCAGGTGGCAGACAGATGGACAGCAGGACACATCACAGATGTAGCTGTGTAGGAAGTGGCCCCCAACTCCTCCCCAGCTGTACTGGTGCTTGGTGCTGTGGGGATGTGCTCAATAATGTCCCACCTCTTCCCAAAAGATCCAGTGGGGGAGGGGATAGAGACCAGTGCAGCACTCAGAAGGGTTGGTAGGGCTGCGAGGGTGGAGCTGTGGTGAGTTCGCTGATCACAGAGAGGTTGGAGCTGGGGTTCCAGTGGGCCTGGGGAGTTTCCTGCTTCAGGCCCAAACCAGTTAGAGCTGTGGGAGTCAGGGAGATCTGTTTCTGCATGACTCTGGAAGCAACAGGAGAACAAGGAAGGTAGACATCCAATGCCAAGATCAAGATAAAAACTTCATAAATACACTGACATGACAGCCTTCATAAATGCCTTGTTTTCTTCTGGCTGTAAGTTAGGTGTTTTACTGGGAAAATGTGATTTCTCTCCTGTATGCTTGCCTCTTTTCGTATGATCTGACAGAACACTTAAAGTTAGTGTGTCTTCTTAACCATTTTTAAAATTGCAAGTGGAGACCTAGAGGCATGGGATCTTCTGTTTGGTCTCTGCCATTCTCTGCTCCAATTGCTAAGTGCCCCATGATGTGTGTTTTCAGAGAACAAAGGACTCATGTTTTCCTGTACTGGGAACTACAGACCAGTCAATTACTTAAGTGGCAGCATAGGATGTTTAAAAAGTGCAGAAAGAATTTAGTCTTGAAACACATTTCTAATGCTTTTTTGAATTCTTGAGCACCTTCAACTCCCTTTGAGTTCTAGAATCGGGATTTGCTTGTGCGTTTGTATGTGTTTCAGTAAGATAAATCAGCTTTATGAAATTCCTTGCATGATTTTTGTGTCCTGGCCCATGCTTATTTTTCATGTGGTTCAAGCGCTCTAATTGTCCACCTGAGGACCCATGTGAACATCAAACTGCAACCACTCTAAACAATCCTGCACAATTGCCTGCCAGGCCATATCTGACCTATAAGACTCCATTCATAGAAAATTTGGGGGAACTGCCATAACAAACAGCAGTAGTAGAGAACCATTTTCCCAATGTAAAATGCATCAGACAGACAGATGCTACTGGGAGTTTGAGGCACATTCATCTGTTGGGCACCCAGAAGAGTGCTCCTTCCTGCCTTTGCCTATTGCAGGGACAACTCAGTTTTTCTGTAATATCATTGCCCCCCAGTAGTTCCCAGCATTCATTCTAAAGATGATTAACTACATTACTTATTGTATTTTTGCCTTTATCTTGCAAAATGAAGGAATTAAAACTCTCTAGGAAGACGGATGGCATGACTTAATAGCCCCTTACCTCTTCAGCTTCCATGATTGTGTGAAAGTCAAATTGCTTTTACTGTGGAAAAGTTGCAGGGGAAGAACTCTTACTTGTGTGGCTGTGTTACGCTTTATGAACACATGCCAGTTCAGCTTCTGTTACACATCCAGCGGGCAGAACCAGGGACTGGGATGTATATCCAGGCATGCAAAGAGCCTGCTCTGAGGCCAGCATGGCCATGGCTCTGCTGCTACAACTGGCCGCTCAGCTAAGTCTGCAATCAGCTGCCCTTGCAAACATGACACATGCTTTGCTGAATTTTATCTTGTAGAAAGCAAAGAATCTACAGGATTCCAGAGGAGCAAAGCCCAGGCACCACTGTTGCCAATATAACAGCTAAAGATCCTGATGACGAAGACTCTTCCAGCAGACTTTTCTACAGCATCCAGTCATCTGACAGATATTTCTCCATAAATCCAGGTAAGACAAACAAAAATGTGACTTCTGACATCATTTAAAAAAAAAAAAACACACCAAAAAACACCAAAAAACCCGCAAAAACCTGTCTACTTTGGAGAAGTTATTTTTGCCTTAGTTTTAAATTGACTTACTTTATTTTGTGGCTTCCTATAGCAATAAGGAATGCTCAGTCCCTTATTATGGTCAAATTCTTTGGTCAGCTGACTAAGACTCGCTAAGATATCTTACAGGAAGTAGACCAAAGGTGACTTCTTGACAAATATTGACTTTTGGCTGGAGGGTGATGGTTCCTCGGGTGGAAGTAAGATTGCTGACTTATTTTTAATCTTTGAGGACTGCAGTGACCCTTCTGGGGCTCCCAAAACAGCTGCAGGTAGTTAGGCCTTAATGTCCTTTCTCCTGTCTGAAATCCTCTCTAGCATTGAGGTGCGAAGCAAATCTACATCTCAGGTTCATTGCTCCATTCGTGACCCTCCTCAGGCAAGGCCATCCAAAAGAGTCCTCTTTCTCATGGTGATCCTAACTTCTCCATGCTCTCTGGGGTCTGTACTTCTGTTCCCCAGAGGTTTTTGCTCCTGGGCTGGCATTCAGTGTCTGCTTTGCTCCTTGTCTGCTGTTGCTTTAGAGCTGCTTATCGCAGTTGTAAGGGGTGCCACATAACACAGTGCTCTGGGGGATCTGAATGATCCTTAAATTCTTTGGATTCCCTATGCCCTTTGGCCACGTATTGCCACCCTCCTTCTCAATTACACTCCAAAAGGCAGAGTATATATGCACTGTTCTTTTACCTCCTTTGTGCTCTGGGAATAATACTTTTACTGTGCCATAAAAATATTCTATCTTTGAACAGAGGCTAACAGAAGTGAAAAAAAAGTATTATGAGTGGCTGACCAGAGCACTTGGCACAGTCTGTTGCAGCTAAGAGCAGCTCTGTTCATGTGCGAGTCGATTTGGAGGTGCTGAAGGAGGCTTACATGGTAACAGTGAAAAGTGAAATTGTCTTACTAGCTAGGGACCAAGGACAACACAGGCATTAGCAGCTCATTGTCCTTGATGCTCTGTGAATATACTCAACTCTGGCTTGCACTACAAGCTCGAGAGTAAGTGAAACAACTGCTTTACATAACTGCTTTACAAATCCTCTGTTGAGGCCTCCTAAGGCATATTTTTGAGCAGCGGTATCTAGCCATCAATCTTACCCAGAAAGTTCAGAACCATTTTGTATCACTTAAAAAAAATAACTAAACCAGCCATGATTTGCACAGAACAGAAGACTTTTTATTCTGCTACCTGCCTGTTGAGCTGCCCTGTCCTCTTGCACATACACCATGACTGCTTCCCCCCCATGGTGAATGTCTGACTTCTGGCTGCTCTCTGACAGCGACTGGAGTCCTTCAGGTGTCCAGAAGAATCGACCGGGATGCGCTTCCACTGCGGCTCCATCCCAACATCTCTCTGATCGTCCAGGTGGAGGACAGCCCCAGCAGCGGCCACCCCAGTGAAATGGAGATCACAATCATTATTGATGATATCAATGACAACCCACCAGAGTGCAATCCTTCTGTCTTCAGGTATGGAGTCTCTTCCTTGCCTTGGCACTGCCTTGCTGCCCCAGACCAGTGTGCAGTCTAGGGCACATTCCCCAGACCTACAGCTGGAGGCTCAAATGGACATTTATTGTCAGCCTGCCCATTGTACAGGGCTGCTGTCCATCACAATAGATGGGTCAGATTCTGGGTTGCTTCCTCCATTTCTGCATATTTAGATCTAAGATTTCACTTAGAAAATAAATCAATATTTTGGCATGTGATATATGAAGAGTTCAAAAGGAGAAATATAAGTTGCTCTGACAGGAAATGTGTTTTTTATACAGGAAAGAAGCAAATGAAAATACGACTCCTGGGACATTTCTTGTTGATCTTAGAAATTACTGTAAAGATATTGATGTTGATCCATCAAACAACCAATTTAGTTTCACTGGATTGTCTGGTTTTGGAAGCAATAACTTTGCCCTGGAGTCCACTGTGTCTGGAAGACTTGTGGTCAGTCATTTGTGGCTTTATGTTAGATTATCCCATTACAGAAGTCAACTTATGAAATATTATAAGGGTTTTTTAAAAATTCATTGTACAAGAAAAAAAAAAAAGAATCCCTGTAATCCATTTCACAGTAGGTATGATGTGGAGAATGAGTGTTTTGACTGGATGTGAACTATATACCCCTTGATAGGATGCTTTCTAAGGATTCTACAGAATTTAGTGAAGAGAGACTGTTTTCTCCAGTTTTAAATAAATGTGCTAGATATGATTGAAAAAATATTCTTTTTTAGGGAGTGTGAAGCATCAACTTTGATAGGGATAAACAGAGAAATTTTATGCCACTTCATACCCATTTACTCACGACAGACTGTGGAAGATCCTTGCTATTCAGCATGAAGAACTTAAATACTTGAGAAATCTCACACTCAGTAACTCAGTAACTGGTCAGAATTGTAAAACCACTTTGAGTGGCAAATTTTCACAAAAGTGTGGTGGGATTTGCACTTCTGAGATTTTGCATGTCAAAATATGGACTCCTTATGCTGATAGCTGCTGGCAAATTTGCACTGGCCAGAACCCCACCAGTTCCTGGACATGTGCAGTGGTGGTTTTTTTGTTGCTTTAAAAAGAACCGTGGGCAACTACAGAAAACGGGAAACAACAAAAAATAGGCATTCTGTCTAAAAGACAAGAGTGCTACAGGAGCAGTAAAATGATTTTTTGTGGCTTATTTTATTTTTGGATCTGAGATTTCCTTGTCAATAAGTGCTGCCCTTAGCTGCTTCATCTGCCAACATAACAAACATTTCCTTGCTGCAGAGGATGTGATTGTTGTCAAGCCTTTGATCACTGTGTATGTACAATATAACAGACTGTATGAAGTGACCAGTTCCTCCTGGAATTTCCCTTCAGAGACAACCAGCAGTGGATGCCTGTGTGTTAGTCCCGCTGCCCAGAGTTTATGAGGCTTCTACAGCAAGACAGAGAGCTCAGGACATTAGGATTTAAATCTGTGAGAGCCCCTATTTAGTAACAACTTGGTTTCTGGACAAACACTCGTGGCTGGACGATACCTTTAGTTAATGTCTGCAGGCTTGAGCTCAAGGAGTAACTATTACTGTTTAACAACTGCAGGTCCTTGTGAGCCAGCACAGGGCAGGGTAAATATCCAGCTCATCATACGTGCTTTGGATTGACTAGGTAAAAGGTCAAGATCTTATGATCCAAATGATAAAACTTTCTGCTCTTAAGGGAAAGAAATTTTGTTGGCAGAAGTGTGAGCATATAGTAAAAGCCTGGAATTCAATTCTGGAATTGACTGATAAGCTGTGTTACTACTATAGAACAATTCCATGTATCCAAGGGGCAGATCACACTTACAGAGTGCTGAAAATAGTAATTGTCATCATGTGTACTGTGACTTCATGTATGCAGGTATAAATATCACTGTGTTCCTTTTTATTTAGATGACTGGAACTGTTGATTTAGAAAATCCAGCGAATCCAGGAGTTGAAGTTTATACTTTGACTGTCAGGGTGCAAGATATTGCCCATCCTAACTACTCAAGCAAGTATCCCTTTTACATTTCTCTTGATAGTTTTCTGTGCTGCAACAGCATGGAGAGAGGAATACCATATGTATTTTGAATATATGCATGAGAAAATTTCACAGCCATACTTAACCATGATTTAATCTTCTGCTATATTTCCAGATATCATCTACATTTACATCAGGATAAAGCCAGTGAATGAATTTTTTCCAGTTTTCAGAAATTTATCTTATGTATTTAGCGTTTCAGAAGTTACTAAAGGTACAGTAAGTAGAACCTAAATGATAGAAATAATGTTGCCATGCTGCTAAGGGCCTTTTTCTCTAAATGAATTTTCATATATGTAAATGAGGCAAATGGCTCAAAGTTCCAGTTCAGTTAGGGTCTCACCATACAACCACCTACTACCCTTAAATAGACTAAACTGGCAAAAACTCCAATTGTGCAGATGGAAGCTGAGACACACACAAATTCAGCAATTGCACAAGAAATCTGTGACAGTGCCAGAAACTGAACTCAGATGTCTTGTTTTAGACTGTCTTTCTGCTCTTGCTAAATTAGCCTTTTGGAGGGACTGTGGTGGTGCACAGAAACCTCTATAGACTGACACAGACGAGCGAGGACTCCCTTGGCCCAGCCATGGTGCATTTCTGCTGGGGTTCTCTACAGACTCTTGTGTTTTGGTATTTACTGCTAGCAAACCATGCACAGGGGAGCCATAGCACACCATAGTAACACAATGCTTTTCACACTCTTGCTTTCGTTTTCTCTCTAAACCAAATCTGTAGATCAGTTTCATAAAGTTTTTGTTGAAACAAGTACTCTGTACCTTCTGTTCCTTTAAATGTTAACGAAATATGGATTTTCCATCTCTCAGTTGGATCCAGCATTGGAAGAGTGCATGCCATAGATCAGGACTGGCCACCCACTGTCATCACTTACTCCATTGTAGCTGGAGCAGGCTCCAGGGATTACACAAATATCTTCTGGATCAGCCCAACCAAAGGAGATGTGAGAATTTTAGCTAGATTAGACTATGAAACAACTCAGAAACATATTTTCATAGTACAGGCCTCAGACCAAGAGAAGTCTACAACAGCATCGGTGAGTAAATCCACTCTACTTCTTCCCCTTCAGCTACATCTTTCTCTCTTCTTGTTGACAAGAACAGTAAGACATTGGACAAAGCACTTTGGTCTGTAAAAGGCAAGTCCAACCCTACACAGTCATATCTTACTCAGATGAAAGAGGTGTTGTTCATTCAGTGTTGGTTTATTTCTTACAGAAAAGATAAAATAATATTTTAATCTTTTAAACTGTGGTTTTTACTTCTCAGACTTTTTTCTTATTTTACCTGGGCAGTGGAATTGTTTTCTGTGTTCTAGACAATTTAAGTTATTCTTTATGTCTAGAGAGGTATTAGAAAATAGAAAAAGGACAGGGTCTCAAGGCCAGGTAGCACAATCTAATTGTAGCCATTCTTAGTGACAAATCCTTTTTGGAACCTGTGTAGTGTCACTTGGCCCTCAAACACACTTCTGATTTTGTCTGTGATTTTTTTTTCACTGCAAAGTGTCCAAAGCAATGTGAGAATTGTGTTGCAGCCCATCAGAGCTGTGTTTAATGGAATGGTACAGAGTGGATGTGGATGGGAGGAGGGTTTGGGCAGCTTCTTGGGTTAATGTCAGAGGGCCAGCCCAGTACAGCTGTGGCCATTTGGCCTGCTGGATTTGTGCCTTGCCCTGACCATGACCTATTTTTTTCCCCGATGGTGCTGTCTGGCAGGAGCCAAGACCATGCCAGGTACCATGATAACCTCTATCAGCAGGGTTGTGCTCAGGTTTGCTGCCCAGACCTATCTTATTCAGAAGAAAAAGTAGGGATGATATATTCACAAAGGTATTCTATAGTCACTTCTTTCAAAGAATCCCAGTGTCCTTCACAGACAGACTCTTCCCATTTTCTCCCTCATGACTGCTTTATATTTAATTTTTGCACATCTCTTGGGGGTGACACAGGTACTAGGCTTGCTTTTTATTCCAGCCAAGCACCACCCATAGAGTTGCTAGCTAGGAGGTATTTAATCTCTTTATCATCTATAATGTTTCAAGGTGACGACTAATGACAATTTAGCCTCAGAAGCTTATCTGTTGCCTGACTAACAGGCATTAGAAGAAAGGACTTTGGGACGGGTAACCTTTTTCTCCCAACCAGCTAATCCCGGATGACATCAAACACATCTGGTGTTACTCAGGGTGCTCCCAGCCATGCTGGAGGCCATTACCTGCAATGCCAGTACCTCCCATTACCTGGGAACAGTCTATGAACACTCTTCCTTCCATGGATCATGCTCTGAATGGTTATTAAATATGCCAAGAAGCTTAACTAATGATTGTGAATCAAATTGAGAGTTTTGGAAGGGAGTTTAATGATTATGAGGTACTACTATTACTTCTCATTTTAACTATAACAGAATTCAGGTAATTCAAAGAGTGAAACACATCAGCTTGAAAACCCCTCAGTTTTGGAGGATGGCTCAGGTTAAGGAACCTGTTCCCAAAAGAGTGCTGATCACAAGAAGAATTGAAGGACAAATGATCACAGACATTTTCTGGTGGGAACCAGGTTTGAAGGGGATTTCAGTGCTCTTCAAAAGCTGTTGATCGAAAGAACAAAATGGCCAAAGCCAAACAGGTTGTGAAGTTAATAACATCCTGGCTCAGCACACTGAAGCAGCTTCAGCTTGCTATTACTCTTTTCTTCCAGGTAACTGTGAGTGTTTTGGAAGTAAATGATGAAGAGCCAGTTTGTTCACCCAACTTCTACTCACTTCAAATCCCAGTCAGCTTAGCTGTTGGGACCAATATTAATGGCTTCAGGATTGAATGTAAAGATCGTGATTCTGATCCCAGATCTTTCCGTTACTTCATTGATGAAGGTACTGTGTCACAGCGTGTGAGCTGGGAACAGTGAAAAAAAATAGTGAAATGCTGATGGTTCATTTACATTTAGAAAAAAAAATGTAACATAGTTTGTGTGCTACTTATCATGATGAGCTAGCTGTTATCCACAAGTTCTGCACATCATTATGTTGCTGCTCTCCCCAAAGCTGGCTACTGGTGCTATGGGTGATAGCAGCTAGAACCACTCCCTTTCAAGGCTGGATTGACTGCCACATTAATTAATAGGCTATTAATTACACAGTTGAGCAGAACCTCAGAAGAATGAGCTGGAATGATGTGCAGTGTTGAATTTCCCTTCCAATTACAGCTGAGTAAATCTTGAGAAACAATGGAAAATTCTGTTACTCTGCGTATCTCACCTCTAGATGCTGGTGCACTTTTCAAAACAACTGCTTGAAAGCTGCATGCTGCAGGTCCGTGCTGCATGCAAAAAACCCTCACTTTAAGAACCCTTGATTAAATCTTGTGATCAGCTGCATCCACTTGGAGTACTGCAGTGGTATGGGATGACATTTGGCTTCACTAAAATGGGAATGCCCTCTCTTGGGGCAATTCCTTCTTTTGATGCTGAGGTGACCACTGTGAAGGAGGGAGCAGATTGTCCAGGTGCCAGTAAAAAGCTGTGAGTGTCAAAAGAGAGAATCTCTGTCCTACTGCAGCCCCCTGATGCTGCAGAAGGAGCTCTGCAGGCATGGTATTGACACATGAATCCATACAATGGTTGTGTTAGTAAATCAGTGTCTGACCACAGGCCCAGCCCTGGTGGCACAGACCTGAGCTGTGCCATGCATTGGCCCCTGAGCCACAGAGCAGCTCATGGCCTTTTTGTGCTGTAAAATAGGCATGGCCTTCAAGGTCATGTCAACTCCGCATCTCTGTGGGGCAACAAGAGCAAAACCAACCCACATTTAGCGCCTTTTCAAGGCTCTGATCTCTTGTATGTGTGCTCTGTCCAGATCCTCACTGCTGAGGCTGGTCCACCTGCAGCCCAGGCCATGAGCAGCTCTCCAGCCACAACGGACAGTAAGCAAGGGGTGGGGAGCCAGCACTTCCAAACTCTCCTCCCTGCCCCGTGGTGCTGACACTGGAGGCAATGAATGTCACTGAGTCATTAACTCTCTTCTGGGGGACCTCTTCAAAGGTCACTGTGTCTGGGCAGAGGGAGAAGCCGTGGAGAGGGACTGGATTGACACTCCAGGGAGCAGAAGGAGCCTTGCCACAATGCAGGGTCCTCACCCCAGCAGGTGTTGTTGGCTGCTCCCCAGGCTGTAAGGACAGGTCACTCAGGTGACCTCTTGTGTGCCCTATGGCTCTGAAGTGTTTCTGCAGCCTCCTCTCAGCTATGTCCCCACAGAGGGTCTTAATTCTCTTTTTTAGTGCTTTTATGACGGTATTGTTTTAAATTGTTTTATGTGGTACAAGGAAGGTCAAGTAGACCTTATTGTCACTGATATTTCACCACACCTCACCACTTGTTCCACACATTTACTTTAATGTGGGATTAAAGTAATTTTTTTGGCATATTGGTGTCACCTGTTTGCAGGCAATGAGAACAGCCATTTCATCTTTTCACCAAGTGCTGGGTCCAACACATCTCGGCTGATTCTTGCATCAAGGTTTGACTACGAGAGTGGAGTTGATACAAATTTGATTTATAGTCTGCGTGTCTACATAACAGACGACAATTTACTGTCTGCCAGGGACAAAACTACACACTTAACTAAAACTGGAACGGTGACTTTAAGCATCAGAGTTATCCCAAACCCAACTACTGCCACTACCACTACGGTAAGTTCACTTAAACTTATGTCCAGTTCTGTATTTCTTTTATGGACTAATCTCCACAGGAGTGAAGAAAAGAGGATAGATGTATGCAAAAGGAAAGCAAAAACCTAGAGTGCATCTCATCCTGGGAAGTTCTGAGCCCTGCGCTCTTGCGATGAGGCCAGAGGTGGTTGATGTGCTTGGTGTCATGAAGGATTAGTCCCAGGTACAGAGTCATAACATGTGTTTTGTATTTCAGTTTCTAAAACAAAAAGGGCAGGAAGCCAAAGGACTGGGCATGCTGCCATTACCATGCAACTGGAAAGTTAAAGATTTTGGCAGCTTTATTAATAAGGAAAGAGCAGGGATTAACCTTTGCCTGGAACCTTAAAATTACCTCATGCATTTTGCACTACCTCTTTTTTTATTCATAGCTATTCACTCCCCCAGCTGCCTTGCACTTCTGTGTGCTTCTTTAGCATTGGAACACGTTAACAATCTGTGGCTACCAAAGATGAAACAAACAACAACAACAAGAAATCCTCATCACTTTGGAAGGGTCTTTTTTCTATCCCTGAGGTCACTGTCATGTAAAACTTGTGCAGCCTGTCAGGAACTGAAGCAGTTGTGCACAGCCTCAGTGTTGCTGAGGTTTCAGCAGGTTTCAGACAGCAAATCCAGAGGGGTGGGATGGATCTTTCTTGAGCTCCCTGCCCATATGGTGGGCCCTAGCTGAGCTGGGAAAGCCTGCACAGCTTGTGGCAGCCTGGCTGGGATCTAACCTTGCACAGCCTGTGGAGCTGGGGGCCTGTGTCCCAGCAATACAGTTCACTCCTGTGCACAGCCAGCCCAGTTGAGCTCTGGCTTACCAGTTTCATTTTGGAGCTGATTTCCATCAAGGTGGGGCAGGATGTGAGGAGAGCTTGCATTTGTCTTGCCTATAGACATGACACAGCCTGAAGGTACTGACCGCTCTGTCCCTATCCTTGTACCAGTCACCCCTTCATGCCTTTCTGCACTGTCTTCCATCATCCAGAGTCCATCCATTCCCTGCCTGCCTGCAGATGGCATTACCCTTTTCTCTCTTGCATGCAGCAGTAAAAATATGAGTATACAAGTGAAGTAAAAGGTAAAAGAGCCCTTCACCATAAAATGGTCTGGATCTTCTAGAGGCTACTGATAACTGAGCCAGAACCAACGGATCCTGCAAACAGCACTTACAAGTCTGGTTGCTTTGCTATGAAAATGCTTAGATCCAAATTTCCAGACTGATTAATAACCCTGTTATTATCTAATGCTCTGTTGGGAAGGAATAAATGATTTTTTCACTTCCTTCTGCTCCCCCTACTTGATGTGGAAACGAAATGTTAAACTGAATAAACTTATTCTGTATTTCTTTCCCATGCTTTACCACAAATACAAACAGTCTCAACCACATACCACAGCATTAAATCTGTCTCCCTAGAGATATCAGCCTTCCACTTTCAGGCTATTTTCCAGAAGAACACTTCTATTACAGCAAGTTCTCCCATCACTACTCTTTACATGTGTTCAGTGCAGCAACTTGATGAGTCAGATACTGGAAAGCTGGTAGTGTAGAAAAGAAGCCCCATCACAAAAAGTCACTTGTGACTTCAGTCCAAGTGAGGGTAAAGTGGTGGTGGTGGTGGTGATCCTGAGATTATTTGAGAGATTCTCTAAGGATTGGATGTATCATTTTTTGACAAGACTAAATAGGCTATTTTAAAATTATTCTTAAAATGGAAAGAAATAGATACCCTGCTAAATTTCATACTCAATGTGATTACACGTTTTATAGAAAATTAAATAAAAACTTGAGTAGATGATCAAAACTAATAGTACCACACTAGGTAATGGACCAGGTAAAGCAAATGAATTTCTGAAATGTGTGAAGGTAGTTTCATGATGGGACCTTAATGAATGAGTTGCTAGCACCAAGTGACGTGACAGCTCAGAGATGTGTCTCCTGACACTCAGGAAGGTGTGGGAGATTGCAACTGCTCAGGAAGTGTGGTTTTCCCTTCTGGAACAAGTCACAGAGTAAAATTAGAAGGAGTTTCATTTCTTTTTATACAGTAACCCAGTTCCTTAGGGTTCAACTCCTCTTACAAAGCAGGCTGAATGATCACTGCAGTGAAGATGACCTACTTCCAGTTTTGCCTTAGGTAACAAGGAAACATTATCTCAGTAATGGCAGTATTCCCTCAACTTGCCCACCCTCCAACAGTGTGCTCACAGCCTCTCAGGCAACCTGAGGCTTTTAAGTTCCACCGCAACATGCTTGTTTTAATATAAGGTATTGAAACATGATCTGGAACCTCCCCTTTTCCGTGTGGGTGGGCTCTATTTCACCTGCCTTTGGTTTCCCAGGAGCTCAGTGGTCCGTCCCAGCCATCTGAGCTGCCTTGGCAGTCAGCAGGCAGGCACGGGCTGAATCGCTGTCTCCAGCAGACACCACCTCCCCCTGCCCATCATCTGCAGAGCCCCGGGGCAAGCTCGGGCCGGGCGCCTCCGTGCAGAAGTTCAGCCAGATGAAATGTGCTGTTGCTGTCAGTATGCGGCCTTGAGGAACTCTTCCTGTCTTGTTTTAAAAGCCTGGCTTCACTGTTGTGACAAAAAGGGAAAACCTCTACTCTGCCTCTGCGTGGTACGTGCCATTCGTCATCACCCTGGGCAGTTCGCTGCTCCTCGGACTGCTGGGCTACCTGGGGCTCCTGCTGCTGTCGAGGCTCCGCGCTCGCTGCCCGCCGGCAGGGAAGGCGCCCGGCGCAGCTCTGTGAGTGAGTCCTCCGGGATGGCACGCCGGGGAAGTCCCCAGCAGCGCCCGGCAATGGCAGATGGCTCAGGCCTTTCAGCCCTGGCCATATCGATGCTTTCAATTTTTAATAGTGGTATGCCCTGTACTGTAGTAAATGCTAATATGAACTACAGTGATATTTGGTGTTAATGATATGAAATCAAGGAAATGCGTCCATGGCATTTTTTCCATGGGTTTAGTAACATTAGCTTAGCTGAAGGTAGAAGTGTAATTAGCAATTGTGTCCTCTAAAGGCAGCTATGCCCATGAGGCTCAGTCAGAGCCTGTGCCAGACTGTGCTGACCACAAATATTTTGGTTTGTATTTGACCCCCACTCCAAGGGAGCTCCCCATCTAGGTAGTTTCTGGATGCATTTTCCTCCCACTCAGCTACAGATCCCAGTGTCCTTCACAAATACTGGCACCCATGCCAAATTTATTGTTCTGGCAAAACTTCTGTAGATTTCCTGGAGTTTTACCCAAGCCAGTTACAAGGCTCTGGCCCATAAATCTTCACAGCACCTCTAAGTGCTCGTGCTTGGCAAAAGAAATGGAAGCACCTGGGACCAGCTCTGAGTCACTGTGGGAAGTGCAGAGATCCCTGCTGGCTGCCTTCTCAGTGGGCCAGAACCAGGCTGCCTCTAAATTGACTTCGTACTTCAGCAAACAAAGATAAGCAGACCTTTAAGTGGCTGGGATTTAAAAAAAACAAAAAAAACCAAAAAAACCCCACAAAAACAAAAAGAACGAAAACCAGATTTCTACACTTATTCTCAGGATCTGGACATCAATTTCATATTAAATGTAAAGAGGTACTATGTGGCAGTTCAAATTGTGTGTGCAAGACATTTAGCAGTTTGTGATAAAAATGACAAATTGACAAATGAATCTACTGCTATTATTTAGTAATAGGGCAAACGATTTATTTGGAGCCAGGCTCTCCCATTAAAAAGCAATTTCTATATTCTCAAAAACATTTACAACTTTTCAAGTATTTTAAAAGGTATTCCCTGAACATATCAGATCCAAAACACTGACCTTCCTCTAAGGATGGAACAGAAGGACAATATGTGAAAAAATATTTTTCCAGATTATATAAATCCACTATGCTCTCATCAATAAGACTTTATTATTTTAATAGCATTGCTTCTTGAAGAAGTGTTAGAGAAACTCTCAGGGCTGTTTTCCTGTTTGAGAGCAGCATTAAATGATACAGGCTTCCAGTGAAAGCAAAACCAGAAACCAAACAAATCAAGCAAGTCTCAGAATTGAAGGAAATAATCCTTCTTGCCAAGTGAAAGAGAGCAAAAATCATGTTTTTTTTTTAATGTAGACAAATCTATGACATTTGTTAACTACACTCTTAATCTTCTTTTCATTACAGGATAAATGCTTCAGGTGCGTACCTCTTTTCTATATTTCAATGCTTCAAAACAAGACCTTATTTATGATGCAGTGTCAAATTTTTTGATTAATTTCCAGATATAAATTTGACACAGTACAAGGGTACTGAGATTAGATAATCCTGGCCAATTATGGGAAGCCTGACAAAGTGATTTCATGGCCCTTTTAGTCTTCAAATCTATTTACTGTTAGGCAAAAACCAAATTCAGAGTAGTCTGGTATTGTGGCTGGGATGCTAAAGAATTGCTGTATTTTTCACATGCAATTTATATGATATCTGTTAAAAAATAATCCCATCCATCTGTAGCACCTTCAAGAGTCCTCTCCATTTTAAATCCCTGTTCTCTGATCCCTTCATTTTCTCCCTTGACACCATTACTTCATGTAAATAAAGATTTATTTTGAAGTATTGGTGCTTTTAAAGGGGTTTGTATAACTTAGCAGGGACATAAATTGCACATGGAAAAGCTTTTTTTTTTTAAAGCAGTCTTGCTCCTTTTAGTCCCATTAGGCTTCTGCTAGAAAGCATTGCTCATATGGGCTGCTTTTGTAGTTCTCCTTTCCTCAGTCAGTATCTCCCAACTGGAAAAAACACATGACTAACAAACCCCACAAAATTAGCTGTTCTCTTGGTTGCCCAATTTGAGACATTTCAGTGTTGGCTGGTTTCCAAAAAAATGGATGTTTTTTGCTTTCTGAAAAATGGGTTCTCAAATGCTGGGCAGAAAAGGCCAGACAGAACGTTTCCCATCAGTGCTGAGATCCACCTGCAGCACTTCAGGGTTTTGCACACCTGGCTGCAAAGCATGTTTTTGGCCAGTCACAGTTCTCCAAAGAAAGGCCATTAAACAGACTGGCAAGGAGCGAGCAAGAAGAAATCACAGCAACTACTTGGGTATCGTCCACAAATCCGTGCTGTCGAGATGCCCATGGCACTGCTGCTGTATTTGTTTGTGTGTGGGATGAGTTAATAGTGTGGTAAATTCACACACAACCAAACTGTTCTTCAGTCTGAGTTTTACTTGACTGAAAATGCAGCAATTCTGTGTTTTGTCTCCAAGTGGATATTTGACACAAGCTTTGCAACTACAAACATTCATAGAAAATAATAATCTACATTTCTAGTTCAGATATTCCCAAAGGCAAATTTCTATATCTGTTCATATTATTTAGAAAGGGAAATTTGTTTAATAAACCATTGCTATTCATTCATTACTGACTTTTCAAGGCTAGACTTTTAATTAGTCATTGGCAACTGTGGATTCTCACTCAGCATTTGAAAAGAAATAAGACTCATTTAAGTTGTCTCAGCATTTGAGTAGGAAGGATGTTTATTTCTGTGAGGAGATCTTGGCTTTAGTGTCTATAGTCACTATCAGAAAATTCTGATTGTTAACAACATGCACTTTTCTTTCTGTAGAAAAGAAGCCTAAGAAAGAAGTGGTTTTGGTAAGTACTGCTGGCCTCAAAACAAACGCCTGTTTTGCCAGCCCCATCGTGCAATATGATCATAGGACCCTTCTATGAAAAGCGTCTATTTTCCAAAGAGAATATAAAAATGACAGACAAGAAAAAAGGATTGCTCTCAAACACTTCAGTGCCCCAGCTGGCCTCTGTGTTTGGAAGCAGCACTAGATGTGAAAGGTGTTCACCTGCGCTGGGGCCCCTTTGCTTCCAAGTGCCAAAATGCTGTGCTTGGGAGGCCAGACAGGCTGTGCCCACAGCAGCGACTGGGAGACTCACTGCAGAGGTGGGATGACAAGTGCCCCAACTTCACTGATGGCAGTGGTGCACTGCTGAGACACCACTGACCTGGGCAGCCAGCTCTGACCCACCTGAGTGCAAGCAGGAAGGTACATCAGTGTGCCCAAGCTGTAAAGAGTTTGGCATTGATAAGTTCTTTGTAGCAAAATGTCACAGCTGTTTCCACTGTTGGAGATGTTTCTTTGCTCCTGGGTTTTGGGGCTCCTTCCTTTTCATAGACATAATTGCATTAAAAGGCTGTAATGCTCTCAGACATGTGGTGTGATTCCTGGAGTGGTCCTTTGCAGGTCCAGGAGCTGGACTTCAATGATCCTTGTGGGTCCCTTCCAACTCAGGATATTCTGTGACTCTATGCAAGATACTTTGATTAGCAAACCCCCTCTCCCCAGGTTTTTCAGAGAGGGGATTCCCAAGCCTACTCTGGTGGAGGAGACCATCTTGTGGTTACACGTATGGAGGCATTTAGCATATCAGACCTTATTAATTCTCCTTTGAACAACTAGTGGCAAGACCCTACACCACAAACGGCTCTTGTTGCAAATTTAGATTAAACCTAGCTAAAAGAACGCAATGCACGGGTCATACAAATCCACCTTCACCCATGTAGGTCACCATTTCCAAGTCACTGCTCCTCCTTGATTTGAGTAATTCACAGGTGTCATTTCACATTTTATGTTTCTTCACAGACGATGACAAAGCTGAACACTGTCTTTGATGGAGAAGCCAGAGACCCAGGTAGTAAAAGGCAATTAGCAGGGGGTATGAATATTAGGCTGGAAACAAACTGAATTTATCAATTTAAATGTGGTTTGATATTGGCTTTTCATATTTCTAGTTTGCTGTTTCCAAGGGAAATGGGAGCTATATCTCACAGATAGTGAGAATAAAGACAGTGCTTCAGTAACGGTTGTAATAGCAGAACGGTAGAATGTACTTATGGCCCATGAAAGCACACATCTGATGGTCAGACTGTTCACTACTCCTCTGCTAAACTGGAATGTATGGATGTGGAAGACGAATTTGCTGCAAGTCTCTTGCTCTGGTGCTGTCATATCTATATGGTCTCACCCTTCCCATGTCTGGGAAATGGCCAGGAGATTAATGTCACTGCAGAAATACTAACTTTTTCTCTGAAACTTCTCCTTGGATGCAGGGGGGGTGGGTGAGTTACTGGCTCCTGCACAAGCTTCCTCCCTTGCAGCAACAGCGCGTTGCTGCCATTTAGCCTAGGCTCAAGCATCTCTTTTTGGGGAGAAAACGAAGGCCATCAGCTGGCAAGAGCTACAGTGTGTCACCAGGCTCCAGCTATGCTAACTCTGAGATTATCTGATTAACCAGCTGGGAAAAGTGAAAATAAGGCAAAAGCTACAAACCTCAAGGTGACCTGGGAGGTGTGTGCTTTTCTAGTTCCCCAAGTGGCAGCCACTGCTCTGCAGCAGGGCTCATTACAGGAAAAATATTTTTGTTTTCCTGAGGGTTGATCTGGCTTTCCTCATTCTCCTGAAACACAGCCCCTGCCTGAGCCCCTTACTTTGATGTTTCACCTGGAATTAGGGTGTCCAGCCCTGTGCCTAATGGCTGAGGGCCCCAGCATGGAGATGGGGGCTGGTAAAATGTGACACTCAGTCAAAATAGGTCTTTAACAAATAGATCTGAAAATAGGACTGAAACAGTAGGTCTAGAAATTATCCAGAAGAAGGCAGGCTTGTTTCAAGTCTTGGGTTCATCTGGCCAATTTCCACCCAAATGTCTGTAACTTGTGTTTCTTATTAGCTGGCTCTGAGCCATTGGATGCCTTGAGCTAATGGGAAACACCAGGCATGGAGACTTCAGTACAATTTGGGCAAACAAGTGGGGCCCTACTGTGCAATTAAGCCCATCCACAAGGCTGCTCAAGGCCAGTTGGATCCAGGTCCAAGTCTCACCTGCTATTTATAAAGAGATCTGTAGGAATGGGCTCCAAAATCCCTGTTTTTTTCCCTGTGTAACTGCATTTGTAATATACTAAACATGGATAGTCTCTAGGCTGCTGCAAGGGCTGCTTTCCAGTGTATTTGCAGGACAGCTGGGGCTCCCTTTCTCTGCAAACCTGACCATGGTGGACTTAAAGAGATCTGAGCCCATCCAAACTGTCATCTAGAGCCGCAGCATTTGTGTCATACCTGACACTTGCATTAATTTGTAACACAGCTTTGTGGTGACAGCAGGGAAATGTGTGCTCCCCACTCCTCCCCTCTCTTGTCCACAGCTCACCCCAAACCCTAGAGGATCAAAGGTTGCTGGTTTGGAAAAGAGATTTAATAATTCCCAAGACATCATCTGTTGAATATGATTAAGAGGGATGGTCAGAAGCTCCTTCCTGATCTAGGCTGCTTTAATATACCTGCCTTGTAAACAGTCAGAAAAAACAGCATGTAAAGAGATTCAGTTTCATCTTTAGTTGCTCACATTGTGTTAATGTGTCATAAACCATTAATTCTGATATGAACTGCAACAGGTAGTAACACATAAACACTTTCTTTCCACACCTTAATGGTCTTTTTTTTGTCTTGTATTACTAATGTTTAATTACAGAAAGTGCCATTGTAGCTCCTGATTCTCTATTTAGCAAGATACAGTGATTTAGACTGTGAGGCAATCACACTGGACACACAGAATTTTTTGACCTATGTCTAGGTAGCAACAAACTGAAGGAGAAGATGTTTGCTTTTAATGTACAAGTAGAAATTACCCATAAAACCTGAACGGAGACAGAAATCTTTATGACAAGGAAAGGTAGCCATGTGGGCTAAAGAACACAAATTTAACAGTATTTTGTATATATGAGAGAACCATGTACTTGTGCAAAACACATAATATTTCACTCTAAAGCATTTTGTGCATATGTAGAAGGAATGCATGCAGCCAACACTCATTGGACAGCCTGGATCTCCAAATCCTGGGTCAGTCCAGATGAGCTGACATGGTCTGGAAGATGTACGTAGCATATTGTGCTCCTAAGCAGGTTTTTCTGCCTCTTGTAGGCAACTCTACATGACAAGAGGCACAGACATATAAAATGGTCTTGCTCAGCATGGCTAAAGACAGAAATTTTGTCCTTATAACTACAGATGTGTTTGTTACACAGCCCATGTTAATCTCTGGTAGCTGGAACTTGGATAGATTTATAGGGTGACAAGAAAGTAGGTTTTTTGTAATGGGGATGTTTTAAATACCACCATTCCCCCAATTGCAGAGACAATTGTTTTAGTGGCTGAACAGCCAACATATCCTCTGAGCAGCCACTGCAACACCCAGATCCCCACAGAAATGAGGCTTTCCCTCTCAGGGCCACCTCCCCAGATCAGCTGAATTCCAAGTGCTTCACGTTTCTCATTTCAACCCCATGCTGAGAACTGTCAGATCTGAATCTGCTAAAGTAAGAATGATTTTAATCTGTTATCTTTTTGTTTTTGCAAGTTACTGGCAGAATGTATGAATTCAATACGCGGTCAGGGGCCCGGAGGTGGAAGAAGAGCAATGAGCCCCTTCAGCCAGTGCTGGCTGTGCAGGTAACATCCAGTGCCACAGACAGTAGTGGCCAAGGGACTAGTAGAGAAGAGGCACCAAGCAAAAAAGAGCCTTCAGAGAAGAGGGAAGGGCTGACTGCCGCAAAAAAACCAGCTGCCAAGCCTTCAACAGGGCAAGCAGAAATGCCAGGCCAGGCTGGGTTGAGATTGCAAAAGAAGAAAGAGGAGTCTGAGAATAGGGAGTTATCCTCACCAGCCCCTTAAGGCAGGAACTGACCTCCTCCCAAAATGGACTCTCCTTTGCTGTTAAGCCAGAGTGCATGAGACTCCAAGGCTCCTCCCAGCTGCTGATCTGAACAGCCAAAGAATCAGATGTGATTTTTCTCTCTATCTCAGCTGTAAAACAAAAGGTGGTCAGAAGGTGTGTACACTGGACCCAAAGGCAGGATGAAGCTCTATGTACCCTTGGCAGGTGCATGTGAGAGCAGGAGAGAAGAAGAGGAAACAAAGCAGAGTCATGGACAGAAGAATTCAGTGCCCACTGCCTCCTACAGACACTGGCAGTGTCCTCCTAGAAGATCTCTGCACCTCCAGCAGACATGGCCACATCCTCTGACTGCCTTTGGGAATGACAGCATACACAGATGTGCTTTCTCACCAGTGATTGGGGTCTCCTGTCCCTGCTGAGCAACCAAAGGTGTGAAAAGTACATCAGGCTAGAAATGTTTGCTGTTGAAATTAAAAATATTTTCTTCTTATTCAGTATTTTATTTCAGTCCTTCCTTGCCCTCCCATATTGCTGTAGAAAAGACTATGGCTTGAAAGCAGTTCTGGAGTAGAGAAAAACCTCAGCTTCTTGTGGTGGCTCTGGCTGTCATGTCAACACTTTCAGCTTATTTGTCTTTTGTAACACTAACAGTGTTAAATATTTTCACCTTTGGTATTTCCTCTGGCACTTTTAATGCTTTACAGAATCAAGTGGAACACACTCAAAGGAATGATGACAGTAAACACATGGGGTGAAATAATCTTTTCTGAGTGTGAGCATGTATAATGTAAGTGCTGTCTAAGAACTTGATATAAAACAAGCAAACCCTACAAGATTTTATAAAATTATTTTAATCTGAAAAAAATAATTATAAATTATTACTTAATACTGCATGTCTTGGCTTGTTTTCTTTCCTGATTGCAAAAAAGTTTTTTGACAGCAAGGGACTGATATCAGGTGGCAAAAGAAAATCTTGGTTTAAGTTAAGCAGGGGAAGTCACTGAAGATTTTATTCAGCCTGTCACATTCTGACTGAATATTGTGCATTTTGTCATACAATGAAGGACCTGGATGGAGAAATTCACCGTAATTTCACCAAGGATCCTACATTTCACAAAACCACCCATTATGGTGCTGTGACCCTTTGCTGTGCTCCAAAGGAGTGGCTTGGCTTGGGAGCAACTTCCCTAACAAACACCAATCATCTTCAGTCAAATGCCATTTCATTGCACAATCAGAAACCCAGCATGTAATGAATATAATAATCATAGAGATAGGAAAGAGTGATTTATACTCTCTGAGCATGTTATGGGTTTACTGTGTCCGTCGCAGTTGTCATAGCATTGTTTGACCCTCCAGCACCAACTGGGCCAGCCACACACTCAGTGCTCCAACCCACCATTGTCTTCACTTGTTAGCTGTAAATATATCACATTCCATTTCTTGAATGCAGGTGGTCTTTCAGTGAAATAAACTCTGCAGTTACTGGTAGTACTGCTGTAACTCTGGTCTTCCTAGCACTTTAACACCAAGCTACCCATAGGCATGCCTGGTACCTACAGACCTTAAATTTTGTTACATGAAGAAATTAATTGCATTATTTTCAGGACAGGAAGGCACACAAGCTTTTGTGTTTACTTTCCTGGGCTTTTCTCTAGGGCAGCTCCTTTGCTTCCTTCATTATTCTCATTCTGCTTCAATGATTAAGAGATAAATTAATTCTTTTTTTTAAGGGAAGGTGGAGACAGACTGTAGCTTTAGCCAGAAAACCTGTAAAGAGACAGACGAATACTTGTCGTTCTTTCCTACTGTTCCTGCTTCTGAACCGCACAGACTTATTTCCTTCCTTCTTTGGAAAAAAACCTCAACAGCAGCATAACCTGGGACCACAGCAGGCTCTGAACTCTAAATATGCAAACAAAATGTCATGGCCAATGCTGCTGGTGCCGTGGCCTCCCACAGCTGGGCAACAGCTGGGTGAAAAGCAGTTGCTTTTGTAGTGGTGCTCACATACTCCAGTCTCAGAACAACTGTCAGTTGAACAAAGAGGAGCCGTGGAGATAAGAGATGGCAGATTCAAGTTCTAACACTGCCCAGAATGCCTGTACCCACTTGAGGGGGGTTTAGCTGGTGTACTCAGCATTTGAGGGGGCAGCTTTAAGGAAAATAAAGGATCCCGTGAGCCCCATGCAACTCTGCATTAGGAGAAAAGTGTGCTGACCCCAAAGCACAGCTTCACTTTCCTTTACACTTTGCTTCCATATATGTAATGCTGAACTCCAGCTCCAACTCATTCTTCATCCTGATCTTCCCTATAAAACCTTATTTTGGACATGCATAGGACTACTTTCCCTGCTTGGAATCTACAAAATCAAGGAATAAAAAGGTTTTATACCAGCATTAGCTTTATGCAGAAGTTGCACCATTTTCCTATCAGCTGCCCCTACTACTATCAGTGTTCTTCCCTGTGAAGGAATCAAGAGTGAATTCAGGTCTCATTGAGCTAAAGCACATCTATTCATGTCTCTGGCTTGTCTTTGGTAGGACAGAAGCAGAGAAGGCAGAGTTGACTGACCCATGTGTACACTTGTTACTTATTGTATCAAACAATATGTGAAGAGATACTTTGAATATATGTAAAAGCAACATATATTTTTTTCATAAAATAGAGGTCATAATACACTGTGAGTACAGCTTTACATGTTAGAAACCTCTTCTAATTCTCAGGCGAGCTTTTGTACTTCTTTTTTCAGAAGTGCCTTTTGAGAACACAGAGTCAATGTCTAGAACTGCCACTAGATGGACTGAGAGCAAAGATTAAGTACTGCTCTACACAATAGAAGCATTAGATTATTGAACAATTAGCTAAGACCATGGGGCCTTTCCATCATTTGAAGCATTCAGAAGTTAAGAATGGTTGCTGTGTGCTGTAGAGGTCAGGCTAGATGATGGGAACAGCCTCTCTAGCCTTCAACAGCTCTGTTAGTCACTTAGACACAAGGTGTGAACCAAATTCGTGCCATTTATTTTAGAGTGATAACACTGATAAGCTGAGAGTAGAAGAGGAAGAAAGGCACCTGGTGGTTCAAGCAGAGTGGCTGGGGGCAACAGTTCCTGACCTATAGCTGCCTAGTACATGTTATGCAATAATTTTATCTGAAGTCTACAAAAGTCAGTGTGAGTTCTACCACAGCTTTTGATTGCTGTGTCCACCTATTGCACGTCTCTGAAGTGCTTCCAGACCCATGGATTGACATTGCTCTGAAAGTTTCAAGAGTGATTAGGAAAGAGCACAGGTCACTTTTCCTGACTGGGCTGCATTCCCCCAGCAATTTATGGGTGATCACTGGAGTTTTTGTGCTTTTCTCCAAAGTGAATGTACTTCTAATGCATAAATGGCTCTGCTTTCATGCTGGTGTTATAAATAGCATTTGCAATAAACATCAGAACTCTCAGCTTCTGGTGATGTAACTTCACTTATATTAAGGAATATAAAAGTGCTGATACTGTCTTTCTTCATGGTCTCAAAGAGAACTATACAGGAGAGAACAGCTTCAGCTGCAGGGATGGAGAATGTCTGCCCATGAGGCTGCCACTTTGTGACTGCTCACTAGGAGCAGGAGATGGTGTTTGGATCCCCTCAGAGAAGGAGGGTCAGGCACAGGGAGCAATCCTTCTCCTCCTGAGCAAAGAATCTGTCTGCTAGGCTGTTTTGTGAGACCCAGATTGCAACACCGTAATGTAACTAACATTTTAACAGCAAGCAGCCACAACTTCATGCTGCACATGGCCCAGCCACAACAGGCCCTTCGCAAGGCTCCAGCTGAAGAGCTGAACACAGGCTCGGCCCCCACTGGGCTCCATCTGCACATGCCTTGTCTGAACTAGTCCCTGCAAGCTCCCCATGTTGTACCAGGGGAGAAGGAGACACTGGGGGGGGACTTATTAAAAAGCAGACATCTACCTAGATTAGATCAGATGAACTGTGCCCTGAAAGCAGCTGTTTCTGAATGCTTAGATCAGATATCAATGCCTACAGAGTCCACACGAGGGTAAATCAGCTGAGTCTCAGCCTCAGCCCAGGTTGTTCAGGTGAGGGCAGGTCTGTGACACAGCACCAGTGCCTGAGGAAACTGAAAATGAGGGAAAAACTGAGCACGGAAGTCAACCAGGCTCTGCTCCTGCCTGCTCAGATCCCAGGAGGAGATGGGGTACCACCCACTCTTTTTCAGTACTCCAAGGTCTGCAGGATGTGTTCTGGGACCTCTCTTCAGGTGATTCTGCATCTGGAAACACGTCATGAGATGTGCTTCAAAGCAGCCCAGTAGAAAAGCAGGGGCCTGGCTAGAAGTGAAAGATGAAGAAGTTAAATAGAAACTTCAGCAAGTTTCTGCAGAGAGCTCTGTGTTATTAAGACACACTTGCAAACAAAATAGATAAATACATCTTATTCTGAATGGTATTCAAGGCTGGTACCACTCTGCAGTTCTCTGGTACCAAACTTCAGCTGCTCTGAGTCAACAGATGCCTGGGATTTGATTTTGAGGCAGGGTTCAGGCTTGACTTGCAAAGCTCGAGAAGAGCAGTTGGTGAATGACGTAGACAAGGCACGGCTTGGTCTGGCCATGCAGTTGTGCTTCATTTTCAGTTCCTTCCTGTGGATACCGGCTGGGGCCATGCAGCCTGGGGCAGCAGTTCTGTGTTTGCACGGGGCACACCCGGACCGGCCCCACTGCACCCAGCACAGGCTGCCGGGCAGCCGTGACAGCCGGCTGCTTCCAGAGGGGCTGTGCGCATCGCAGCGCACACGAACCTCACCCGGGGAGGGTTTGCGGGCTGCTTGCTGTCCACGCAGGCAGCAGGGCTGGGGTGCCCACAGCTGCTGTATGGGCACACGTGGCGCAACCCGGGGCACAGCACCCTGCGAGGGGGAGGACGGACAGCCCTTGAGACGGGGAAGCCGAGGAACAGCAATCCCCCCACGGCTCAGGGCTGTGTCCGAGCAGCCCCGCGGAGCGCTGCTCCTGCTGCCGGGGCTCCCCCAGCCCTCCCCGGTGACACCGGCCCCCAGCGCCCGGCGGGGACAGGTGGCCCCGGGGGTTCCTCCCGGGCTGCCCCGCACACCCCGCACCGGCACAGGGCCCGAGCAGCGGAGGGGCGGCGGCTGCAGGTCCCGTGAAACAGGGCGAGGCAGAAAGTAAATTTGAGAAAAACGAGGAAAAAGAGCCGGGCCGTAAGGCACCATAGCAATGCAGGCGTATCCAGAAAGAGATGATCCCCTTATAGGATTAATCTGCTGCAGAGCACACTGGGTCACTGCAGGAACGATCAAATGACCTATTTTCTGTTTGCTTTGAGCTCTTCCCTTTGCCACACTGAACTGAACCTGTTCCTTGCTGTTTATCTGAGACACAGGATGGATGCTCCTGTACTTCATCAGCTGCTCTTTTATATCGTGCAGTTTGGATGCAACCAGCAGGCAGGGAAGGATGCTCTGGCGGCTCTCTGCACAGCCATGGACACCAAAGCAAGAAGGAACCATATTCAATCCATTTTCACACTGAATTTCTAAATGCTCCTCCCTGGAATATCCAGCCTGATCATATCTTCCCACTTCATGCAAGCAGTATAACCACACTGACACCTAGAGAGGAGGCTGAGGTTTCCCTATTAACTACAAGCACCAGGGCTGTCTAATGCACTTTGAAACATCCTTACAGATGTGAAAGCATGTGAACTGCGACAGAAGCATTTAGGAGATCAGACACCCCCAAAATTTCAGGGGGGAAAAAAAGCAGTTTAGAAAAGTGACAGCATTCAAACAGTTCAAAATGGATACCAGTTTCTGCCAGTGACCTCCTGCCAAAGGGTGTTTCCTTGTCCTCCCTGTACCAAAATACAGCAGTATTTGTTTGCTATCAAATATTAGAAGGCAAGGACTAAAATCCACATATGAAACCTCATCTATTCAGCCACTACCCAGTTCTGAAAGTGTCTGAAGAAGTTTGACACCTTGTTCTGTCAATCACAATCCCAAAAGCCTCCCAAAATATCTGAACACCCATTTGAGCCTGCCCAGAGAGACCAGAGTTCCACCAATGTCCAACGGTAACATATCAAGTTTAGTGACAGATAAACCTAGTGAGAAATTTCCTGAACTACTTTGTCTGATGCCAGGATGTGTTTTGACATCCTACCAACCCCACTGGCACTGGAGGGGATGAGAGGGGAGAGGGAAAGGGGAAGTGAGCAGAGCATTGGTGTAACTCTCCCTGTCTGTCTGCAGAGGGTGGATGGTGTCCATCAATGCTAACCCAGGTTAGTGCACCCTCAAGGACCAGCAGAGCTGCAGCTTGTACCTTATACCCTTTTTTCCCCCTCCCCATCACTGCTGTACGTGGAATGAGGGAGCCAGCTTGGATCATCAACAAAGAATTAAAGGAACTGTCATTTCAGGACAGTATTTCAGTGTTGTCCTGACATGCAAGTCAGGACAAAAGTGGATGCTCCCAGGGGTCTCATGCACAGCCTGTGTTGAATCAACACCGTGTTCTTACACACTCCTGAAGAGATCCTGCCCCATCACTGAACCAGAAGCTTTTTCCGCAGAGTTAAAAGAGCATGAACTTACCCACTTAACAAAATAAAGCAACAACCAGCCCCAGGGTGCCTCCAGCCAGAACTTGGCTGTAATCACTCTGCTGGCTCTTCTTGCATGAAAGATTCACTGTCCTCTCAGCTTTGTTAGTTGTAGTTCATGACAGGTGGTTGTAACTGAATGGTAGCTCAGGGATTAATCCTGAAGGGACTGATCCTTCACAGTCCTGCCCATTTTGGGGCACCAGCACATATACATGACAAACAAAACTCCATCACTCCAGCCTGGAGGCCTATTGCACTTGCTGTAAATCCATATAAGTAGCTGCCCAGTTCATGGAAAAATAAGTTCATGGTCTCTTGAAGAAGAAAGAAGAGATCTTCTAAGTTTCCAGCAGTCCTCCTCTTTTTTCCAGCAAGAAAATGTTGAAAGCTCTGAAGTGCCCACATTGGCCACATGTTAAACCGGACAATCAGTAAAGTTCAAAATTAAATTACTTCTTTGATTAAGAGCTTTCAGGGCCTCAGGACAAGAAGGAAATACAGGCCTTTTGGCTTTTTTACTTTAGCAAAGCATTCCTCAAATTAATTTCTTGCTCTAGCTTCATTCTCGAGATGCTCTTCGTGGAGCTGAATGCAAAAAGGCTCCTGTGCCTGCCAGTCCTTTCTCATTACTTTTGATGCACAGTCTCTGTGGAAACTAAAGCTAAAAATAATCACTCTCATCTCCTCTACTAGCACATACTATTTTATCCTCTAACAGTAATTGCCTGAACTACCTGCATTCGTGATCTAGGAAGAGGCCTTCCCATATCATGCCAATCACTGTATGAATCCTCTCCAGGGGTACTCCTGGTGTTGTGCCTGGGATAATTGCTTGTACACTGCCATAAAGATGCCTTGCATGCCACAGCCACTACTGGGAACATCTGAAAACCCCCAGGTCAGCTCTGAGATGCTGCAGCTTGAAGGACTCTATCGCCATTTGTCTCCTTTAGACTCATCAGAATATTGCATCCTTTTCTCTCCTCTTTCTCTTCTGATCAGGGAGCTTTGTTTGCTGGCCAGCTCAAAGAGAAATGTCCATCTGAATTGCAAGCTATGGTGTAAACGGGACCTGTTCCAGGGCAGTAGAAGCACACCATGTCAGTAAAGGGCCCAGAGCCAACACTGGCCTTTTTGAAGAGAGGGAAAGCTCCTGATGCAATACTCCAAGAAGCCCTTGTATAAGATTGAATTTGAGCTAATCTCAAGGCATCACAGCCTCCTTTTGCTGTGTGCACACTAGGCTGTTGCATGCTACCAGAAAAAGACTTTTTCTATTAGATAGTCAGCTTCTGTCCTTTAGTTTGCCCAGTCTTTTGTTTCTTTGCGGGACAGCAATCTTTATGTCACTGCAGGCAGAGACTCATCAAGCCTCTAATGCTGCCCAAATGCCAACTGAAAATCTGAGCAATAAGAGAATCTACTAAAAAGCACCCCTGAGATCTTCCAGGCTAGAGCCCCCTCTCTGTGGAAGAGAATGTGTGCCATTTCAGCTCATAGGATCAGGCACAATATGGATAAGTGTTCTCTAGCTATTTAAAAATGATTATGAAATGAAACCCAAGGATACAATTCCTGTATTACTGTGGCTGTTGAGGGAACAGCTAAACCTTTTGTTCTGCTACAGCCAGTGCAACAGCAGAAAATAATTGCTCTGATCTGAAAGCTGTTTAAAAAGAAAATACTACAAAACTTGAAAAGGAGTACAGGCTAGTGGCTTATAAAGGTAATGGTGAAATTTAGTATTTTCAATTCAGAAAAAGGGGAAGAAAAGCCACAGAAGCATAGAGCAGGAGAATCCAGCAGAAGGATTAACATGCACAGTGCAGCCATTCACCCCAGAGCAAAGGAGAGCTCCAAGGGAACCTGATCATATTAAATGTGAAGCTAAAATTAGATGCTTGCAAAAGCAGATCAGGATGCAAAAATTAAAAATAGCTGCTGTATCTGCAGAAAGTGGTGGAGAATTAGATTTGAAGTCACCAGAAGAAGATGATTTAGGGGATGTTATGTATAAATGAGAAAATATAAAAGAGCAGGGAAGAGCAGCATGTATAACAACCAATAGAATACCATCCCAAGGCAGAGGGGACATAAAATGACTACTGCTTTACATGACAAGAAATAACCCAGGGGATTCGGCTGCTCATCTTGGGCCACAGAAAGCAAGCGCAGCCGTGGACTTGAGTGTGGCCTACTTCAAACTTTGAATAAAATTGAAATGAAACAGGTGGATGGATTAAAGCTTGTGCTAAGACCAGTTTGTACTCAGATTGTAAGTAAGTATGAGCATACAGCCTCCTCCAAGACTGCATTCAGTCAAGTGGCTGCACAGACAGGTAAGAAGGAAACACGGCTGGCAGCAGTAACATGAAGTTACAAGCCAAGAAAAGACAGAGCATGTTTTATGAATGAGGAGTTGCCCAGTTGTTGACAGGATGTAAGAGCAAGTACAAACCACCCATTGCTGATAGGGCACAGGTATCTGCAAGCAGCAGGTACAATTTCCTGGCAGCCACAGCCATCAATCAATCAGATTCCATGGGCCTGATGGATTATAAGAAACAGCTGTCCAAATACACTCCTGCTTTTTGCAACAAGTGCTGATGTAGCAGAATGAGAAGGAACCTATTTAGAGAGGTAGAAGAATACTCTTACTTAATATTATGGGCTTGGTCCAGGAGGTAAGAAAAAAAAGAAAATAAGAAAAGCCTGAGGGAGCATTCCAGTGTCAGCCAAGCAGAATCCACAGTGAAACACTAACTGAAAACATGGATAACAGAATAGGATCTGGCAGAGGCAGATTTCCTTAAGGAAAGAATGAAAGAAAAACATGGTCAGGGTTGGCACATTATTTCCCTAGCCCCTAGAGTGCTTGTCCTGGAACAAAGGGCAAAACCATCAATTGTGTCCATGTGGCCACAAATTTTAAGGATGGCAGAACACAGCTCTATATTGCTGCCTTCCTAAGGCAGGATGAAGAATGAAATATCCAGGCAAGAAGAGTGCTACTGAGTACAGGCAAGTTTTAGAAGTTGCAACTGAAAAATATAAGGAAAATTTCTAAAAAAAACAAGTCTGAAGTTTTAATTTCTTTTTCAGTGCTCTAAATACATAGTGGCTGTAGGAGGGCATTGTTTGTAAGGATACACCTGGATGCACCTGACATGTCAGAAGGGAATTCCGCATTTGAGTCAGTCTCTAAAATGCAGCTTTATAGTGTTGCTAAGGTACATGGGCTGGATCTTAAACTTGAAGAAAACTCCCTCATTCCATAATATTTAAGGGATGGGGATGTACTCCTATCCTGTAACCTTCTCTTGACTAATTTAGTTATTCAGTTTAATATTTCAAGGTGGCTAAGCAGCAAAAACTGGCTTCTGACTCTGGTGTCTATGACAACAACTTTGCCTTAGGTAATACAACAAATCTGTCAGGAATGAACACATACTAAATACTGCCACAATACCAAGAGTAGATGATCCAGGGTGATCCAGAATGTCTGATGTACCATCATGACTTGCTCAAGAGTGGGGCCTTTGTGGAAGCATCAGGGACTATCTCCAGGCAGTTTCCAAGAGTGAGGCACCTGACCAGCTCTGCCCAGGAGTTCGCAGGAGGGCAGCCAGCCAAGCCAGCATAGAGCAGCACAGCACAGCCCCAGCTTCACGGGCTGCTCAGTTCTAGGGAATAGTGGAAAACAAGCAGGCTGGAGCTACCCTGTGTCCACAAGCAGGTGATGAACCCACAGTCTTACAGCTCTTCACATCAAGGCAGCACACCTGTCTTCTTTCTCACCTTCAGTGAGAACCACACACCCCCAGCTTCCACTGCTATCCAAGCATGCAGCAGAACCAGAACCTTGAGGAATTCCCCACCCATCACCAAGCACTGTTTGGCTCCGGTACAATCAAATCTAGCGATGCTGCTGGCCTGTCAGCTGGTGTTTCAGTGTCCCAGCCCCAGCCTGTGCTGCAGATGGGTTTGCTTGCTGGGCTTACAGCAGCCAAAGCGATACAGACCCCAGAGTGACTCCATTCTGCACTGGCTCCTGGGGATCAGACATTGCCAGATCTCTCTTGGATTTAATTTCCTACTGTTTTTCCTGCAGGTTGCAGGCAAAGCTCTCAGCCAGCACAGACACCATGCCATCACGCCAACTCCACAGCAGGGACTCTCCTGGGAGTTAGCACATGCAGCATATACATTTCTCTCCACTGTGACAGTGACCTGACCCCCAGATCCCTGGTCACAGCAGCCCAAACCACAATGTACTTGCTTCCTTAAACACCTCCTAATGCTAATGGATTCTATTCTTCACTAAGGAGTTCTCTATTTCCACCCCATGCTGACCCCTCAGCTTTATTTTCATTCACCACCACCTTACAGCCTTTCCTCCCACCATGGGTTTCTGACCAAAATCCCCCTCTCCAGCATCACACCAGGGATCAGGCATCACTTGATGAGCTAGGGCTGCATAACTACAGCCTGCCACCAGAATAATTCCTGCAGTATGAAAGGATTTTTGTGAGCTTGCTCCACTGATGGCTGCAAGAAAAATTGCTGCCAGCTGAGGATTACTTACCTGTAGAGAGCTGGCAGAGATCCAGGCCCTTTGTTCCCTTGGTACAGAGGGATCAAGCACACTGCATCTCCTGATGGCAATGGTGATTCTCAGGCAGTCAAGACAAAGCTGGTAAATCAGATAGTCTTCCCTCCACCCCCCCATGATTAAATAAGACACTGAATGTTTTGGTCCTGCCAGCCCAAATATGATGTTAATTCAAAGGCATAGACTGCTCAGCCTTTTGTGGGTGTCCAGGGTAAAGGAGAGCAGCTGCTTGCTCCTGCTGCATCATTTCCACTTCATCTCCGCTGCAGGACCCAAGCAGCCAGAAAAGCCTGCGGTATTCTGCATCGGTCCCTCCCCCTTACAAAGGGAAACAGGTTTTATCCTAATGAGCCAGAAGTGCACACAGGGTTATTTTTAATTTTTAAAGTCTTGCTTGCTGTGGACTACATATCACACTTGGCTTGGCCTGGTAACAGCAACCTGGCTCTGCCTTTAGCTCTCTGGAACAGACACAGTGCAGCCTGAATTCCTACAAAACATAACCACTTATTTGTCAATCTCTATTTCACCAGCTACAGTCCTGCCTGCCATATTTCATCTCCTTGTCTCTTGAAGGAAAGCGCTCTGGGGATAGGACACATTTGTTTCTTCTACAAAAAGCATTAAGGGTAAGTTTTAGCCCTAAGGGTATAAGGAGTATCTTTTTTAGCACACAAGAAATTTAAGTTTTTGTTGAAACAATCAGTCATAGTGTATTAAGCTTTCCAACTCTGTTTCACTTGTTGGCTAGGGCTCAGCCATCAATGAGGCCTATACTGATCTAATCCATTACTGCTCTCATGTGTGCAAAAATACTCACAATTACCATTTTATAACTAGGCCATGGCAATGACTTACGGGTCTGTTTGTGACAAAGTAGATAAGCACATAAGAACTAGACAGGAATATAGTTCTGTTAAAAATATTAAAGGTTAATAAAAAATATTTTAACCACATCATGTGCAAACTTAAATCCCAAAGAATGATAAAATTGAAAAACTTAACAAATGTATAATTAGCATTTTTTTTTCTTAGACAATACAAAAATAGAAGTTTTAGATTTTAGGATGAAATATGGATTTTAAAATAAACAAACATTCTCAATTATACAAATAAGTGAAAGCTGCACTTCTTACCTCTTCCAAAAATAAAATTCTGGATAGTTTTAGAGTACTAAAAGCCCCTCTCTGAGCTGACAGAAAGAAGCGCTGAGCAGCATCAGGCAGCTGTAGCCTGCAGGAGTGATAAACAGTCCTCTTTCAAAAAGGGCCCCAGTGTAAAAGCCCCTTCTGTAGCACAGGTAACTCATACAGTGAACACAGTCAGCAACAGCTAAAGCCATGCCCAAAGCTACAAAGCCAATATATTTGCATCACTGCTACAGCAGTAAGGACCCAAGGCACATTATTTCAGCAAATGTCATACTGATTTTATTATACTCTTTGAGACTAAAGTTTACTATCAGAAAGTCAATAGCTCTGGCACACTGAACAATTACAATTTGTTATATGCACACTATTAAGTCTATTTTCATCACAAACAGCTTAAACAAACAGAAATACCTGAGCAGCTTGCTATTAGATTTGTCAAAACACTTGTTCTGGGCAATTCACAGGGAGTCAAACACCTTAATAAAGAAGTCCACATCAGAAGACCCAAATATTGGTCCCAATGAATGAGCTGAACAACATCAATGGAGAATTAGTCATATTCAGACACCTCCCCTCACATTCTTTCACACACTGCCTTGGTTCATGCACTTCAAAAGAAGCCCAGGCGAGAGCAGAACACATAGACTTGGACTTTACAGTATTTGTAAGTGTTTTAGGCCATACTTAATTTTGTCTCCCTCCCCCACCTCCTTCAAGTGTTTAAATCATCTAGTGTACACATATACAAATTCTCCTTTTAGTGAGACTAGAAGTTATGAACTCATTCAATAAATCTCCTTGTTCAGTGATTGTCCCAAGCCATTAACAGTAGCAACATATTAAACATAGAAGTGTTGTCCTTCCTGACAGGCTCAGCAGATTTAATACAATGATCTGAATGGATTATCTGGAAACCTGGATGTCCTGGCTGCAACTTTGACAGAGCTATGCGTCCTACTCAGGTGACTTTTGCGAGGTATTAGTGATAAGAAAAAATTGAACAGCATTTTCACATGCCCTGGGTGAATTCACTTTCCATTTTTCAGACAAGGCTTGTCAGAACTGAAGATGATGCAGTAATAACCCAGATACATTTACTTCTCACCAATCCCTCCTGCAAGGCTAAGAACAAGAAAGGGTCAGCATCCAGATAACCTCCTCATTTTGCTCTTCAATAACTGAAACACATAATGCTGCACAAACTTGAAAGACATAATATATGCTTCATTATAATGGAACACTTCAGTTGGAGTACACAAGACCGTATGTCAGTCCATGGTACAAAATAGATGTTTGTAGGAATTATCAGTTATTCTTGAAAGGAATCCTAATGGCTCCATGCTCTTGGTAGTGTGATGTGAAAGTGATATTTTGAAGTGCTTCAAACTTGTTTTTATACCCTTTCAGTTGGACTTTCAGAAATTCTGCTCCATTGGTTGTGCAAGTTGGTGTCCTTGTATACAAGCCAAACATTTCCTGCCCATAAAATTATATTAAGCAAGCCAAACACCTGTAGGGTTAAAAAAAAAAAGGGAAAAAAGGAGTTAATATTAAATTTGTTGTGTTTGATTGGGTTTTGTTTTTCTTTTTTTAAAACAAGCCAGAATATGCCTTCAAGGCAAACCAGAAACAACCACTATATTTGGCACCCCTTTGATATGGGCATTTCCACACTCCTCAGACTATTATAAGCTATTTTAACAGCATTCTTTGTAGACCAGAGAGTCAAATTTACTCTATCCTTTGCACAGAATTAGATAAATTCTTTTCAGTCATGGAGCACCGCTGCATATGCACGCTCAGACCACATGACTGATTATTATTGGGCCAATGAGTAACAGCCAGAGTTTTAAAAAGCAGGATTCACTAGGAAGTTCATACAATATGCCTGATTTACTCTCCTACAAAGGGTTCTTTGTATGAACACGAGCTTCATACCGTTGTGTTACAAGGAACCTCAACCTGATGTGTAAAAATGCTCACAGTTGAGTAAAAATTCAGGTTCAGCACCAGCACAGTATTTCCTCCTTACTTATATCTCTCATCAAACCACTTGGGTGGCTCAGTAAAATATTTTAAGTCTCTCTTGGCTACAGGCATAAATAGACACTCAAATGCGTCTGGAAGTGCCGCATGTAACAGCTCTAGAGCTAGATCCTACAAATTGTTTCTCTTTATTTTCTTTAGAAGAAAACTTGTTTCCCTAAAGAAATTATTTGCTCAGTGTTTTACTACAATATTAATGGACCTGTAACCCATTAAGGAATCTTAACACAGAGCAACACAAGCAATCAGTAGAACAGGACTCTCAGGTACCATTTGTTGTTTTCCAACACATTTATTGCACCCATATGGTGGAAGGCATACATACCACAGACACGTTGAGAATTCCCATGCTGGTCACAGAAAGAAAATGGCAAGTTGTTCCTGGTGCTTTGCAAGATTCAATTCCTGGAATAATGCTGGCTCCTGTGGACTCCTTGATGTCAGCAAGCCCCTTTGCCCAAACGAAAGTACTGACCAGCCACAGAAAGGCTATCAAGACACTGATAGCCAAGTCCTACACAAGTGAAATACTCATCAATAGATTAAAAAAAAAATGCAGGAATATACATGAGAGCAAGGCAGAGACAATATCAATTATGTCACCAAGATAACTGCATCTGTGCTAATGATCACAAGCAAATTTAGTCAATAACAAGGCTGTAATTACAACTCAATGTTGATAACCAGCTACAAAACTATATGTTTGTGCTTGATAGATGCAAAAGGTAATCTTAACCTTTGCAAGCAATCCATTTTTAAAATCAGATGCCTAGCACTTATTTTATGAGAATTTAAGCCGAAGTGTAGTAAAGTGAGCGTGATGGGAGAAGTACAGAGGATTTAAATCTAGATGGCTGATATACTAAAACTTGGTTTGAAAGGTCACCAAGTCCATTTTTCAAGCATGTTATGAAATTTTTCATTCAGAGCTTCAATATTGAAAGTGACTAAAATTGAGGTAACAAGATAATTATTTCCCTCTGCCAGTTGGAGCAGGTGCTTTACACAGGGAAAACTCTCAGATTAACAGAGGAGGTCCCATCTATGGAACAACTGTATATTCAAAAGAAGAGTTATGGTGAAGGTACTGTTCACCTGAGAAGGTCAAAATTGATTCCACTCTGCTTCAATAGCTGCATAAGGTGTAATGCCATAGACGGCCAACAGCTTTGGGTCCCCTTTTCTGCTTGAGGGCTGTAGTGACCAGGCCAAGATACTTGTGTTCACATTCCATATAACTTTTATGGAAATTCACCAATTATTCTTGCATTAGCAATATTTCTCATCTCTTTGTAGTTTCAAAGTCAAAACATTAAAATGCCTTAGTCTTACTTACAGTTAGTGGAAACTTGTTATTTTGCTGATACACATGGTTATATCCAATATATACCACAAGGGCAGTAATGCAGTAGAAGAACACCAGTGCTGCCAGCGTAACAAAGAACTGTGCAGAAGAGGAGAAGTTACCCATGAGATGGGCATCAGTCCAAGTACCACCACAGGCTTTTGGATCTGGTGCACTAAATACTGCAGTATTCAACCTGTGAAGATTGGATCCATGTAGTTAGAGTTTGCTTACAGTGGGAACTTCATATAAGTATGCTTCATGCTTCACAATGACAGAGCTTCAGCATTCTGATTGTGTAAGTTTACTCTAAAAGATACACTATACATATAAAAATAATCAGTTATGCAACACAAATGTTTGTCAAGCTATCTAAAGATGGTTCCCAATCCTACACTGAGACATGCAATAGTACCTTCAGGAGAAGAATCCTAATCTTATTTTTAGAGCAGTTGAAAAAACCCCCAGGTTGGAGGCAGACTTAACAACACTATTTTACAGAATAGGAGTTTAAAAAAGCAGTCAGGACTTAAAAGGAATTACAGACAAAAAACTGCAAGCAATGAAGCTGAAAAAATAAAGCCTGTGTGACCAGCACAGAATTATTTCAGACCCCCACTGTCCCTTCCAAAGCCTGTTATAATGCTGGGTTTTGTGACTAAGTTCTATACAGTTGTTAGTGGCTTTTACTGGCTGGCTACCAAATCCATTTCTATATTTATTTATGTTCCTATGTGTATTGAACAGGTATGGAACACCAACTCTGCACTCGAAGTTGTGCAGCTGCAAGAGCAAAGAGGAAGCCTTCTTCCTCCTGCTCCAGGAAAGGAGCTTGTCTCTACAAGAGCACTGCAATGACACTGAAGTATTTAGTTTTTTGTGCCCAACACCCTCACCAAGATAACAGTGGAATAAACTGGAAAGGATTTTCCATTCAGTCTTTGGACAAAAATAGGATAATGACGCATTGAAAATAATCTTATCTGGGCCTCCAAAACAGCTACAAATTGATGAAGAATTAGGCTGTTAAAAGTGATTGTGTTGTTTTGCTTACTAATTATTTTCTATAGCATTCATGCAGTGTTGGAGTAGAGCTTAAGGTAGAGTAATGCAAAGCATAACACATCCAATTGTCATTTCTACCTACATCTTTCTATAGGGCACTAACAACTACAATTCCTTGAACAATTACAACTAAATATTATTTATTGATGCTACAGACCAGCCATAAGTTTCACATCTCCATTTATAGATTAAGTACATATTAATAAGGAGACAGATAGGGAAAAAGGCAATAATAAAACACTATAAAATAATAACTGAAGAGCTAATGCTCACCTGAATGGATAAGCAAACACAGCTGTAATTGTTTTATTTACCACACCTTTGCAGGAAACTAGAAGGGTAGTTTCACCTTGAAAGCCTCCACATGTGGCAAAAGCAAAGATGGCAAGAATCTATAGGAATTGTTACATAGACACATTAGTGCATGCCACCAGAGCTCAAAGAAGCAAAGTCAACACTTAGCTGAAATAGCTAAAGAAGACAAGAAATGGTAACACAGTTAACAAAGCTGGAGTATGAAGTGTTGTCAAGAAAAAAATGCTGAATTTCCAAAATCCAAAGGCATGAGCAACACTACCAACCAAAGCCCATTTGAAAGTGCTTTCTGTTTATTTTGTTTTCACTTGAAGAGAGAAGGTTTTTTTGAGTTTGTATTTTGTTAGCTTTTAAAAAAATGCTAAAAGCCAGCATAGTATTTCTTGCAGCTGGTTAAGGAAATACTTTTACAAGTCGCACGTATCCACAACTACAAATTCAAATAACTGGAAATGCTCAGAGTATCACACACCAACCTGACTCTCTAAATAGCTCTTATTTTCCCTTTTTCCACTAGCCAGACCCTGAACCCCTAATCATCAGAACCCACAACACACAGCAGCACAAGCTGCTATAACACACTTATAATTAACACACCAATTTATGTATCTGCAGCCCAAGGACGTGGCTGAGGGGCACCCTGGTGTTGGACACCAGCGCCAGCGACCTGGGCCAGGGTCTGTCAGCCCAGGAGCTCACCCCTCTCCAGGGGCAGCAGAGGAATCAGCCACATCTGAGGATAGGGCTTCCCCTGTGCCCCTCCAGCTCCACTCACCCATTCAAGGACCTTAACGAAGCCCAGAGGCTCCAGGAGCATGCTAAAGTCCACCCTCAAGCCAGGCATCATGGCAGAGACCACAGCAGCCAGCAGGAACCAGAACCAACCCCAGGCAACTGCTACAGCATCCCCGGCACCTCCCTATAAGGGCATCCCATGCCACGCCCCCTCACCTGGAGATGGGGATGGACCCACCCACAGAACCTCAGCTGGGGCTCGACCCACCCACAGATCCTCAGCTGGGGCTCGACCCACCCTCAGATCCTCAGCTGGGGCTCGATCCACCCTCAGATCCTCAGCTGGGGCTCTTCAGCCCCAGGCTTTGTCTGCGGGCTGGGGAAATGATGCAGGGACTGTCACAAGGGGGAACAGCACTGGCCATTTTGTGAAGTGAGGTAGCAGTGACTTCTTCCTCTCCCCCTTCCCCAGCCCCTTCCTCTTCCTCTCTCCACACCCAGCACACTTTGGGCGGTCATATGCGCCATACCTTGAACTTGATTTGATGGCCGACAAGGCAAAAGCACTTGACAATCCATGTGCTTGCCAAAATCTCATTGACTACCTTCGATGTTTTAAGCTCTGTTTTCTGTGACTGCACTTTGTTGCTGATATGTTAATCACCAGTAAAAGTGAAGAGCTAAAAGTCATGCTGAAGAAGGTTTGAGGAGGGTCTGAGGGACTGCCCTCTTTCCTCTTCCCTGGACAGAGACCATGGATAGGAAAGGTGGCCATGGCACAGCACTGGCTGCTGCAATTTCCTGGCTCTGATTCAAGATCCTGTAGGAGCTTCTTCTGGGATTGCTGGGGGCCTCTGAGGAACATCACGGTGTCTGGTGCTGCTCTTGGGAAGGGGTGGCTAGAGGAGGCTGTGGCTGCATCTAGCAGGATCAACCTGATCTGGCAGCTCCCAGCAAGATCTGCCAGCAGATCCTGGCCAAAGGTCCTGGCTCCCACTGAGCTCCGTTATTGCCGCCAGGCAGCCTTGAGGGAGGTGCTGAGGAGATACCAGAGAGGGAGCTGGCTTTGAGTCCAGCTCCTGGGTGTAGTTAGAGGGTGCAGCAGCTTGTGCCAAAGGGGCCAGCATCCTCCACCGGGCAGAAGCTGCGTTCTCAGCTGTGGTGGTGGTGGTGTGTGGGCAGTCCCAGCCCCAGCACTGCTGGGATCAGCTCTCCCTTGGCTCAGATGGAGCTGCTGAGGGGTTTGCAGCTCTCCAGTCCTGGCGCTGACAAGCTGATGGACCTGATACTGACAGGTAAGTACTGAGCAGTAGTACTGCTTGGGGCTATGGAGGCTGGGGCTGGCCTGCGTCTGCTCTGGGACAGATGTTATTACTGTGAATAGCTCATGGGAGCCCAGCCAAGGGTGGGAATCCAGGAGGAAGCTCCCAGGCTGGGGACTGCCTGTGAGAACGGCAGAAAGCCCGGTGTTCACTGGCCTGGGGCTGCACTGCTTCAAACTGCCTGGATGGCAACAGGCTCTGCATTCTCACGCCGTTCAAGGAGAATTTCTGACCCTGGGTTTCCGTGCAGTGACCAAGAGAGGTGCTGACATCTGCCTGCTGCTACAGAGCCTGGAGGGAGTCCAAGTTAAAGCTTTGGAAAGGACATATTTTTCTTTTCTTTCACCCCTTTGTTAGATAGTACCTAAATCTCACAGAAAATCCACAGTGATCTGGATGAGCAGTGCTGGGGGTTCGAGACACCTTGGTTGGCTTTGCTGCTTGGATAGCCTGTGCCTTTAAGGAGTTAAATAGGACTATAAAAACAGGCACAGACCAAGGTAAAATATGTGTTTGCTCATCTTCTAGACATCCTCCACAGCAAAGACAATCTGTTCCATATATAAGTGACATAGAAAATCTTAGTTGAGCCCAAATGAACCGAGCAACTCCCTGTCCTCCCATCCAATATGCCTCTGTAACTTTTTCTCTGTCTTCCTTCTTCCACATAGTCTACTTAAACCCTATAAGCAATATATCTCCCTAAAAATACATATTGACACTTGTTTGATTACTCTTCTTTTCCATTTGTCAGTTGGTTAAAAACATTTCATTACTGAAAATGTTTTTCAAAAATGCTCTCAGTCCTGATTTATATGCTTTTTTCTTCCCGAAGTCTTTCCAGATGTCAGATGTCCAGCATGGATGTACTCTGAACTATATTTAATATTCTAGCTGTGGGCTCATTAACTCAAAATTGGAAAAGGCTCTTAATTTCTCACCCCATATAACTTATTTCCCCACTGAGGTTAAAAGTATTTTGGAACATTTCTGATAGTGGATTTCATTCCAAAGTGATACCAAACCTTTAAAATACAGGTGGTCCTTCCAAATTACTAATTTCATAACCTGAAACCAATTCTGGATCAAATCTCTGCAAGGAAGAGTTTAAGCAGGAAGCCTGCATATTTATTAGGAGCACTGAAAAAGTCCACTACAAAAGAAAAGAGAGTTATTTTGATTGGAAAAATCCAACTGGCTTAGAGAGAAATGAAAAATTTATAGAAAATACATAACAAATATGAAAAAGTAGAAGTTGGTAATAATATAACTTAGAAGATAGCCTATTGAAGAAAAGAGATAAGAAAGAAAATGTGACACTGGACCAGAACATGGTCTACAGACTTGTGGACAACAGCGATGATTTTTTGAAACAGAGGAGGGAGAGAAGAACTTATACCAAAATAAACAGACATAATTGGTGGAATCAACTAAAAAAAAAAAAAATTTAAAAGAGAGAGGAAAAAAAATTAAGCAGGAGCAGCCAATATTGTATTCTGTATTTGGGAAAAAGCAGGACAGTATTAATATGCTAATCACGTAATAAATCCTTTCCACTCCAGCAGGGCTCAGGGGAGTGCTGAGTCACATCTGCTAAAGCTTCTCTATCAGTTGTCAATACCCAGCAACCCCAGTTTGGCCAGGGCTGATAAAGGAGTTCTCTTAATATGGACAATGATTGACGGTCATCTCTGAAACACTCTTTGAGATCCAGATGTCTGGATGCTATGGCAATAAACCTATCCATTTATCTCTATTCCTAAGAAAAGAGATGGGGTGACTGATGCAGAACCCTCTTGATAGAGAATTAAATTAGAACAATAACATTAATGTCAAGCTGCATGGTCATTTGGGAGTCAGGTTTTGCTGATTAGCCAATGCTTAAGCTGATCAAAAGACTGGGCTGATATTGCTTGGCACTGTAACACAGTTTCAGGTTCTGTGAGGTATTTGGCCTGTTATTTGATGACTCTAGAAGGATATAAAATTGATGTAGTCTCTGATTTAATTAGAAAGCGGGCAACCACACTTTAACTGAAAATCAGTATTATTAGGAAGGCAGAGATTTATACTGAGACAGTTTTACCAAAAGGATCACTGCATGTAATCAAAGAATGTAGTTTATATTGAACATAAAGTGAGAATCTGAAAATATCTTCCAACAGAAGACAAACACTGAAAGTTGTTTTAGAGGGAGTTCAGAGTATTTGCAACATTGTTGTTTGTGATAGCAGTGGAAAAAAACCTTAACGGTTCATGGTGTTCTTTGCCCATCCAATCCCCTACGCAGTCCAAACAAGGATTAATTCAGGGAAGTCCTGAGCTCTGTGTTTACAGATAAAGCAGGAGTGGGTGATTAAGTTAATGCTTATCTGGCAGGGGAGGAACCATTGCCCAGGACTGCTCTGTCCACACTACTGTCTATTCTGCAAGGCTGGAAACACCAGGTGAAGAAAATCCTTTTCTTCCCCCCATAGTAAATAAACCTTACTTGTCACATAACTGTCTACACATAGTTTTTTGTGATGTAATGAGCTGCATTTTGTTAGCTCTCTGCACGTTTTCAAGTACCAGCATAATTTTATTTGCTTGTGCACTCTGATGCTTTAAATCGTTCTTTTTTAGACCTGTAGATATATTTATTATTCCACTTATTTAATGTTGGCTTTCTAATAACAACATTAAGTTACATTGCCCTTTTTTCTTGACTTCTGTAGCACACCTCTGCCTCTTCTCCAAGACTTTGGAAATCACTGTTTAATGTGTATGATCTTTGCTAAAAGTCTTTGAGATATATTTCACTGCACGTGCCATCCATCTTTCATATCCAAGCAGGTTTTAAGTTCCTTGGCTAATACAAGTTAGATTTTCCAAGGCACTGTATTACTAAAATAAAAAAAATTCTAGGCATCTTACATGCCTTTAATTCATTTACTCATAGCTGCTTAGTTATTTCTTAACTATTACTAGCATCTTTGCTGCTTTGAATTTAAATTTCCTACTACTGCATGTGGAAAAATCCTTGTTATTCTCCTCGATAGCTGCAGAAGCCACTGAAGAGCAGGTGGTCGTGTCCCCTACCCTCCCCATTTCTGCGTACATTTCCAAAGGGCGAGAGGGCACACCGCCCTTCCCAGAGAGGCAGTAGCTCACCTGGAGGATATTTCTGAGCAGAATTTTCTCGTAGCTGCTCTTGCCTCCCAGGCAATGTGGTTTCCACATGGGATCACAGTTTACAAACAAATCCTGTAGCTTAATTTTTATATCTCATCACTCTGTAAGTGTTAGCTGGCTACCAAGGGGCCTCCCCTGTGCAAGGTGCTGGTACGTGCCTTGTTCTCTAAATACTCCTTGGAAAATCATCGCTGAACACAGAGTTCCAGAAGATAACAATTAACTATAAAGGACAAAGAATATGATGCATACAGTTAGAATAAGAATTCTAAGCTGTAGAGTTATGAATCTTCAGGGATTCAGCTGCATTTTGGAAGGATTTTTCTGGGCATGCGGGGCGGCTGCAGGACCATGCAGAGTCCTGTTCTACCATCTAGTGGCACTTTGGGACAGTGCAGATAGTGGAAATTGTCCATCCTCTGGATAAGAAGGTCTTTATTAATTTAATAAATAATTACTAATTTGTGTTTGTAATCTCTGAAACATAATAGAATTTCCTGGATGAAGGGAAACCATTAAGAATGCCAGGGATGCTGATTTTCACCATAAAAAGGGAGTAGATAATATTCTCTGCTGCAGCCAGACCACTTAACCTCAGTGTGGATCATCAGTAACATCTCTGAATAGACACAAATCTCACTGAATTTAGTACTGCATGTGATCTATACCTTACAGCAAAGCACCTCTATAGTGCTATTATTATTATTATTAAAGTGCTATTATTAATTTACTTTTCGATGAATCCAGAAATCAGAAACACCCTTCCCTTTTCCTTGTCTTCATTTCTTGACAGGAATCTCTGGCAACTAATCTAGTAAATTCAGTTTTGACCATATCATGCCACTTCGGGCAATATCTGTCCCTCATGCTTCAGCCTACCCCTGGGTTTTCTGGTATTTTATGTTTCTTGGTTGGCACTGACAGCTAAATGAACATGCTCTGTCCATGGCTGCACTCTTCTCTGCAGAAGGTTGTACTGTCATGCATTTAAACTGATCAGGACAAAACAATAAACCCATATATAGGATATTTTTGTACCAAATGGATGCAAAAAAGCTTGTGCTGTCACCAAGCAGAAGGTGTTCTTGAGGGAACATCCCCGGAGCATCTGAACGCAAAGAGTAGAATTCTGCTCCCAGCAGAAAATGCAGGGTAGGACAAAATGTCTTTGAAACTCCCAAGTGCAGCAAACTGGACTCCTAAACTGGGCTCAAGAACAGCTCAGGGCCTGCTGCAGCACACTGACTCTCATCACGAAAGAAGCTTTAAAATGTGTCCATTTATTTGATGGATGGGCAGATAAAACACAGCATCCCCTCTACTTGCTGAACTACTGCTGCTATGCTGCTGTGCAGCTAATGCTGCTATAAAATTGTTTGCATTTTTAACCAAATCTCATTAGAAGTTTATGTATAATTAATTATACAACTGAGCTGAATGCATTACTTTTTTTCCTTCTTTATTTTTCTTGAAGGTTCCAGATTTCCCAACTGTTGACAAAGGATGCGCTAATGACATCATTATGAAGTTCTGCTGTTTACTGTTTTCTTCACCAAGTAGTAATTTTATTGACTTTGGCAGAGACATTGGTGTTTTGCATGATTTCAATAGATTTTGTTACACAGAGGCATAATATAAACCAAGATGTTCCAGAATAAACAGGACTATCACTACCAGATGGAAATAGTCGTGAAGCATTATTGGGCTTGAAAAAACAAAAACATTTTAGGAAAAACATTTTAGGAGTCAGCTTAATCATTTTGAAAACAATATCTAAGTCTAAAGTGCTGTTTTTGGAGAAAATAACGGAAGGATATAAATAGTAATTATTTCAGATCTTGCTGCTTTATCGTCTATGCACATATTTAGAATATGTGAGTCTTTAAAAGATTTGCCAGTGCACTTGAGTTAGTGTTGTAATTTGAATCCGAAATGAGATATTTCTGATTATAACACATATCAAGGCAGCTAAAACTCAGAGGGTTGTCTGGCAGCAAACTTATTGAACTTAGGGGCAGGAGATGTTGGCTGACTTTATTTGTAGAGCTGGCCAAATGATTAATTGTGATTTTCAGACAAATTCTAAATTTATCCTGGCAACAATAGCTTATGCAATCACTGGATAACAAGCCCTGGAAAATGACAGGTTTATAACTCAAATCCGGGACATGGACATCAGGCTACAAACTAAAAATTAATCTATTCAACAGTACAAGTATTTCTCATTCTAAATGGTGAGAAAGGAAGTCAGTGGACTTGGGTGGGATAACTGTACATGAATACAGATGGTCAAACAGGTAATATTTGTCTGCCAAATGAGACACAATAGATATTGTTACAGAGTCTGCTGAGAGTTTGAAAGCAATGAAATGCGCTGTGTAGATCATATATTTTAGATCATAAATTGAAAAAATATATATGGATTAAATAAAATACAAACAGCTATGAGAAGTAAAGTAAAAGCTGAAATAAAGGGCGTAAGAAAATTAAAATGTTGCTATGTAGTTAATTCTGTTATTGTCTGACTGGACTAAATTATCTATTAAATGAAACACTAACTAAACAAGTCTCAAGCAGCCTATATAAATGAAAAAGCCTTTCTTAATGTCATTAAATGAAAATACTATTCAGTTTATAAATCCTTAGTCCACAAGTTCATAGCTTCAAATGCAAGGGTGAGCTCTCTTACGGTACAAACCAAGAGTTTGGCCAAGTTTCTACATCTTCAAGCAGAAAAAGAAAATTGTACTCTTGGCACTGTTATTTGGTAGCTGCATGTTTAACATCTTTCCTCAAGACTGCAGAAACAAATCAAGTAGGCACACAGTGACCTTGGCCTTTTCTTGCTGCTTCAAGTCTGGGAATAAATTGGGCCATATTGACACCTGCCAGTCACACTGCAGGCTTCAGCAGGAGCACAACTTCTGGCAGGACAATTGAGCAAATGAGGATACTCTTTGACAAAGAAGATATTGCAATCTTGGCAAATTATCTTAGGAAAACAGTATCACAGGGAAAGCAGAAAAAAAGAAATCTATAGGTGGCCTGACAAGTACAGATTTTCAAGTTCTTGGATTGTAAAAAGCTGGCCCACACAGAAAGAGTTTTAGAAATCAGGTATGAGAGTTGCTTTAAGACTTTTCCCAGTCTAATTTTTAAAACGTTTTCTGAGCTTTCTAGACCTTATTAATCTGGTAAGTGGCAGTATAAACGAAGTGTAAAATGTATTATAAAATGCAGCAGAAAACCTTAGTTTCCTAAGATGTTTCAGCTGCAGTAAATGAAATGTGGCCAGGGCCCTCCCTGGACTCTGAGCCAGCTGACATGGTGTTTATTTGACTTTCTGTTCATAAAGCCTCAGCCTCCAAACCATGGTGGCTCTGTGGCCTGGTTGTAACCATCTCCGGACCACCATCACTCTTGAAATTGCCTGGGAATTCTTTGGGAGCATCTCCACGTGTCCAGTTCCTGCCCTGGAGTGCCTCACTGGTTTGCTGACTGCCAGCACTCGAGGGCAGGGGGCTCCCCTTGCCACTTTTGAATTTTTCTCGTATCGAAGCTGCATTTTTGTGGGAGAGCTGGAACACCCATAGAGAGAGAAGTTGCCTGGGATTTCCTTCTCATTCCCTCTTGCAAAGATTCTCATCACTCTCCCACCTCTCCAGGCACTTAACTGCTTGTGTCAGTGCTTGCAAGCCTGGTTTCTCCCTTCAGCCATCACCTCCCTCCTTCAGACCGCCCCCGTTTTTCACAGGTCTCTCTCATGTGAATCAATCCTGGGGGAATTTTTCCAGCCTCCTGTGATGGGAGATAGAAGGCAGCAGGAGCCTGGCAAGAAGCCAGGCAGGCAGGGGAATAACAATAATGCTGCCTTTTATGCTCCAAATCCATTTTATTGTGAGCATCCTGCTATACAAAGCCATTTCATGAGCCGTCCATCATATTCGCAAATGAGCCCTTTACTCAGAGAAAATTTTGAATAACAGAAAGCTTAGAAGGCAGATCTATGTTGCTTAATTATGTGGCCACTCTGGGGTCATTTACACGCACTGGTGCCATCGCAATGTGTCCTTCAGCAAACACGTGCCTGTCAGCAGTGGCAGCTGTGGGCCGTGCCTTACCTGTGCCCAGGGCTGCAGGTGGCACCCGAGGTGCTGCCACGTCCCTGTCACAGCTGCTGTGCCTGTGTGCGGCCAGGGAGCTCAGAGCTGCCAAACCCAGCAGTCGCTTCTAGGCGCTAGCACGGCTCGTGTTTCAGCGCTGCAAAGGCTGTGTTTTGAAGAGCTTCCTGGGGATTTTTCCAGTAGTTAGTTTAATCAGTCCTGCTGGTAGTCTGTCAGCCCCAGGCAGCATTTTGGTACATAAAACTGCAGCAACCTCTGAGGGGCACAGGCAGAACACGGCAAGGCTGTCCTAGCTTGGCTGGCTCTGCAAAGGCATAAATCCACATGTATTTCCTCCCTTCCTCCCTTCTGCACTGAGCATGCACCAAATTCTTGGCTATACATAGTGCCTAAAATTTCTACCTTCTCCGTGCTTTCCTGTTAACGTCCAAAACAGACGGTTTGGGTTTTTAGGAGCTCCCTCAAACAGGTATATATAGGCTTGGCACATAACGTATGCACACATAATCTACATTAAGACATGAATTTCAAGCACCTGATTAAAATGCATATTGTTAAAGGAAGGCAGAATTTTGGCCCTAAAAGTTTTGACAAAACCTTCTGTAAGATTGATTTGATTTTTTTTCATTAATCTGCTCTAAATTAAAAATAACAAATGGAATAGCAAATGGACTCCCTCACCAAATTCAGTGTGTCACATCTTATTTAAGGCTGGGACAAAAACTTCCATACTTTTAGATATCTTTCCCCCAGTTTTGAGCCCTGACAGAGGGTATGGACATACACGGACAGTATAAATTAAAATTCCCCACATAACAATTTATTCCCCACAAAATAAATTAAAATTCCCCACACCACACTGGTGACCCTTTTCTTGTGCTCACAGTGCATAATTACTCAGTAGCTTCCTTCTTAGCCTCTTTTTGCAAACACCCGCTGCCAGGTGAGAGGGTTTAACGGCTTGGCACAGCATCCGAGGGGTGCCGGAGATATCCCTGCTGAACTGTGATGGAATGTCAGCAAGCCATCCGCTGAGATTGTCTATGTCCCGCGGAACACGTTGCTTCCCCTAAACTGCCCCGTTCCGAAGAAGCGCACCCTTCGGCCGGCCGGCGGACGGCGCCGCCCAGGGCTCGCTCTGCTCCGGAGCCCGGCAGCTCCCGGGGCGGATCCGCAGCAGCGCCGGGCCCAGCCCCGCCCGCCCGGCTGGGAAGGCAGCGGTGGATGTGCCGTGCCCGAGGCCAGCCGGCAGCGCTGCCCTGGCGGCTCGGACACGACTCCGTGTCCTCTCGCACTCGCAAGACCCCGACGCGCCTCGGTCCAAAGAGCTCTGCATCCTTGGCAGGCAGCCGGCTTGTGATTTTCCAGGGCACGTGTTCAGCGGCGGCTGCCGTTGGCTTTGGCAGATGCAAGGAAAACATTTTGCAAACCTGGAAAATTCCCAGCGCTCGCACTCTGTCTGACTGGTGTCCAATGGCAGCTCTGGACTGAGAAAAATCAAAGAGCACAAGCAACAGGTTGGAGCCTTAGAAAGAAAGGAAGAAGCACAAGGAGAGAAGAAGAAAAAAGCAAGGAGCAATTTTTTCCCTCTTCAAGAAAATTACAAGTATTCAAAATTTAAGAGGGTGCTCAAAACGATGTTTTTAAGCCATGCCGTTAACTTAAAATTCAGGCTCTTGATACAACTGAGACACATTTTATTTGTTTTTTAATGCTTTACCTTTTGGAGGTCACATTTGCCAGCTTTTCTCTGCAGTCTCAATGACTGGGAACCTACTTTTCATTGTCATGAAAGCTGAGATCTTCACATAATCATATGACTCCAGAAGCTGGAGATAGAAGTACATCATGTTCCAAGGGACCAGCCATCAGAATGCTGGCAACACTGCAAAATTTCCCTGGAGAACTCATCCTGCCGTGCTTAATGTCCCAAAGATAATGTACCAAGTCTCAGATGAGCTCAAGGAGCCATCTAAAGGGCACATTCAGCCCTTTGCAATTAACCAGCGAAGTCCATAGATCATGTACCTCTCAAGTAGGACCTGTCCATCTAGGTAATGCTGACATTCATGTTGACCTCAGGACTGGATTGAATTTCCTTCAAGGTGCACTCGGAAGAGCCAGCAACTCTCTTGGTGACTGCAAAAGTGAATGGAAACAAATTCTCAGACATAGAAAAGGGTTTGGGTCTTCCTTTTTTTTCTTTTCCTGTTTTTTTCCCCTTCTGATAGGTAGCTTACTCCCCCAAAACCTCTCTGCTGCTGACCAATAACTAAATCTAATTTAGAAAGCATCTTCTGGATTAAGGTAATAGTATGGTATATACAGAGAAGAAAAAGATATGAAATACTTTTTTTTATATGTTACATGTATAGATAAGATATACATGTATAGAGACAAGATTACATTTTTACATGTTTTCAGTTCAAATGCTCTAATTTTTCCACTTTGGAAGCATGTTTTGTTCTGAAATTTGTCTTCTTTAATAATGAGAATAAATTCAAACCTGATCAGACACAAAACATATAATTTTGGATCTGATGAAGCCTTTCAGTGGCATGTGATAAAAAATGAGGTTTATTTCAATTGCCATATTAAGAAAACCAGTCCTTGGCATTTGTCTCAAACACTCTGACAATGCAAAAAATTGTTCAGAAGCCTGTGGGGAGTCAGGGTGTGAGCAGGACCCCTCAACACATGAAGTCATTAAACAAATTTGTCACTGCGAGAGCTGCTTTGGGCAGAGGAGGTCACACTGCACCCAGGTGCTGCTTCCTGCTCCAGCCCATGCAAGGGCACTTTGGTGTGAGCCAGAGATTGTGCAAAAGCTTGTGGGGGAGCAGGGGGTGCCCACGGATTTTGCAACCAGCTGGAAGTGTATTTTCTGTGTTTCTGCACCGGTGTGGAGCACCCAAATGTGCTTGCCCATAGCCCTCCCATGGATATCAGAGGCACTGCACTCAGCAGGATGCTTTTAGGGTGCTGGTTATAACCCTTTTGTCTTACTATAAGTATTATTACTACTGAAAGGAAAGAAAAGAGTAGACAATATCTGGGGGGTTTTGTCTCCATTATTTACACAGACAGACAGGAGGTTTAATTATCTCCTGGGTTCTGGAGCAAGTTAGGACTGAAAATTTTGCCAAGGTGTTATGGTTTAATCTCAGGTGGTAATAAAGCCCCACAAGGCCGCTTGCTCTCTACCCACTCTGTGGTCCCATTAGGATGAAGAAGAGAATCTGAAAAAGGTAAAACCTGTGAGATAAGAACAGTTTAACAATTGAAATAAAGTAAAATATAATAATAATAATATTGGCAGCACTACTTGCAATGGAAAAGAGAGGTAGAGTGAAAGGAATAAAATCCAAGGGAAAAAAACCTGTGATGCGCAACACAATTCTCACCATTCGCTGACTGATCTCCAGCCAGTCCCTGAACAGGGATTGGCCCCTCCCAGCCAACTCCCCCCAGTTTATAGCCTGGGCATGACTTCCTATGGTATGGAATATCCCTTTGTCCAGCTGGGGTCAGCTGTCCTGGCCACTCTCCCTCCTGGTTTCTTGTGCACCTGCTCCCTGGCAGAGCATGAGATACTGAAAAGTCCTTGACTTAGGGGTCGGCACTCCTACAGCTAAACATCAGTGTGTTACCAACGTTATTCTCATACTACATCCCAAACACAGCACTGTCCCAGCTACTCAGAAAAAAAATTAACTGTATCCCAACCAAAACCAGAGCCAGGTTGACAGCTCTGGGAGAAAGTGGCATATGCTGAAAGAGTAGTCTTTGGCTGCTCTGAAGGTGCACAAACCTCTGTCTTGTCAGCACACTTCTGGAGAAGGCATTTGGCACAAGTACTGAGTGGGCATTTCTGTGGCAGGTTTTGCCCCTGTGATGTTTTCCCAGTGCCTTTCCAGGGGCAGGGGAGGGGGAAGAGTGCCCCAACACAGGGTGGGGTGATGTGCCTGGCTTTGGTTTAGCACAAAAATAAAATGCTGAGTGATGGAACACGCTCAGGCAGGAAATCACTTATTTCCCTGTGCAGCTGCTATGACAGCAATATTGATGTTGGACCTTCCCTAGCTGAAAGGAAAAATAGGGCCTGATTTCAGTACAGATGAGTCGTTGCCTCACTCTGGAAGTTGGTTTGCTACAGCCCCTGTGCACAGAGTATCAACCACACGAGCTGCCAGAGGTGGATGGTTGTACATTTATCTTCCTTTATCTACAAGATGCACAGCCCTGAGTAAGGAAAAAATAGAGATTTAATTCTGTTTGGTTGTACCCAGTAAGAAACAACAAAGGATTTTCCAATTGCACTTGAAGTTCTTCCATTTCTATTGCCCTTGAGACAGAGATTTAAGTAGTCCTGTCACTTGAGGGAATCTGCTTGCACTTTTAACTCCTGTGTTGCCTTTGGGGAAGAGGCTAATAGTCTTCAGTGACCAAAAAATCTCCTCTGGTCATTTCATGTGGGAAAACTTAAAATTTCCTGACACTAGAGTTGTAATTTTCACCACAGTCATGATTCCTCCAAAAAAAGATGCTATGAGCTCTGCTCAGTCCACTGGCAAAAAGGACAAACCTCATCTTGGCAGATATGTATTTGTTTGTTTCTTTTTTTTTACCTCACAATTTGCTGTTCCTGTTTTTCCAAGAACAGAAAAGAAAAAAAGAGCTATTGTTTCACCTTTCCCCAGTGCTGGAGGTGGTTTTTCGTTTTGGAAAAAAGTGGGAGCAGGGAGTATTTGGGAAGTTGTGTGGCAGCAATTGATTGTAGGGGAAAATCAATGCTCCCCATCAAACCAACTCAGCTTTGTGTGCATTGCCATGAAATCTGTTCTGTTTCCAGATGCTGCATTTTGCTCTAGCAACATTTCCAGTTGTCATTATCAACCTGAGCTCTATGTTTTACCAGGAAATGTTTCAACTTGGTTTACACATTAACAGGCTCAGGTTAATTTACTTCATTTAAAATGTGTGGAAAAGGAGACCTGCACAAAAAGTTAGGGAATTCTTGTGAAACGGCATATGAGAAACTGAGCAATGAGGTACAGATGGCACTGCTGTGACTCGATGGGATCTGTGTCTGATTTATAGTGATTTACATGAGACCAGAGTCAGGGACAAACACCCTAAATGGTTTCAGTCCCAGGAGAACAAAGCCTGGGGGCTGAGAGGGTGCCAGCTGTAGCTGCCACGTGCCTTGGACTCACACTGCCCAGGTTTGTTTGACAGCTGCTTTGCAGGTCCCTGCCTTGCTCACAGAAGCAAAGGGTGAGTGAGTAGCAGCATCTCAACTCCTCCAGGGTTTCTTATTTTTGTTTAAAAAGTAGTTTTTCCTTGAAAAAACCCCACATTTATTCCTGTTTGTCTACATGATATCTCTTTCTCCTTTGCTTGAGCCCTTCCCAGACATACCTGCCCTCACAATCTGGTGAGGCCATACGTGCCACAGTGGTCTCACCAGATTTATGGTCAGTGGCCAAGCTGTGCTGGCTTGTTTTCCAGGGCAACTTGTCCTGGTAGCTCCCTCCCAGCTCTGGGAGCCTCATGGAATCCCTCCCTGTGGCTGTGCCCGCCACAAGCATGCATCCTGCCACTCAGGCAAGTAATGGAAAATTTGTTTACGTCCCCACACAGCCAGGGTAGGTCGTAGCAGCCAGGGCTGGTGGACATGTGTCTCCTGGACAGAGGCACATCCACACGTTTCTCTCTAACCACTAGCAAATTCAGCTCAGCTTTAGTGTATGAAGTTGCCCAGCAAGACTGAGCCACGCATCGACCTTCCCCTGCCTGAAACCACCCCTCTGGGGTTTAGAGTCCATCTACTCTCATTAAAACGAATTACAGTCAGTGGGAGATCAGCAGTCACGCTGCAGCAGCGGTGACAAACGACACGGTGACGTGCGTGACGCAAGGACAGTCCTGTGCACCTGCTGCGCAGTCACTTGTGCTGCCCCAGGCTCTGCAGGGAACCCCACAGTGAGGAGGGGGGTGGCAGTGTCCCTGCCGCCTGGGGAGCAGCTACTCAGCCTGGGAACACGGAGGGATGGAGACACAATCTGCCACCCTCCCATCAAGAAGTGCCCAGCACAGGAGCGAGGAGGCAGCTGAGAAACTTGCTTGGACCATAATGGGATGTGGGGAAAGCGCCCACAGGATGAGATGGCCCTTCATGTAACTGAGGCCGGTGCTGAAAAAGCTGATATTGATTGATATTGAATTCTTCCCACGGCTCCCAGTCCCATCACACAGTGCCAAGTTTGGCCAGCAGCCACGCTCCAGCCTGCTGCTGAGCCCAGCCGTGAAGGCGTCCGGTTGTCACCCTTATGTCACAACAATGTACGTGCTCTCATGTCCATGGGATTACTGCAGCAGATCCCAGCCTCCAGGAAGGAGCACCAGCCTGAGAGCGAGCCCACCACTGAACATGAAGGCTTTGCGCCTTTGAAGAGGTGCAGGACGGATATGTGTGTCCATCTGTCCACAGCGGTGGGGACATCCCCATACTTCGTTGTCCTTTGAGGAGGACAAACAGAGTCTTTCATTCCAGGAGACGTCAGCTCTCTCTTTTGGCATGACTCATTGCTAGACCCTAACTAGAGTATTCCTATGTGGGTTTTTACCTAATTTATTTTATGACTAGTAGAGGTTACAAATCGTTTCCCTGTACAAGGCCTTGTAGGCCTGCTGAGAGAAAATGGCAAAAAAAGCAAGCAGCTTTATGGTCAAGAGGCAAAGCTAGGTGTGATACATCACAACACTGGGCTGCAACTGAGCACCCTCATCAAACCCAGTAATGGTTTCTTGTGTCTGAAATCTGAAGCAGCTCAGCCCAAAGCTGTTAGCCTGGGGCTGGGTAAAAACCAGCCTTTTTTATACTAGTTTGATTGCCAAAATAAGTATACTAAATAAGTAGTTAAAATAAATATAGTACTCAAAAGAAACCTGTTCCATCTAACAACAGAGTTCAGAGCAATGGACAGGAATAGGAGAAGGACACTGGGCTGTGGTGTGAGCTTAGTGCAGAGATAAACTAATAAAATAAAATATCTACTAGAAGGGAACTAGGAATTGCATGATCCAATGATTGATTAGTTAAATATTTATTAAAGGTATCCCTGACAGATGATCTTTGAGCTTGTACTGGATTTATTCCAAAAGCTCCAGGCATTTATATTTTTTTATGGCAATGAATGTTTTATGACCCTTGAATCACCTGTTTCAGGTGTAGAAATGCCTTCAGACTTCTTTCCCTCTCAATTATATTTATTAGAAATGTTTATTCTTAATGTTTTTGTTTCTTGACTATTGTTAATCACACATAGCTCCATGAACTTAAAAAACCCACAATGTCACTTTTTTCCTGGCTGTTCAGGAAAACATTAGGCTAAACAACAAGGAGGGAAAAAAAATAGGCAATGGGTGATTTTTTGAAGAGCGAACATTAATTCCGGATGGAGGAGCCTCATGCCAAGCTGCCAGGAAGAGAGTTTGGAGATGATCAGCCAAGAGAAGGAATGGTTTTGTCTACTGTGTTTCAAACAATGCATTTCTGGGTCCAGCTGAGGACCTGAGCAGGGGCAAATACACACTGATTATACACTGTCTGGTATTAAAATGTTGTTTCAACCTTGGGAGGATAAAAGTCGACAGCAACAGCTCTCAGGAGGACTTGCAGCAGGATACATTATCAAAAAAATGAGGAGGAGGAACAGGCCACGTGGTGTCTCCTGTGACAACCACGATCCAGCACACTGATTTGGTATTTTGGAAGTTGAATGAGAGTGGCACAGCTACGCAAAACACTCTTGGTTGCAACCCCAGCAGATTAAGAAACGTGCTATGCAAATATAAGTATTGCTGTTGCCTTTTTGGCCCTAAGCCATTACCTAAGGTGTCCGTAATGAGCCACAGTTTGGTGACTTTGGTGTGTCATGGGGTTAAAGGCCATGTGCAGCATCGTTTCACCCAGCCAGGAAATGCAGTAGCACCTTGCCAGTGCAGGCTCTGGAGAGTGTTATTGCAGGATAAAGTCCTCCATTTTTAGTTTGAGCCTAAAACCCCCACTTCATTCCAAAATTAGGATGAATGTAATTGGTTTTCCGTACTTTCTCTGGTGAAGAAAGCAGGGCCAAAAAGAACCCCCAAAAAAACCCAAATGGAAAAAACCAGTTCTCACTCCCACTTTTAATTATTTCCTTTGGTTTTCCACACCCACCATTTATTCCCAATATGTATCATGGACAATAATATGTGTATTACTTACACCTTTATCTTGCTCTAAACATGCCTCACTGTAGTTCCAGCCCAGAACACTTACTTTCTTTTTTTTTTTTTTTTTTTTTTTTTTAAAAAACCGCCCAAAACCAAAAAAAAA